>OY821518.1:26970013-27579180 GCA_963682025.1 Cordilura impudica
AATTTAATTTCATTTCATTTCATTTCATTTCATTTCATTTCATTTCATTTCATTTCATTTCATTTCATTTCATTTCATTTCATTACATTTCATTTCATTTCATTTCATTTCATTTCATTTCATTTCATTTCATTTCATTTCATTTCATTTCATTTCATTTCATTTCATTTCATATCATTTCATTTCATTTCAATTCATTTCATTTCATTTCATTTCATTTCATTTCATTTCATTTCATTTCATTTCATTTCATTTCATTTAATTTCATTTAATTTCATTTCCTTTCCTTTCATTTCATTTCATTTCATTTCACTTCATTTCATTTCATTTCATTTCATTTCATTTCATTTCATTTCATTTCATTTCATTTCATTTCATTTCATTTCATTTCATTTCATTTCATTTCATTTCATTTCATTTCATTTCATTTCATTTCATTTCATTTCATTTCATTTCATTTCATTTCATTTCATTTCATTTCATTTCATTTCATTTCATTTCATTTAATTTCATTTCATTTCATTTCATTTCATATCATTTCATTTCATTTCATTTCATTTTATTTCATTTCATTTCATTTCATTTCATTTCATTTCATTTCATTTCATTTCATTTCATTTCATTTCATTTCATTTCATTTCATTTCATTTCATTTCATTTCATTTCATTTCATATCATTTCATTTCATTTCGTTTCATTTCATTTCATTTCATTTCATTTCATTTCATTTCATTTCATTTCATTTCATTTCTTTCCATTTCATATCATTTCATTTCATTTCATTTCATTTCATTTCATTTCATTTCATTTCATTTCATTTCATTTAATTTCGTTTCGTTTTGTTTCATTTCATTTCATTTCAATTCATTTCATTTCATTTCATTTCATTTCATTTCATTTCATTTCATTTCATTTCATTTCATTTCATTTCATTTCATTTCATTTCATTTCATTTCATTTCATTTCATTTCATTTCATTTCATTTCAATTCATTTCATTTCATTTCATTTCATTTCATTTCATTTCATTTCATTTCATTTCATTTCATTTCATTTCATTTCATTTCATTTCATTTCATTTCATTTTATTTTATTTCATTTCATTTCATTTCGTATCATTTCATTTCATTCCACTTCATTTAATTTCATTTCATTTAATTTCATTTCATTTCATTTCATTTCATTTCATTTCATTTCATTTCATTTCATTTCATTTCATTTCATTTCATTTCATTTCATTTCATTTCATTTCATTTCATTTCGTTTCATTTCATTTCATTTCAATTCATTTCATTTCATTTCATTTCCTTTAATTTCATTTCCTTTCATTTCATTTCATTTCATTTCATTTCATTTCATTTCATTTCATTTCATTTCATTTCATTTCATTTCATTTCATTTCATTTCATTTCATTTCATTTCATTTCATTTCATTTCATTTCATTTCATTTAATTTAATTTAATTTCATTTCATTTCATTTCATTTCGTTTCAGTTCATTTCGTTTCATTTCATTTCATTTCATTTCATTTCATTTCATTTCATTTCATTTCATTTCATTTCATTTCGTTTCATTTCATTTCGTTTCATTTCATTTCATTTCATTTCATTTCATTTCATTTCATTTCATTTCATTTCATTTCACTTCATTTCATTTCATTTCATTTCATTTCATTTCATTTCATTTCATTTCATTTCAATTCATTTCATTTCATTTCATTTCATTTCATTTCATTTCATATCATTTCATTTCATTTCATTTCATTTCATTTCCTTTCATTTCATATCATTTCATTTCATTTCATTTCATTTCATTTCATTTCATTTCAATTCATTTCATTTCATTTCATTTCATTTCATTTCATTTCATTTCCTTTCATTTCATTTCATATCATTTCATTTCATTTCATTTCATTTCATTTCATTTCATTTCATTTCATTTCATTTCATTTCATTTCATTTCATTTCATTTCATTTCATTTCATTTCATTTCATTTCATTTCTTTTCATTTCATTTCATTTCATTTCATTTCATTTCATTTCATTTCATTTCATTTCATTTTATTTCATTCCATTTCATTTTATTTCATTTCATTTCATTTCAATTCATTTCATATCATTTCATTCCATTCCATTTCATTTTATTTCATTTCATTTCATTTCATTTCATTTCATTTCATTTCATTTCATTTCATTTCATTTCATTTCATTTCATTTCATTTCATTTCATTTTATTTCATTCCACTACATTTTATTTCATTACATTTTATTTCATTTCATTTCATTTCATATCATTTCATTTCATTTCATTTCATTTCATTTCATTTCATTTCATTTCATTTCATTTCATTTCACTTCATTTCATTTCACTTCATTTCATTTCATTTCATTTCATTTCATTTAATTTAATTTAATTTAATTTAATTTAATTTAATTTAATTTAATTTAATTTAATTTAATTTAATTTAATTTAATTTAATTTAATTTAATTTAATTTCATTTCATTTCATTTCATTTCATTTCATTTCATTTCATTTCATTTCATTTAATTTCATTTAATTTCATTTCATTTCATTTCATTTCATTTCATTTCATTTCATTTCATTTCAGTTCATTTCATTTCATTTCATTAATAGGCTAGGCGATTTTTTGTTACCGTAAGTTTCATAGTTTTACCCCGATTTTGACAAAAAATTTAACATTTGAAAGGTATTTCTTTTAAGCTGTTACCCAGATTTACAGATTTTTATCGTCCGGAATATTTTTTGGGAGTTATGATCGTTTAAAGTTGCTACTAACACATACATAAAATTATTCAATGCTACTTGTGTGTTTATTAAATTTGTTAATGTGTTTGTGTTAATGTGTTGAGATTGTTTTCTTCATTTAAAAAGAGTTGAATTGTGAAGCATACCTTTAGGGTGTTTATTAAATGAAAAAATAAAATTTCCTAGAATTTGCACTCGAATTTCGAGTGCTGGAATCTGCTAGTAGACTATTAGTAGACACTTTATATTAACTCATAATGTCCGCTTCTCTATTTTTCGACAAAACTTTGGATACATTTTTAGCCCTTTTCCTTTGATCTAATCTAGCTGAAATTTTACAGGCACACTCGCGGGAACTATGAAAATTATCTGAAAAATGTTTAATTTTTCTAGACATTTTCAATCAATCAATTATTTAATTATATGATGATAAATTAATTTACAAATAAAGGAATTATAATAAAAACTTGGTTTTTATGGGTTCGTTTTTTGTTCATAAATTGTTTACTATATTATGTTTTCAGTAAAAAGATTTCAAAATTTATTTTGTATGTAATTGTTATTTTATTTCTGTTAATCTATAATATCAATAAGCAAGGCGATTTCTTGTGACAGATATAAAAATATTAGTTACCAGCCGATTTTGATCAAACATACCCCATTTGAAAGGTATTTCTTTTTAGCTGCCCACCATATTTAAAGATTTGCACCATCTGGAATATTTTTTTGAAGTCAAATGCATTTAAAGTTGCTAATAATACATACAAAAAGCATATATGTATATAAGCTTCAAAAAAAAATATACACTGGTGTGTGTTTGTTTATTAAATTTGTATCGAATTGTGAATTGGCTTAAATCTATTAGCATACCTTTAGGCTCTTAAAAAAAATATATTAGCAAACCCTTCTGTGTGTTCAACAAATATTTATAATTGAATGATAAATTAAGTTTTCCAATTTCGAGGCTGGGCTCTGCTGGTCGACATTATAACACCATCAGACTTCTACTTTTAAGACAAATGTTTTGTTGCAAAATTTAGAAAATAAATAAATAAACATATAATAGTTTTATAATTTTCAAAGGAAAAATTGGTTTTCAAAGTGACAGATGAAATTTGCTACCAAAAACAAGTACGACTGTTTAAACTAGGTTATACACAATTTTTCAACCCTAAGAGATAAAAAATGCTAGATTTCACATTATAATCACTAGATATATTATAACCATAAAGTTAATAAGATAATCAATAAAAGTTCTAAGTATTTTGGAACTTTTTTAATTAAAAGCAAATACTAAATGCAATCAGCATATATGCAAATACATACATTTGTATTTCCATTTATTTAGAGTACGAATATAATCATTTTGTTATTCTCCTACCCGCATCGATAAACAATCATGTGTGTAGTCATCATTGAAACATAACTATATTCACATATTGTATTACGTATAAATATTTTTGATGTGTAAACATCTATACGCTCAGGGGGGTAAAAATCTATTTCACAATGCAATCACAAAAAGCTCGTAAGAAGTAAGACAAAATAAACGTATAATCACAATATAAACGTATAATTCAACAACCCCACATATATTTGCTATTACTAATATAAAAATTATTTCAGCTAATTCAACAACCCCAACTATGACAACCAGTTGAAATAATAAATAATAATAATTTTTATATTAGCTGAGCCCCTGCAGTTGTTTTCTATAAGTGATACATAGTTGACGTTTTCTGTTTGATTTTAATTGATGTGTAAATAGATCTTTACACATCATCGCTGTGATCGCACATAGTTTTTATCCTTCTTTTTGTGTTTTATATGAAATTTTATCGGAATATCTTTATATGTTCTTACGTTATTCCTTGGCTACTCGACCCTGAGGCTTCAGACTCAACACAAACCTGCTGCATATAACGAAAAAGAATATTATCTAAATTTTACTCCGGTAAATTATTCATTTGGTGAATGCGCGTGATTTCAACAGACAGATCGACAGCAATTTTTTTCAAAATTTCAATTGTTGCACAGGTCTCTAGCAATAATTTGGCTTTTACAGATTGAAAAAATATCAATTAGTCGACGAGTTATAGCCAAAAAAAAACATATAAACAATATGCTGAAAATCGGCATTTGACGCGATACGGGTCTTCTAATTAACCCTCTATTTTCACCCCTCACTCTCAGAATCGACCTAACTTTTGCTAACCTGAATTTGTTCCACGGTGTAATGTTAAAAGAGTTTTTCTTTTTGTAGTTATGCTGAAAGCGAATCCCTTTCAACTATGTGTCCTTTCAACGAGGTGGTGCAACTTGTCACATAGCCATGTCTTTTATAAGAGAATTTCAGCGATTTCAAGAAACCCCACATTCCATTGACTACCTGACCTTATTGTAACTTATTTTTTTTCTTGTGGGGTTATTGCAAACAAGAAGTTTTCAAAACAAAATACACAAATTTGAATGATTTATAGCAATGCTACTCTCCAGGCACTTAAGTTTTACTGATAAGATGTCGCACATGTTTCTCCAAGCGTGGCGACTATTTAATTCAATTATCTCTAAAAGCCACTAAAAGTAATATCTATTATTTTTCAAAGAAAAGGAAAAATATCAACTACAAAGGAAAATTATTTAAGTATCTTTATATAGCAGCATTCATCAGCCAACCTGCATTATTTTCAATTCCTTTATCAAAAAAAAAAAATAATAAGCAAAATTTATAGCAATTAAAAGTTACTTGCTATGTTGAGTTCCACTGAGCTCAATATCAAAAAAAAAAAAAAAATAATGCAATTATGTATTGTTATAAAAATACTTTGTATATAACATACAATATTAATATTTTCTGAAAGGGAGGTCAAATATATGAAGTCTTTTTAATCTTCGTTTCCCACAACTATCGTATTAGAGGCATTTAGGTGTCTTTCACTGAAACTATTAATTTCTTCTCTTAATGTGGGAGTACGGTATACATTAGGGCGGGTCCATTTAAAAATCGCCCAAATCACAAGGAATATCGTACCCTAGGGATCTAAATAAGAAACTTTGCCCCAGGAACCATACCTCCAAAACGAATTCTGATGTCCCGACTTTTGACCTGTCTGTCTGTCGGTCTCACTTGGACCCATTTATAGTGACCTAATCGAGTCCAAATGTATGATGAACCACCACTAACTTTGGAGGGCCGACCCACCCATGCCAGTGGCACACCCCCTGGAACCTCCCTGCGGGGTTCCCCATACAAACATTTCCAAAAATCACCATTTTTTGTTTAGAATTGGGCTGGCTATGTTTGATTTAATATTAAAATTAACACTCATACGTATACGTATCCTTCTACTCTGCTAATAAATAAAAATCATACGCCTTGACTATGTTATGTTATTCAAAAAGGTCGATCGGATGAGGGTAAATAACATTTTGATCACTCCGAGACTATGCGCGACTCTGCGTGACTACCCCAAAATTAATCTGTAGTCACAACAAGACTATGGGCCAAGTTTCAGATCAATTGCATGAAGGGGAATGGGGTTGCCCCATGGCAGACAGATAGACAGACAGGTCAAAAGTCGAGACATCAGAATTCGTTTTAGAGGTATGGTTCCTTGGGCAAAGTTTCTTATTTTGATCCCCAGGACATGATTTTCTCCCTCACTTGAGCGATTTTTTGCCTCCCTACAAATCGACCCGCCCTAGTATACATTGTTAGGTATATACTGTTGTTTAGAAACCATGGAGAATTAGGTAATAATCGGTTCATAGCATTGTTAAGTCTCCACAATATTGTATACCATAAGTCCAAATCAGCTTAAGAATAGTTTTTTATGAGACGCTCTTATTTTCGAGGCTTAGCTCTGATTTTGGGTTTCATAGCCAATATATTTTTCCTTGTTTCAACGTGATCTTTCCAATAGAGCCTTCTGCCTAGGTACTTTATTATATTAACTTTAATAATGCGATTTTCATTTAAATTCATTGATGGACAATTATTTCTACTTTGATCGTAAGTCACTTGGACCGATTTCCAGTTATTCACAGTCAAGTTGTCTTTGCACCAGTGCTGATGCTTAATTTGGACATTCATTAGAAGACAGAATTGTAGTATCATTTGCGTACATTTAAGTAACATATCCGAAGTAAAAATTTTATAGAGAACTGGTCCTGCTATACTAGCTTCAAGAGTTGTATCCCTTCATTATATCGAGGGGGGGAAAAGTATTCGTATTTAAGGTCTGCCCCCTAGAAATATGCGAAGAGCAAAGAAACGTATAAGGGTAAGTTTTCGTAAAATACAGCACAATTTTATGTCCCAAACGATAGTAAGGGTTTCATCTAGTTTACTAGAACAATTAATTTATTTAAATATGCCATAATTCATAGTTTGGCCTCGGCAAGAAATGGGCTAAAGTTGTTCGATTTATTCCTAAATTTTAGCATGGAGGAGTTTCATTCTTATTTATTATATTTTAAGCGTCACATCTAAAAATTCAACTGCAGTTACAAAATATTTGATTTTTACTGATAAAATTATCTTCTAATAGCTTGGGGTTATATCCGACACCACTTCAATAAGGGTTAATGGGGTCATATTATTTTTTTTCAGAAACCCTAGGCCATTAAGATAAAATATAATATTTAAAAGTAGAAAATTGATAAATTTTTGATACAAAGTATTTAGAAAGAGTACTTTTATTGAATATTTCACAAAAAACTAATTTTTCTCGAAATCCGAAAAAAAAATTCTTTGTAAAAAAATTCTGGCAGAGGAATTTACTTAAAAATTCACACAGCTTATCTCTGATATATATTTAACAAAACTTTGAAGTGCCAGATCCATGTTTTGAAATTTGTTTAAGAAAATTTTTTTAAACTTTTCAAAATTTTTCCACTCATGGTCTCATTTCGCAATAAGTTAGCAACGTGTTAATAAAACAAAACTTCATATCTGACTACTTATAGGTATAGAGAGCAAAAAGAATAATGGCTTTTATCAATTTGTTAAATTTGAAAAAATTTTCATCACATTTCTTGACGTAGAGTATTTTGGCACAAAAGTGGTCTGGGGGTATTTGTTATTTCTTGGCGAGCTTTTATACGATTTGGAAGTTATATAGCTTTTTGAAAAGATATTTTAATACTGAAATCGATTTATATAACAACTTGTCGAAAAAATTAAAGTATAGAACGAAATTTTCGTAAAATCTGAAAAAAGTCATATTTTCCCCACTAAAAATTTTCAGTCGCGTTGAGGCACCTCAAAATTTTTTTTTGATTGCCCCAAAACTTTGCAATTCGCATATTTCTAGGGGGTGAGACCGAAAGTTTGAACACTTTTTTATTAAGGGCTATCCTAATGTACATAGAATGCAAATATGATTTAAAAAAGATAAAATGGTATTGGAAGAAGTTGGTTTAGTATATAAAGAAAACCATTATGACACACTCTATCAAAAGCCTGCTCTATATCCAACAATACCATTAAACAATATTTTTGCATTCCCAGGTTCTCGTAATTTCATCATATCTCAGGAGTACCGTGCTTCTGCTTCCGTATTGGCAATCTGTATATTAAAAATTTTTTTCATTATATTATACTCAGTATTGATTTTTATCCAGATGTTTCATTAAAAATTTTTACCTTTTTTTTCAGGTACATTTAACGTTATTATTCGTGGTAAGAATTATTTATTGTGTAAATTATATTAAATCATTTAATTTGCTTCACATATCACACTTTTGAGTGGTAAGTTATTTAAAATTTTAAGAAATGACTGGTTATTTTTATTCCTGAGAAGCAACCAATTGATATGTATTTTCCAGAAATCACGTATTATTTGTCGATAGAATATTTAGGAAATAATAAAGTTGTGCAGATTAGTCTTTAAGCGCCTTCTTAATTCATTTCATGTTCTCCTTATAAAGTTTCAATGTTCATGCATTTGAAATTTATATCGAGTGCTATGATTTTGATATTGAGGTATCTATGATATTAATAGGCTAGGCGATTTCTTGTGAATGATATTTTGTTCTACCGTTTTATCCCAATTTTGATCAAATGTATATTATTTGAAAGGTATTTCTTTTGAGCCATTTTGCCGTTTTAAGATTTTTCAATTTTTTGTTAATGTGTTTGTAATAAAATGAGTTTGTTTTTTGTGTTGATTTGTGAATTGGCTATAATTGATTATCATACTTTTTGGGTCATCATTAAATGAAAAAATAAAATATCTTAGAATTTGCGCGGGCTGGAATCTGCTAGTATAATTAAAAAAGTTTAATCAAAATTTACCATTCTACCTATATTATTTAGAATCAACATATTGAATTGTAGAAAGGGATTATTAAAAAATATATATTATGAAAATATATATTATAAAAAAATTTTTAAAAAATAAACGTAGAATAAAAACTAAAATATAAATTTGGCAAGTTGCCAACATTTTAAAGATATTGTACCATATACCACTATGTGGTTAGGTAACTGCCAAAAATAATTGACCAACAAAACCGCTTATAAATCATCACCACAAAAATAGGAGCATCCACATATAATTGCGATATTTTGTTTGCATACTCACAGACAAACTGCCAATGGCATAAAATATTTTGTAAAAAAAATTAAGAAATACATTCAAAGGCGAAAGGAGATTCGGCCTCTATATCTATAAGTACTCAGGTATGGAGTATTGTTTTATTACCATGTTGTTAACCTATTGCGAAATGATATCAGAATGACAAAATTTTTTTGGTACAATTTTGAAAGCTCCCTTTTAAAGTTTTAAAAAATTTTCTTAAAAAAAATTTCAAGAATTGGATCTGTCACTTTAAGGTTTTGCTTAATATATGTTAGAGATTATTTGTGTGAATTTTTAAGTAAATTCCTCTGCCACAAAATTTTTACAAATATTTTTTTTTTTTTGCGGATTTCGAGGAAAATTATTTTTTTGTGAAATATTCAGTAAAAGTACTCTTTCTAAATACTTTGTATCAAAAATTTATCAATATTCTACTTTTAAATGTTATATTTTATCTTAATAGCCTAGGGTTTCTGAAAAAAGTAATTTGACCCCATTAACCCTATTGGACTTTGGGTCCAATAGGGTTAATGAAAGACAATTTTTTCAAAAAAATTAAATATTTTGTAAGTGCTGTCGAATTTTTAGATGTGACGCTTTAAATATAATAATCAAATGTGCAAGTCTTCCATGCTAAAAATTTGGAATAAATCGAATAGCGTTAACCCATTCCTTACCGAGGCCAACCTATGAATTTTGGCATATTTAAAAAAATTAATTGTTTTAGTAAACTGGATGAAACCCTTAATATGGGTTGGGAAACAAAATTGTGCTATATTTTATGAAAACTTACCCTTATGTGATCCAAGGGTTAAAATGATCCAAAATTCAGCAGTATTTGAAAATTCGCATATTTCTGGGGGGGGGTGAGACTTTTAATTCGAACACTTTTTACCCCTCCGTATAATGGAGGGCCATCCTAGTATACCCTCTACCACTGATATTTGTAACTACCAATAATATTTGACTTAGACTCATCTTGTATTATACCGATCGATTCAGAACCACTTTCTGAGTCGATTAAGCGACAACAACAGTTCGCAAATACGAATATATTTTGATGAAATTTGGTACATAAGCTTGTGTCAGCCATGGCATGCACGCTACTAAAATTAGTAAAAATTGGTGTATATTCAGATCTACTTCCCGTACAAATCACCTCTATGAGATCGACTTAAATTGCCATAAAACACAAATTAACATATAGATCCCGGTTAAATTAAGTTTGTGTGTGTTTATTACACCAATTAAACAGTAGTTCAAAAACAAACCATTATTCATAGCCCCCAGACAGAGCTTTTTCCCGATTTTCACTTATATCTATAAAAAGAAACCATAATTATTGCACAAATTTTTCTCATATTTGGTTTGTATATGTTTTTGCAAAAAATAAGTGACTCTACCAAATATGGGCCGGATCGGTCCGTTTGTTAACCTAGTCCCCATGTAAATATAACTTCCGATATGAATTTTCCATATAGTTATGTAGGCAAAAAAATTAATAACGTCACTCAAATTCTATTATGCTTATTTTCTATATCCAATTAGTTGCGCCTGAGACCCCCTCTATAAACGTATGGTATAGAGTCTAAATCCACTATAATTTTCTTACTTGTTTTTCACTTATATATAATGTTATAACTTAATTTTAAAGCACTAAATATAAGAAAATATAATAACATTTTATTTGTACCATGACCCACCACCAGTTTTAAGAAAATTAAACGAAACATTCTTTAATCATCTCAAAATATGAATAATTAACGAAAATCAGAAAAAACAAAAAAGCTCAAAAATAAGCAAAAATTTTAAGCTTGGCTTTCCTTTTACTAAATAGGACAATTTAGAAGTTGAGGTGACTTAAATGGGTCTGGAACATAGAACATAAAGTGTAAGTTTAAGTCAATTTTATGAATCACCAGCCATTTGACTGGTTTCGCTAGGTTTTTACTTTTATTTTTCTAATCCAGTTTCTGAACCAGTCTCACTCCAAAAAAATCCACATGTGCAGAATTTATATATATTTGACATGTGATGGATATATAATATAAGGCTAACGCTGTAGTATGTAGTAACGCACAAAAAAATATTTTCCAGATTTGCTTAAATAACAACAATTTAAACAATATCATGCAGCAAAGCTTACATGAAACTGATGGCAATCTGACCATAATATAAGCTTATTATCTTTTATATATAAATTGAAAAGAAATTGCTTTTTTTATCGGACCATTAAAGTAATTAATGGTCTCGTATTTTATTTGCCATTAATTAATATGCAATCATCCATTAAATTACACATAATATTTTAGCGCCAATGAAAATCACAGTTTGTAAATTACCATCATTGTTTTTATTTATGTATTCATAACAGTTTAGATTCGAAATGTTACACTCTTAAGCACAGAAAGAAACTCATAAATTAATATTCATTTAAATGCTTTTACAATTTTGGCATATTTCGCATTTCTATTTTGATTGCTGGGTGCGTGTAACTAATAACATACCTATGTCGTTAATAAATATAACTATGTATAATTAAGTTTGCTGCTTACGATTATGGGTGTGTTCATCTACTCGTAAAATCTCTGTTACTAATTAACTTTTTTTTATTTTGCATTTTGTTTAGTTTTAGCGGATGCTTTTATTTTGTAACGCACACTATTTGACTTAGCAGTGTTTTGCTTCTTGCTTTCATTTATACTATACAGTTAATGAAATAACGAATTTAGTATCCTGTTGTGTTGTATATTGCTTTTAGTTTAGTTTTTGCTACTTTTACTGTACTATAGCAATAAACTGTTGCCAAAATTTCAAAGGAAAAAACAGGTAATTATATGAAATTGAATAATTGGCAAAAAGATTTCATAACTAATTTAATTTATAGCAAGCTAAATTTCTTGTTATAAGCTGTCATAAATTGGTTTATTAGACGATGTAGAAGGAGATTTGTTCTTCCGCTTGCATTCCACTACAATTTCTGCATACAGCCAAAACATAACAAATAAACATATCATCAATACACCTGGATATTCAACGCATAAATTTTGAATTTTTGTTCTTTATTCCAAAAAATTTTTTAAAAAATAATTTTAATTTTAAATTTTTAATTTTTAATTTTTAATTTTTAATTTTTAATTTTTAATTTTTAATTTTTAATTTTTAATTTTTAATTTTTAATTTTTAATTTTTAATTTTTAATTTTTAATTTTTAATTTTTAATTTTTAATTTTTAATTTTTAATTTTTAATTTTTAATTTTTAATTTTTAATTTTTAATTTTTAATTTTTAATTTTTAATTTTTAATTTTTAATTTTTAATTTTTAATTTTTAATTTTTAATTTTTAATTTTTAATTTTTAATTTTTAATTTTTAATTTTTAATTTTTAATTTTTAATTTTTAATTTTTAATTTTTAATTTTTAATTTTTAATTTTTAATTTTTAATTTTTAATTTTTAATTTTTAATTTTTAATTTTTAATTTTTAATTTTTAATTTTTAATTTTTAATTTTTAATTTTTAATTTTTAATTTTTAATTTTTAATTTTTAATTTTTAATTTTTAATTTTTAATTTTTAATTTTTAATTTTTAATTTTTAATTTTTAATTTTTAATTTTTAATTTTTAATTTTTAATTTTTAATTTTTAATTTTTAATTTTTAATTTTTAATTTTTAATTTTTAATTTTTAATTTTTAATTTTTAATTTTTAATTTTTAATTTTTAATTTTTAATTTTTAATTTTTAATTTTTAATTTTTAATTTTTAATTTTTAATTTTTAATTTTTAATTTTTAATTTTTAATTTTTAATTTTTAATTTTTAATTTTTAATTTTTAATTTTTAATTTTTAATTTTTAATTTTTAATTTTTAATTTTTAATTTTTAATTTTTAATTTTTAATTTTTAATTTTTAATTTTTAATTTTTAATTTTTAATTTTTAATTTTTAATTTTTAATTTTTAATTTTTAATTTTTAATTTTTAATTTTTAATTTTTAATTTTTAATTTTTAATTTTTAATTTTTAATTTTTAATTTTTAATTTTTAATTTTTAATTTTTAATTTTTAATTTTTAATTTTTAATTTTTAATTTTTAATTTTTAATTTTTAATTTTTAATTTTTAATTTTTAATTTTTAATTTTTAATTTTTAATTTTTAATTTTTAATTTTTAATTTTTAATTTTTAATTTTTAATTTTTAATTTTTAATTTTTAATTTTTAATTTTTAATTTTTAATTTTTAATTTTTAATTTTTAATTTTTAATTTTTAATTTTTAATTTTTAATTTTTAATTTTTAATTTTTAATTTTTAATTTTTAATTTTTAATTTTTAATTTTTAATTTTTAATTTTTAATTTTTAATTTTTAATTTTTAATTTTTAATTTTTAATTTTTAATTTTTAATTTTTAATTTTTAATTTTTAATTTTTAATTTTTAATTTTTAATTTTTAATTTTTAATTTTTAATTTTTAATTTTTAATTTTTAATTTTTAATTTTTAATTTTTAATTTTTAATTTTTAATTTTTAATTTTTAATTTTTAATTTTTAATTTTTAATTTTTAATTTTTAATTTTTAATTTTTAATTTTTAATTTTTAATTTTTAATTTTTAATTTTTAATTTTTAATTTTTAATTTTTAATTTTTAATTTTTAATTTTTAATTTTTAATTTTTAATTTTTAATTTTTAATTTTTAATTTTTAATTTTTAATTTTTAATTTTTAATTTTTAATTTTTAATTTTTAATTTTTAATTTTTAATTTTTAATTTTTAATTTTTAATTTTTAATTTTTAATTTTTAATTTTTAATTTTTAATTTTTAATTTTTAATTTTTAATTTTTAATTTTTAATTTTTAATTTTTAATTTTTAATTTTTAATTTTTAATTTTTAATTTTTAATTTTTAATTTTTAATTTTTAATTTTTAATTTTTAATTTTTAATTTTTAATTTTTAATTTTTAATTTTTAATTTTTAATTTTTAATTTTTAATTTTTAATTTTTAATTTTTAATTTTTAATTTTTAATTTTTAATTTTTAATTTTTAATTTTTAATTTTTAATTTTTAATTTTTAATTTTTAATTTTTAATTTTTAATTTTTAATTTTTAATTTTTAATTTTTAATTTTTAATTTTTAATTTTTAATTTTTAATTTTTAATTTTTAATTTTTAATTTTTAATTTTTAATTTTTAATTTTTAATTTTTAATTTTTAATTTTTAATTTTTAATTTTTAATTTTTAATTTTTAATTTTTAATTTTTAATTTTTAATTTTTAATTTTTAATTTTTAATTTTTAATTTTTAATTTTTAATTTTTAATTTTTAATTTTTAATTTTTAATTTTTAATTTTTAATTTTTAATTTTTAATTTTTAATTTTTAATTTTTAATTTTTAATTTTTAATTTTTAATTTTTAATTTTTAATTTTTAATTTTTAATTTTTAATTTTTAATTTTTAATTTTTAATTTTTAATTTTTAATTTTTAATTTTTAATTTTTAATTTTTAATTTTTAATTTTTAATTTTTAATTTTTAATTTTTAATTTTTAATTTTTAATTTTTAATTTTTAATTTTTAATTTTTAATTTTTAATTTTTAATTTTTAATTTTTAATTTTTAATTTTTAATTTTTAATTTTTAATTTTTAATTTTTAATTTTTAATTTTTAATTTTTAATTTTTAATTTTTAATTTTTAATTTTTAATTTTTAATTTTTAATTTTTAATTTTTAATTTTTAATTTTTAATTTTTAATTTTTAATTTTTAATTTTTAATTTTTAATTTTTAATTTTTAATTTTTAATTTTTAATTTTTAATTTTTAATTTTTAATTTTTAATTTTTAATTTTTAATTTTTAATTTTTAATTTTTAATTTTTAATTTTTAATTTTTAATTTTTAATTTTTAATTTTTAATTTTTAATTTTTAATTTTTAATTTTTAATTTTTAATTTTTAATTTTTAATTTTTAATTTTTAATTTTTAATTTTTAATTTTTAATTTTTAATTTTTAATTTTTAATTTTTAATTTTTAATTTTTAATTTTTAATTTTTAATTTTTAATTTTTAATTTTTAATTTTTAATTTTTAATTTTTAATTTTTAATTTTTAATTTTTAATTTTTAATTTTTAATTTTTAATTTTTAATTTTTAATTTTTAATTTTTAATTTTTAATTTTTAATTTTTAATTTTTAATTTTTAATTTTTAATTTTTAATTTTTAATTTTTAATTTTTAATTTTTAATTTTTAATTTTTAATTTTTAATTTTTAATTTTTAATTTTTAATTTTTAATTTTTAATTTTTAATTTTTAATTTTTAATTTTTAATTTTTAATTTTTAATTTTTAATTTTTAATTTTTAATTTTTAATTTTTAATTTTTAATTTTTAATTTTTAATTTTTAATTTTTAATTTTTAATTTTTAATTTTTAATTTTTAATTTTTAATTTTTAATTTTTAATTTTTAATTTTTAATTTTTAATTTTTAATTTTTAATTTTTAATTTTTAATTTTTAATTTTTAATTTTTAATTTTTAATTTTTAATTTTTAATTTTTAATTTTTAATTTTTAATTTTTAATTTTTAATTTTTAATTTTTAATTTTTAATTTTTAATTTTTAATTTTTAATTTTTAATTTTTAATTTTTAATTTTTAATTTTTAATTTTTAATTTTTAATTTTTAATTTTTAATTTTTAATTTTTAATTTTTAATTTTTAATTTTTAATTTTTAATTTTTAATTTTTAATTTTTAATTTTTAATTTTTAATTTTTAATTTTTAATTTTTAATTTTTAATTTTTAATTTTTAATTTTTAATTTTTAATTTTTAATTTTTAATTTTTAATTTTTAATTTTTAATTTTTAATTTTTAATTTTTAATTTTTAATTTTTAATTTTTAATTTTTAATTTTTAATTTTTAATTTTTAATTTTTAATTTTTAATTTTTAATTTTTAATTTTTAATTTTTAATTTTTAATTTTTAATTTTTAATTTTTAATTTTTAATTTTTAATTTTTAATTTTTAATTTTTAATTTTTAATTTTTAATTTTTAATTTTTAATTTTTAATTTTTAATTTTTAATTTTTAATTTTTAATTTTTAATTTTTAATTTTTAATTTTTAATTTTTAATTTTTAATTTTTAATTTTTAATTTTTAATTTTTAATTTTTAATTTTTAATTTTTAATTTTTAATTTTTAATTTTTAATTTTTAATTTTTAATTTTTAATTTTTAATTTTTAATTTTTAATTTTTAATTTTTAATTTTTAATTTTTAATTTTTAATTTTTAATTTTTAATTTTTAATTTTTAATTTTTAATTTTTAATTTTTAATTTTTAATTTTTAATTTTTAATTTTTAATTTTTAATTTTTAATTTTTAATTTTTAATTTTTAATTTTTAATTTTTAATTTTTAATTTTTAATTTTTAATTTTTAATTTTTAATTTTTAATTTTTAATTTTTAATTTTTAATTTTTAATTTTTAATTTTTAATTTTTAATTTTTAATTTTTAATTTTTAATTTTTAATTTTTAATTTTTAATTTTTAATTTTTAATTTTTAATTTTTAATTTTTAATTTTTAATTTTTAATTTTTAATTTTTAATTTTTAATTTTTAATTTTTAATTTTTAATTTTTAATTTTTAATTTTTAATTTTTAATTTTTAATTTTTAATTTTTAATTTTTAATTTTTAATTTTTAATTTTTAATTTTTAATTTTTAATTTTTAATTTTTAATTTTTAATTTTTAATTTTTAATTTTTAATTTTTAATTTTTAATTTTTAATTTTTAATTTTTAATTTTTAATTTTTAATTTTTAATTTTTAATTTTTAATTTTTAATTTTTAATTTTTAATTTTTAATTTTTAATTTTTAATTTTTAATTTTTAATTTTTAATTTTTAATTTTTAATTTTTAATTTTTAATTTTTAATTTTTAATTTTTAATTTTTAATTTTTAATTTTTAATTTTAAATTTTTAATTTTTAATTTTTAATTTTTAATTTTTGATTTTTAATTTTTAATTTTTAATTTTTAAATTTTTAATTTTTAATTCATAATTTTTAATTTTTAATTTTTAATTTTTAATTATTTTCTAAATTTGGTCCTTAAAAACATTGATTGGTATTTGTATACCTCTTTAAACATCCAAATTGGTGGACGATGAAACAGGAGTATTACTTTGTTTGTCAAATGTTTTTATCTTCCAAAATAATTATGTTTGTAGGCAGATAAAGCTAATATAGAATTCGAAAGCGTATGAGTTATATTTACAAAGTACTCATACGTTGAATATTTTATTGCCGCTCTGCTATTGCCATGTTTACAGAGATAAGCGTATTTTTAAATTTTACTCCTAAGAGCATTTAAACCTAACTTTGTTAATATCAGTACTGACATCCTAATTTTTTTGTGTAAATTGTTAGATTTATGTGGGTAAGCGCAATTCGTACGTAATTCCATGCGATTTCCATTGTTTATTGGTTTTATTACTTCTTTAGCTCTCCTGTACAATAGTACATGGTTTCGCCATACCGCAGTAACAGGCCCCTAGGGACCTGTAACAAATTAGATGGTGTTATCATCGCCTAGATGAATTTAAATGTCCACCTTGGGTTGTAAAAGTGTTTTTAACTCAGATAATATATAATTATTAAGACATAAAATATGTAATTTATTGGTATATCAAGTTTTTTTTTGAAGCTATGTTTGTTCCTTTATACATATATTTGTAGGCAATGCCAACATTCTATTCAGTTTATTTTGGACGTGAGTTATAAAGAGTTTTGGGTGAAATTATTGCCGTTTAAATTGAATTGGTCTAAGGCAACAAATACATGAAAACCGTACTCATATTTATTAGTGGCTTAATTTTTTCATATTCACTGATGACCCAACACGGTTGAGATACAAATAATTTAAAACCTTTTATTTCTTCCCAAAACTCAAAGTGCAAGATTTGATTAAGTTGAATAAGATTAAGTTATATAAAAGGCCTGGCATAAAAAAAAACATCAAGACGAATTTTCAGCTACTATTAGTGCTTTTCGCCAAGTTAAATTTATGTTTTATTTATAGCGATAACAAAAATATATAAAAGCAACATAACAGTTTCCTACACCCCTTCTAAAGTTAGTTAAAAAAATTTACAAATGATGTATCTAACTTAACTAACATCGACAAAAAAATTTTAACCTACTATACCCACCGGTGCGCAAAATAGTAAAATTTGGAAATTATAAAAATTTGGAAAAAATTTACTAAAATTACTCTACACAATTGCACATATATATATTTAAAAGTATTTGCGCTACGTTGTACCAGGTCCAATTTAAAAGGTAATAAATTAACATAAACGCTAGACATTTCATGAATTTTAATTTCCGGGCAGATATCTCCATAAGCCATAATAAAGGTTTTATGTTCTGACACTCAATTCTTGGTCATGTTGCTACCAAGGGTTAACTTTGTTTTTCGATGTGTGATAAGATTTATTGAAAAATGACGGATAGTTCTGCAATGAAAAACAAATAAGAAAATTAATGTCGATCTTACTTCCAGCTAATTGAATATACAAAATAAACTTACATCAAATTTTGAGTAGCCTTGAGTAGCCTAATTTTTATATATCCTCCAAGCCACTGTGCAGAGGGTATATATCAGTTTGTCATTCCGTTTGTAACTCATCGAAAAATGCATTTTCAAACCCTTAAAGAATATATATACTTAATCCTTATAATAACTCCAGTCGATATAGCGATGTTCATTTCACAGTGGGAGAAAAGGCCAACCTAGCTCCGAATAATTCAATTTTCAAAATTTTTTTTTGGGCCCAAATTAATTTTGTGATCGATTACTAATAGTTCAGACATATTATCGACATTTTTCATTTTGTTTTGCTCTCAATATTTGCACAGCTGTAAAGCTTCAAACACAACATATGTTGCACCAGCTGCAGCCAAAGGTTTCCCGCCTTGTTTAGCAACCAGCTGCAATTTTTAATAAAATTTTTTGGAGAAACAATAAAATTCTATTTAGTTTTTATTATTAAATTTAGATCTATGTATGAATTAAAAAGTATTTGTTTGATTGTGTTGCGTGTTTTAGATTCGTTGTTCTTTATAGTGCTAGTAAGAAATATAATGTCTACCAATAAATTCAGCTGTTGTAGAGTCAAACTTCTGTGATTCGAATGGATTCGGTCTAATTTTTAAACTCTTTCTATTAATTCTGTCTGTCTGCCATGGGTGGATACAATTCCCCCTTATCAAATTGATCTGAAGCTTGGGCCATACTCTTGTCGTGACTGCAGATTAATTTTGGGGTAGCCACGCACAGTCGCGCGTGGTCATGCACAGTCACGGAGTGATCTAAATGTCATTTCCCCTCATCCGATCGATCTGAAACTTGGTCCATACATTTGCTGTGAAAAAAAGATTAACTTTGACTTAGTCACGCAGAGTCACAGAGAGATTAAAACCCCACTTTCCTCATTCGATGGATCTTAAACTTTGCCCTTTGTTGTGACCATAGATTAATATTAAGATGGTCACACACAGTCACAGATAGTCACGGACAGTCACGGAGATATTTGAAACTCATATGCATAAGGAAAGAAAGAGTTTTAATAAAATCTTTGTTTTAATGGGTTAGATTATTATTTCTGAAATTAACATGCTGTCTTATGATGTTAAACATCCAAAATTAGCTGCATTTTTTCTTAACTCTTTGAGAAATTAATTTTATTTTATCAAAATAGCAAGGTCTGGTTAGATGGTAAAATTTTATTGGTAGACGCAACTCCAAGTACTAGACGTCCTGTCAAAAAAAAACTGACTGTCAAGAAAAAAAAAAATTTCTGACATTGCCAAATAAATCTTGTGCGAAGGCTGGCAAGAGGAATGCATCTATGGCTGTATTTATGTTGAACTCAGATGAAAATCTTCCGAAAAGATAGAAATCTGCCATTAAATCCGATGATAAAGGACTAATTAAATATTCAGCAGAGGAAGCGTTAGCAATATATCTGTGGTCACAAGCGATAACCGCCTAAGTCGACTTAAGAATGATTTGAGTTATGTACGCTATCATATTCTACTAGAAACGCTTTATATTTACCTGAAATTCCCATTTCTCTAACACTGTTTAGTAAAAAGTTATTAATGAAAACATTCTGACCTAAGTCGTAATGAAGCCCCATTACATTTATATAAAATGTTATTTTTCTCAAAAGCATGATTTTCGACTTAGGCGGTTAATGTTTGTGACCACAGATATATTGGCGGCACTAAAAAAAGAAATGCAAATATATTTCCCGTCTATGATGATCTAGGTCTGCGAAAAAAAAACTGTGCTATCCTAATGGGCTATAAGTTAATGGGCTTTCTTTCGCAAGATTTTAGAAATACAGAGAGTAATAACACTCTAAAGATAACTACCATTTACAAATGGGGTTGTGATGGAATTAGTGGCCACGCAACTTATCGACAAAATTTTAATAATGTTGCCGATTAAATGATTGACCAACACATGCTTGCGGTGTGCTTGGTACCATTACAAAAGGCTTTTGGATCATCCATACTCTGGAAAAATATGAAAACTTCATCCACCCATTATTTCAGGCCATTAAAATTACTTTTTCAAAATGAAAGAGTAGACTTGATTCATGATGAAGTGAACAATTTCAAATGCCAAATAGCCAAAATACAGCCAACGAAACTTGAAAATTATAAAGATCATCATTAGTTTCATATGACCATGATAGATTCATGGAAAAACACAATGGAAGACTTGGCACATACACTATTTGTCTCTTCAGATCGTTTCATTTTCATGTTATCGAAACATTCAATGCCCTTCACAAAAAAGGATGAGCTATTAGATAATGATATTATCAGTCTACTTTTCAATACAGATGAAGAAACTAATAGGTCATGTGATAGCTCATCATATACTGAGTAGAGCACTTTAATATGAGAATTAAAAAAAATAAATAAAATAAGTAACCCATAAAAACCAAGTTTTTATTATACTCCCTTTCTTTTTAAATTAAGTTAAAAAAAGAAAATATATTAAAAAAAAATATTAAAAAAAATGTTTTTAATTTTTTTAATTTTTAATTTTTAAAAATTTTAAATGCTAGATAACTTTTATCATCGCCACGACTCTGCCTGCAAAGTTTCAGCTCGATTGGTTGACGGGAAATGAATTAAAAATCGATCGAAAGTTTTCTCGGTAGACAACCAGATACTACGAGTTAAAAGAAAGGTAGTAAAGAATGTTCAACTTATACGAAAAATTCGTTTTGTATTAATTTTCATTTACTGTATCTTTATCTACATAAAAATTTTTCCCGAGTCAAAATATTAACCCTTTTTCAGAAGTTATTAATAAATCTGCGCTAGATAGAGTTATTATTTGTCATTGTTTCGAGTAGGTTGGTATTGAACATGGGGTAAATCGGACGTCATTGTGCCACGGTATGACTTAAATAATGAAGACTCTAAAACATGTTAAAAATGGAGTGTGCTTGTTGTAATAATTTTTGATGTGTAAACATCTATTCTATTCACAATCTATTTCACAATACAATCACAAAAACAGCGTAACGTGTGAGCTCACATGTTACGCTGTGAGACGTAAGGCAAAATCGGTGTGACTTATGATTGTATTGGTGAAAAAATTATGACATGTAATAACCTGTTTGAAAATTAAAAATGAAAAGTGAAAAACAAAAAATAAAAATAAAAAATGAAAAATTTAAAAAATAAAAAATAAAAAATGAAAAATGAAAAACGAAAAATTAAAAACCAAAAATGAAAAATAAAAAATAAAAAATTTAAATTTATGTTACTTCTTTTGGGCTACGATGGTCAGCTTATAAGTTTTAAATAAAATAAATTTAAAAAAAAATTTATTTCATCTCCACTCTACGTTTCATTGACGGTTTTTCAACTTCATCAGGAGTGTATAAAAATTTTTTTATTATTAATTTCTGGCGACAAAAAATTAAAATAAAACAATATATCAACATAATGTTATATTAGTCGCAATAGTTTAACTTACGATTAATCCAAACTTATATTGTCAGGTTATTATTATTTAATAAATTTAAAGATAAAAAACTGGACATCACGACACATATTTAATAAAATTAAATAAATTAATAAAAGTAAATAATCAAAATAAATATAAATAAATCACAGTTTCAAACTTAACGACTAATATCACAAAACTAATATTTAAGTAATTGGAATTGAATATTGCAGCTTAGTGTTATCGTTGTCTTCTTTGTTGTTTAATGTTTTGTGTATTTTTTGTTGTATTCTTAAACTTTCCAATGTGTATCCTTTGTTTTCATTTCTCTCTTTATCTAAAATCTTAACTCCTTTTAAATCGACGTTATGTCCGCTCTCTTTTGCATGTTGAGATAATGCTGTCGATTCCTTGTGTTTTTTTATGTCTGCTTGATGTTCTGCAATTCTTACTCCTAACATTCTTTTTGTTGTTCCTATGTAGACTTTATTACACACCTTCCTTTCATTACCATCGCATTTTATCTCGTAAACTACGTTGTCAATTTTTAATATATTTGGTTTTGTTTTTTTGTGTGTAAAAATGGATCTAAGTGTTTCATTTGATCTGTGTGCTATTGTTACACTCTTGTCATTTATTATTCTATTGAGATTTTTGCTCTCCGTTAATTTTGGTATGTATGGTACACTGTAAAAATTATTTTCTATTGTTTTTTGTTCCTTATTTTGCTGCTTTTTTTTTTTTTGAATATATTGTTGAAAAGATTGTTAATAATGTATATTGGATAATTATTTTGTAATAAAATTTTCTTTATTTTATTGATATTGTTACCTTTATATCGTTGATCGCTAATTTGTATTACTTTTTGGATTAAATTGTTAGCTGTATTAAGTTTTGTTTTCCATGGTTGCGTAGAGTGGTAGTTTATCATCCGTCCTGATGCTGTCGCCTTCGTGTACCAATTAGTAATTAGCTTTTCATTGTCCTTAATTATTTTTATATCCAAGTAAGGAATTTCATTGTTGTGTTCTCGTTCTACTGTAAATTTGAGCTTATTATGATATGAGTTCAATGTATTCATTATCGTTGCTTCGTCCTTCTTATTGATTACAGCGAAAAGATCATCGACGTATTTATATATGAACTTAATTTTTACATTTTTTGTTTTTAATTCAGATATTACTTCGTCCAAGAGATTGTCTAGTATTATATCTGCAATAGTAGGGGATAAAGGGTTACCCATTGGCATACCATATGTTTGATGGTAAAACTTTTTGTCGTAAGTAAAATAGTTGTTATCGACTAAGCAAAACTGAAGTATTTTTAAAAATTGTTGTTTTGATATTGTGGTAACGTCTTTTAGTGTTTCCCACTTATGAAGAATATTTTTTATGGCTAGATGTGTCGATATGTTGGTAAATAGTGATACTACGTCAAATGATACAATAATGTCGTCTTTATCCAGGATAAGGTCTTTTATTCTATCTTTTAATTACATAGAATTGTTTATATTGTATGTTGGAGATATCAAATGCTTTAGTATCGAGCCAACGTATTTTGCTAATTCATAGCAAGGAACTTTATAAGATGATGAGATTGGTCTAAGGGGTATATTCTCTTTATGAATTTTAGGAAGACCATATAATTCTGGTGCTGCTGCTGCATGGGTTGTCATTTTTATTTTCTGGAACTTTGTGATATGGTTGTTTTTAAACAGATCCATAATTATGTTATTATTTGTTCTTTGTAACTTGGTCGTTGGGTCTTCTCGAATACTCTTGTACGTAGTTTTGTCATCTAACAATTTATACATTTTTGTTTTGTATTCATCTTTGTAAATAACTACTGTCTTATTTACTTTATCAGCCGATGTTATCAATATTTTATCCTCATTCTCTTTAATAAAGCGTTTCGTGTTCTCATATATGCTTAAAATGTATTTTTCCATTTTGTTATTCGTCATTTTTCGTTTGTAGTTTGATATTCGGTTCGCGATTTGAGATCTCAATATTTCCTTATCCGTTTCATTTTTAATTGTCTGGACCCATTGTTCCATGTCCGCTATTAATGGAATTAGTAAGAAGTTTTTGTTACTTACTGGTAGTGCAAACTTGTTTCCTAAAGATAGAAGCCATTTGCTCTCAATTTCAAAATCTATCGCATTGTAGTTCACAAACCAGTCATCATTAAATCGGAAATTAAAATTTTTAAACTTTTGTATTCTTAATTTGTTTAGTTTTGAATTATGTATGTGCTGTACTTTATCCCTGATATATTCAGTGTATTGTTGATTTTTCTATCTATGTGTCTGATCTCATTGTGTATTAATTTTGTGGTAATGTGTGTTTCCTTAATTTTGTTGCTGTTGTTGTTTTGAATAGATGTTTCAGTTTATGAGTAGTATTTTCGTATTTTCTGCATTTTTGCAAATATGTTGCTCTCTCCGTGGATTTAGCTAGTCTTTCTATCTCCCCACAATATTGTTTTAGCAAACTGCTTGTTTCTATGTTGTATTTGTTCTGCATATGTTGAAAAAAGTTCTTCATGTTGTTATTTTTCTTTGCGTCAGAATTTTAGTTTGTTATTTCTTTTATATTTCGACAGGCCCTTCGATTGTTTGTTATTAAATTGTTTTATGACCAGTTATCTTGAGTTTATGTTACTTCTTTTGGGCTATGATGGTCAGCTTATAAGTTTTAAATAAAATAAATTAAAACAAAATTTATTTCATCTCCACTCTACGTTTCGTTGACGGTTTTTCAACATCATCAGGAGTGTATAAAAATTTTTTTAAAATAAAAAATTAAAAATGAAAAATAAAAAATAAAAACTGAAAATGAAAAATAAAACATGAAAAATAATAAATAGAAAATGAAAAATGAAACATGAAAAATAAAAAATTGGAAATGGAAAATGAAAACCGAAAAATTAAAAATGAAAAACGAAAAATGAAAAATAAAAATTTAAAAATCAAAAATGAAAAATAAAAAATAAAAAATTAATGAAAAATGAAAAATAAGAAACGAAAAATGAAAAATAAGAAATGAAAACGAAAAAATTAAAAATTAAAAATAAAAACCCAAAAATTAAAAATTAAACGGTTGAAATAATAAAAATGAATATTTTTATATTAGCAGAGCCCCTGCAGTTGATTGCTATAAGTGATACATAGATGAAGCTTTATGTTTGATTTTAAAAAAGTGCCATAAAAAATCTTTAATTACACATCTCCCCTGTGATCGGACTCACATGCATTTTTTTTTTTTATATTATGTTTATCAAGTTGTGACTTTTTAATATATTTTGTTTACATATGTTGGAAATAGCACAATAAGTCCAGGTATTAATATTAGCGTAAAACCAAAGATTCGGGAGAGCCGAATTAAATTTGTTTTGCATGCAGATATATTTACATGAAGGCTAGATCGAAAAATTAAACACTCCTGTTTATATTTAGTAGAGACACCTATAGAGTGCAAGAACTATGTATGTAACGTTGTCGTTAGTCTATCTATCCTCACATGAATGTTTTATATTGACAAAAAATTATCAAGAATGTATATATTTTTTTCTGATTATTATAAACTAAATACACTCAATCCTGTTTTTGTGCGATCTCTCTCTCTGTGCGATTTCTTTTTTGTGCGATTTGTTTTGTGCGTTCTGTTTTTTTTTTTTTTTGTGTTGTATATGTAATTCGAAAATTTTCATATATCGCATAAAAACACACAAAAGAATTCGAGCAAATAAAAAATACTGTCTTGGCGTATAACTACGTAATAAGCATCATTATTATAATACTTAATTAAAAAACAGTTATAATAGTTAGTACAATTCCTACCAAAATAATTTATTATCACAATTAAAATTTATTCAATATTGGATTCTCTTAAAGTTTCTCTTATTGTATGTGTTATAGTTATAAGTAACGTCTGTTTTATATCGTTTTCTTGCTTCTCCGCTACTTTCGGAGTCTTCCTGCCACAATGACTAATTATGTTCTTAAGTGATGAAACAGTATATGAAAGCATTTATCTATGTTAGGATAGGATGTGTTAGGATAACAAAAAAAAACATACAATGTGGAAATTTGCTAACACACATGTAATTGTATTTATTTCGCATATAGCCGGAAAGCTTTAATTAATCATGTTGCTACAAGCAACAAAGTTTTTGTGATTTTAACAGATAGAAAAGATTTGTTTAACTTTTTTTTCTATAATAAGGATTAATTGATTTAAAAAAGAGTTTATTTTCTTTGTATTTCAATATTGCTTGGATTTATTCTATACGAATATATTGTGAGCTAATATTCAAAAAGGACTATCTGCTTTTTTTTACAAAAATTAATTTTTGATGGTAAAATTTGAATTTTGAGCAAAAAAAATCGAAGTCCAATTTTTCTACTTTTTCTTTCTTACTTCCAATGACTTTCAAAGTATGCATGTCGTCGCTGAAAAGACTTTTAGGCATCTTGTTATCGTTGCCGCGAGTCTGCCTGCAAAGCTTCAGCTCGATGGGATTACGGGAAAAGGGCAAAAATCGACGCAAAGTTTTTTCGGCAAACAAACAGACACTATGAGTTAAAGAAAGGGAGTAAAAATCGGACCAGTGGGCATGGCACCGCCCATAAAAGTTAAATATATAATATCATATAAATGGAGGACTATGAAAGGAAAAGACTTGCTACTTTGCACGAGTCCATCAGATATGAAAGCGACAGTCTAAAAACTTTGGACAATTACATTAATAATCAATGTGAATAGTCGTGGGAAATATGGGCGGAATCCGCAAATTTAAAAATCACCAATATCAAAAATCAATGAAATCAAAAATCGCTAAAACCAAAAAGCGCGAAAACACAAATCGGCAAAATCAAAAATCGGTATAATTAAAAATCTCCAAAATTAAAAATCGCTAAAATAAAAAATTGCCAAATGGTATTCTAAATTCAAGGTCAATCTTTAAGCATTGCCGCATTTAATTTGGAAAATCAATATCTTTGCATTGTACAGTACAAACTTTATAGGAAAAATAGATTATGAAAACATGTCAACAAGTGTCAGTAAGTCAGCACGAAGCACGACAGGGCATACTAGTTTATTTGATAAATCAAGTAGAGGCATAACTAGGTCCATCTCAGAACTCAATTAATTATTTGGAACAGTTCTTAATTGTCATACTGCTACAAATAAATACGTCAATTCTTCATACCTTTGCACTTATGGTTCAGAAATCGATTTTTTTGGCATTAATTCGTAGACACAAGATATTTTGCTCAAACTTTGTACGATGGCTTGCATTAACAAAATTAAGAAAAATAAGAAGTTTAATCGAAATCGGCCACTCCCACCAGCCACCGCCCATACAACCCAAAACGAAATTTCCACATAAAACTTTTTTCTTTCGCCAGAATGTCTTTAGATTTTGCGCAGAGCTTACATTTAAAAATGGAAAGGCATCATGAAAAACTTATCAAAATCGGCCACGCCCACCACCCACCGCCCATACAATCGAAAACAAAATTTTCATATAAAACTTTTCATATAAAACTTTTCATAATAATATTTTAAATACATTTCTTCATTTTTAAATTCAAATTCATAAATAATTGATAACACTATGCTAGTTGAAAAACCCGACAAACGGGGCACCCGGTGAGTTAAACTAACTCGACTGTGCTGAATCGAATGGCGTTCGCCGTTTTTTTAGGTTAGCTCCTAAAAAAAAGTTAGGGGGGGTTAAAGTTTCCCCCTTTTGGCCTGTTCTTGCAGAATACCGGTATATAAAAGAAATTTAAGAAAAATTAAATACATATTTTTAATCCTACAGTTAACAAAAAATAAAATTTATAATTTATTTGCTGTTCAAAATTAAAGGTATTTTTGTGGTTACAGCTAACGTTTTAAATGGAAATTATTCTTCGTCCTCCTGCAAATTCCAACAAATATCTCCTAAAAGCGAATCGAGTTGTTTGCCACTATACCAGTGTTCGAGTCTGGCTGTCACTTGGTGAAATCTCTCGCAGTTAGAGTGTTAATATATTCAACAAAAATATTTTGCATAATATTTTCTACAAAGTTGCTGAACACACCCTGCACCTCAGATGTAAACAAAACATAGTTTTATATACCGGTATTCTGCAAGAACAGGCCAAAAGGGGGAAACTTTAACCCCCCTAACTTTTTTTTAAGAGCTAACCTAAAAAAAAGGCGAACGCCATTCGATTCAGCACAGCCTATTTAGTTTAACTCACCGGGTGCCCCGTTTGTCGGCAAAAAAAAGTTCTCAATACTAGCACAGTGTAATTGTTTATTTATTCAGCTGAAAAATAATTTAACAAGTTAAAAGACTTCAACATATTCAGCAGAGATCTCTACCAAGCGTATCACTCCATATCATTTAAATCTTCTGAAGCTTAGGCGAACGAGTATTTTGTGGTTTCTGCTTCCGATTCATCTGAGTCTGTCTTATCTGAATCATTTTGAGGTTCCACATCTTTCGGTGCACCAGGTAACTTATCGAAGACTTCTTCACTAGGTGGCTCCAATAATTCTAATACATCATGTGGCAGCTTCTCTCTTTTCCTATACTTTTCTTTAGTAGAAAAACACAAGCTGGAAAGAAGTGGGTCCGATGAATCCATTGATCTATTAAAATCGTCGGCCATGTTATTTTGTTTATTATTTTTTCTTGCATGTGCGATACGATCTGTTTTGTAGAATTTATTTCGAGCTTCTGATGCATTTTCACCGTAACAACCAACAGGAAGTATTGAATTTTCCATGATTTGTGAATTGTTGCGGACATCGGAAACCACAAATACTGTTGCATATACAATGCAGCAGTATTTTCGCAAAATAGTTCGAATTTCTTCAAGTTTATAGGATATTCACATGAAATAGCAATCTGAAACTTTCAAAATATCTATGTCAACTTGCGTAATTGAAGAGAAGAGTTCCAATTTTGTGAAAGCCCTTCTGGCGGTGTTGCCGTCATTCGAGGTTCCACTGCCATTGGTTTTAGGCTTATCAACATGAAGATTCATTTCTTCCCAGAAACGTTTTTGAATTTCCTTTTTACGAAGTCGAAATGTTTCTTTATCCGACGCATCTCTGATTTGCCACTTTCGTATTCCAATTCTGTAGCAAATGTGTAGAATAAATTCAAATACCCTAATCCATGCATGTAGAGGGCTAATGCCATACACTAGAGAGTCGAGCTTAGGTTTGAAAACTTCAGATTTTATATTCGCAGTTAACATAAATTGTTTTGGTGTAGCACCACATATGGGACATGTCTGATTAGAGCTTGTATTTATTATAACATTTAGAACTTATCCATTAATCAAAGTCATGTGCATTTCATAATTGACAATTACTTTTCTGCCGTTTTCATTGCAATATTGAAATGGATATAGGTTGGCTTTTTGTGAATCTAACAGATTCTTTTCTCCAAGAATTAGAGCATTCCACTCTTTTGCAAATTCCATTTTTAGCAGCCTGCAAAACCGGACAGATTGCGTGGTACGTGGTATATTTCCCAGAAATATCCAACTATTTTAAAGGTATGATGGTTGTAACAAACAAAGATTGATCAAAAAGTTGTGGGGTATTCATTTCGAAGCCTTGTTTAAACATATCCTGGCCTGTTGTACCGTCAAATCCGTAGCTTATAATCAAAACAACATTCGTTAAATCTGTCAATACCTGCAAAACATTTTCTTGCAATAATAGAATTTTTTTCGCTGTATGGTCCAGGAGATTTTGTGACGATACTTGTGCTGATGAATCTGATACGTATATTCCTTCAGGTCGGCAGAACTGCTTGCATTTTATTATTTCATTATAGGATGGAAATATATTACAATTTTTTCCTGTATTCAGTAACCGCATGTTCATATATTGTCTCTTACTTAAATCGTTTTCAAGTAAAAACGCAAGAGTTTCTTCTGAGGTAAGTGGAACTAATTCTCTTTGCTCTGAAGAGATCAGTTTCCTAATCTTATTCGGTCGTGATGGAGAAGTAGTACACTTTTTTAAAACAAATGCCAAATCTTTATTATTTGATTTTTTGGCTGCAACAGTAGTTGCGTGAACTACTAAATCGACATTGTTATTATTTTCTAAGGAAATATTACTCGCAAGCTGTTAATTTTTTGGTGATTCTAAATCACTGTGGTATCTCCGATAATATTGTCTACAAATTTTTTAAAAATCCAACCACTTTTTTTTACTTTATGCCAAAAAAAATCGGCTTTGAAATCATAGTGCTTTGTAACTAAAATTCATTTCCTTGGCACTAGGCGAGTATATGAAAGGTGTTTCAAATGTTTGTTAGTACGCACGTAATCTGTAACCAGACACGATTAACTGCCAGTTTCTGTGCACGAATAATATCAAATACTTCTTGAAAGATTAGAATGGTGAAATTATTTGTGGTTTTAATGAATGCTTTCCATTCCTCTCCTCGATCATCTTCCCAGAATGCCTTGCGATGTACTTATGTATGCGTGATCCTGTAAGTATTCTAGGAAAGATGGAAGAATGTACCCCAGAATGTAGCAAGCAATTACATGTGCGTTTAGAACCACACAATTAGAAAAATTTAATAAATTCTTTCTTTCACTCAATGAATTATTTCCTGCAAAACAAGAACCGAAGCCGATTAATTGCCTTAAGAGTTGATTATTGCGTTAATTTCATCATCTTTTTTTAATTATTTTACGCTCCCTTTATCTATTATCTGTGATCAGGTTATTTGATTTTCTTTAAGATTTGTTATCAATCAGTATCAGTTAAATTTTATTAATAATTATTCTTTAAGAAATTATTAAAGTTATGACAACCGAATTGTAATGAAATTGATAACCGAATTTTGAGTTGATTAAAATTAAAATTTTACTGTCTTAATAGCAAATATATTACCAAAATATAAAATGCTTAGCTGCAATAAAATTTCTGTTGATGCAAACAAAAATTCAGTTGTTAAACCGTTCGGTTGGCGAAATTGTTTTTTTATGTGTATATGCCGATACGACATGATTTTAAATTGGTGGAACAATAAAATATTTTTATTACAAACCCCTTAAGTTGTAAAACCTGTTAAGTACATATTTTTTTAAGTGCTTATTGCAAAGAAAGAAAGGATTATTATTCTTTTATTAATTGTATGAAATACTGTTTTATGTAAATTAATGAAGAATAAATAGTTACTAAATAAATAATTAAGTATTAATAAAAATTGATTTTTATAGCCTAACAAATTCGATTGCAATAACGAATCCTTTTACTGTGTGTATCAAATTCAGCGCAGCCAATAACTCTTTCTTGTTTAATTTTACGAATTCATAAACCGTAAAGTACCACTTGTTTCATCAACATTGCCTATCGAAATGAAACCACACTCCATTGTTTATAATGCTAAAAACAGCAAGAAGTTTCTGGAAATTCAACGAAGAACGAATATATTATTTCTGTCATCACAATGTCTGCATATAAATAAATAAATATTTTACTGTGTATCTTTCAATACCATACAACACGTGAAGTAGATATATTCACCCTAATATTGTATTCCACTATACTTTCAGTGTTTTTTTGTTTTACCTGCTGGAAAATATTGGCTCGGTGTTTCTTGTGTTAAATTGAAAATTTATGAAGCATGATATATACTATAATCGTTTAAATATATGGATAATTTTTAAAAAAATCTCCACCATAAAAAACATATTCAGTATTGTAGAACACGTGTTGTAGTATGAATTGGCAGCCAAACTAATACAGGATATAAATTTTTTCAACTATGAATGGCCAAATTGAAGTATTCGTATTTCGAGTTTTATTTTCCAGCATCTTTGACAGACTTTTCTGAGATCCACTGAATTTAAGCTAAGAATATTGTAACGTTTCCTGTATATAAAATACTTCACCAAGATGTATTAGTTTATCGAGTTGGTTAACCTTAATTTGATTAAACGTGAAAATTTACCGGAATATTTACCTGAGTAATGTAAAAGAATTTATTTTGTTTTATTGTTAAACGTTAATTTTTATTATTATTTTCAAATGATATGTACAAAAATATTCGAATATCGGTTGAAAAAATTTAACTTTTTAAAAAGCAAAATTTTCTGTGCTAAATTATTTCGATTATCCTGAGTTTGTTCGACTAACTCTCCAGGAAATTTCTACAATTTTTGTATTCTTATCTTAAAACCGGTTAATTTAAAAAGTTGATTAAGCATGATATGAAGTAATCGAAAAAAGGAAGGTGACAAAGAAAATTAATCTATCCTAGCAGACTCCAGCACTCGAAATTCGAGTGCAAATTCTAAGAAATTTTATTTTTTCATTGATTAAAGACCCTTAAGGTATGCTTCACAATTCAGCTCTTTTTTAAATGAAGAAAACAAACTCAACACATTAACGCAAATTTAATAAACAGACACATATCATTGTATATTTTTATGTATATATTAGTAGCAACCTTAAACGATCATAACTCCAAAAAAATATTCCAGACGATGAAAATCTGTAAATCTGGGTAGCAGCTAAAAAGAAATACCTTTCAAATGATAGATATTTTGTCCAAATCGGGGTAAAACTGTGAAACTTACATCGGTCACAAGAAATCGCCTTGCCTATTAATATTATTGATATTTTTTTTAAAGCTTATATAATCTAACCCATGAAAACAAAGGTTTTATTAAAACTCTTTCTTTCCTTATGCATATGAGTTTTGAGTCGGTGACTGTGCATGACTGTGCGTGACTTTGCATGACTTTGCATGACTATTTTAAAATGAATCTTTGGTCACAGCAAGTATATGGACCAAGTTTCAGATTGACTGGATGAGGGAAAATGGGGATTTAATCATTCCGTGACTGCTCATGAATCTACGTGACTGAGCATGACTATGTCAAAGTTGATCTTTTTCATAGCAAGTCTATCGACAAAGTTTCAGATCGATCGGATAAGGGGAAATGGGTTTTAAATTACTCCGTGTCTGTGCGTGACTATGCGTGACTACCCCAAAATTTAACCATAGTCACAACAAAACTATGGGACAAGTTTTCAAATCAAATGGGTGAGGGGGTATGGGTTTGCCCCATGGCAGACAGACAGACAGAGTGTATGAGTTAAAAGAAAGAGTTTAAAAATGCATTTTCCTAAATAAGTACCTTTTCTTAAATAAGTATATTTTCCTTAAAAAAGTGCCTTTCCTAAGAGAAGAACCTCATTTTGAAAAAGTACGTTTTCTTAAAAAAGTGTGTTTTCTTAAGAAGTGCCTTTTCTTTAAAAAAAAACAACTCTTTCTTCAAAAGTACTTTTTCTTTAAATAGTAGCCTTCCTTAACAAAGTACCTATTTTTATAAAACACAGTTTCTTTAAAAAGTGAGTTTTCTAAATAAGTACCGTTTCTTAATAAGTACCTTTTCTTAAAAATGTGCTTTTTCTTAGAGATGTACCTTTTTTTCAAAAGTTCTTTTCTTAACAAAATATCTTTACTTAAAAAAGTATCTTTTTAGGACAAAAACACATTGTTCTCAAAAAATCTTATAAGATCATCTTTTTCCCCAAAAAAATTACCGTTTTCTTGAAAAAACTACCTTTTCCTTAAAAATTCCTTTTTCTTAATAAATAACTTTTTTCTTTAAAAAAGTACCCTTTTCTTAAAAAAAAAATAACTTTAAAAAGTACCTTTTATGAAAAAAGTGGCTTATCTTAAAAAGTACCATTTGTAAAAAATAGTAGCTGTTCTGTTGCCCAAAATTATATCTAACCCTCCAACGCGCGGTAAGGTCCGTGTGGACTTTTTACATTTTAAAACAAGTGCCATTTAGGACTGAGCTTAAATTTCATGACTTCTATTATTGAAGTGTTAAGAATACTTTAATACCTATTCCGATGGATTTATAGATTTAAAAGTATTTCCTTTTTTATTTAAAAGACTTCTAGTAGACCGTTGAGCGTTAAGGTCCCTGTGGACTTTGTATGAATTTCATACATAAAATTAAAAGTTGTACTAAAATGTGAATTTCAAATTTTTCAAATTTATATAAATAAATGAAAAAAGAAGCAAAATAAAAAATGAGTTCGGAGCGTGTCAAAAATACCGTAAATCGTCGATAAGTATTCCAAAAGCTAAGTGTATGCGCTTAAGAAAATGCTAATAACAATTTAGCTATGTTCCTTGAACTTTATGAAGGAGAAGCGCCATTTTATGATGAAAATAATGTTGAGTGCCATATCAAGCATCAGATGCTAAGTCTGACATCGATATTGAAGAAGCTGAAGAATATTGTTCATACGATGATTATCACCAATATACGTTAACAAGTGACAAAAGTGTTCACCTTATTTGAAAAAGTGGCGGTAAGTGGTATGCGAACCTCCCGGAAATCGGTCGTATTAGACAACGTAATGTTGTAAATTTTACGCAATGTCATTTGGTACATCAGCGGCACTCACTATGCAGCCTCTGTCAATATTTTCCAAAAAAATTAGCGCAGTTTGCATTTTAGAAGTTCGAATGTTTTCCTTTAATTTTTTTTCTTATCATATTTTAACTAAATATAACATATCCTAATCAAAATGAAAAAACATATAATAATTTAAACTAAATTCAATGCATTTTCGTACAAGGTCCGTAGGGACTTTACCGCTCAACGACCGACTAAAAAGTTACCGCTCGTCGGAGGGTTAATTTATAATCGGAGCATAAAATTGTGTTAAATCAGACTGTGTTAAGTGTTAACTAAAGCAAGATCAAAATGTATATTTGAACGGGCGATACATTTCAATGGGTTTCTTAGACGCCTTAATATTTATGAAAAATTATAAATTATAGAACTTCATAACCGGTTAAAAAGTCATTTTTACGGAATATATATAATGCAATATAATAATGAAATAGACCACCATTTTGTTTTCCAGAAAATTTTTTTCGCTTTATTACTTGTTACAATAAAATGTATTTGCTAACAACCTAATTTACTTGAGTTATTGATTTTCTGATGGTTGAAATTATATGGCTATACCCCTACGGGAAACGCAACAGAATTGCTCTATCAGCCGAAATATAAAATTTAACTTTTGGTTGCACTTATGGAAAAAATTTGTATATTCTGAAAGAGGAGCAAGAAATTAAATACTCGTATATCCCACGTTTTCTCGATCAATTGGTATTTATCCAAAAAATTCAAATTTGTATATAAAAAAAATAACCATACCACCCGTATTCCACATAATAAATTTCGTTATCTCCTTTATCAAAATCCCTTACATGACAGGATTTCCGGATATTAACTTGTATGTTGATATAGAGATGAATACATAACTAAATACTTTTCTTTTGAGTATTAACAGATGTGTTTACGAATCTTCTAATATTAAATTATGTACATAGGAAATCGTAAAAGAAATTGTCGTTTGCAAAAAACGTATTAAATTCATTAAATTATTAAGATAAAATTAATTATTATGAAATTTTGGATGCTTCTTTGTCATATATATAAGTCCGTATTTGTTTTGTGATAAAGCAACCAAAAGTATTCTGACAACATGTGTCTTATTTGTTTTCCTTTGTACCTAAATTCCATATCTGCTATTTCTTGGTGAAAGCGTTCTTCAAGTTCGTCACTAAAGCTTCCTAAGTTCGATGGAAAAAAAATGTAAATGATTGTAGATGAAGTTTATCTTAAGTGACATGTTGACTCCCATCTCTCGGTAGCCATTAGTCATTTCCTTAATTGTTAGCTCTTTCATTGCCAAGAAATATCTCTGTAACATTTTCAAAAGCTATCCATGCCCTATTTTCGATAGGGCTTAGTGCATTTTTAAAATCTGTACTATTTAAAAGTTTTTTTTTTTGTTTGTAGACCATTGAACACACCTATAAAAAATATAATTGTTACAAATCAGGTCATAAAAATGTTCTAAAAATACGTTAGCTGCTGCAATTTTCGCATCGGATAATTTTTGAAAAATTTGTTTTAACTTCTGAAATGATACAATTTCTTTCTTTAGTGTTCTTATAAAGCTTCGGATCAGACCAAGTTTTATGTGTAAAGCAGCTAATATTACACCACCAGGTTTAACCAACGATATATGGTCTATACTGAATTCACCTATCACAAAATTTAAACGCGTCTCCCATTCGAAATCTGTATAGTGCAAATCTTTTTTGCGATCCTCCCAAACACACAAAAAAACATTGATTTCGTAAATCATATTGCATTACTCCAGTTAATAGTGCAACAACTTCATCACAACAGACTTCTCATTTGTTCTGGTTGTAATTTATGGCATCTAAAATTATTTTCATGTTTTCGTAAGTTTCCCACATTGAGGTGCTGTATGCAATCGGAACTGATGGATACATGTTCCCAATATGTAAAAGTACGACCCTTAGACTCGATGCAAACGAGTCAATAAAATGTCCTCACTCATCTGGTATATGCGGTTGTCCAATTTCTGTAAACAATGCCTCAATGTTCTGACAGTAGCAAAGTTTTAATTCAGAATTTTCGTGCATAATGAAATATCCAGTAAATGGATTCCTCTTCGCACTTTTACGACGAGCTGTAATTTTGATATCTTCGGATACTAAATTTCATTTTTTAAACGGGAACCTATTAATTCCGCCGTCTTTTTCAAAACGCCAGTGTCTCGTATCAAGTCGTTAAAATCAGCTTGTGTCACGAAATGAGGGACTGAAGACCTAAGCTGACTAGCTGAAGGTAAATATTCCAATGGAGACGGTTCTCTGGTCGATTGTACTTCAATTGGAATTTCATTGCGTGTGGAAATTTCTTCCAAAACGACTTACAAATATTAAATCAATGCACAATTTCAGTTGTCACTTTGTTTTCAGAAAACACATAAGTTTAATTTAAAACAGCACACTTTCACTAAATCCGTTTAGCGACATTTTTAATACAAATTGATTAATGAAGCACTTGTTAATATTTTCTAATAAACAGTGGATATAACCGTTATATTTCTTTAAAAAAATATATTTTGTATTTTTGTATGGCATTTTTTTAATTACCCCGTTTACAATATTCCGTTTTTCACATTTTTTGCGAATTGATCTAGAAAAACTGAAAGACACGGGTACTTAATTTTTCGACGTAGATTCCGAATATATAGGTCATCTTCATGTGTGCAAAAGTGTGTAGAACGGTGTAATAAGTAATATCAGCTCAATAAAATGTGTGAATTTTTAAGAAGAGTAATTTGAGATTTGCAATAATTTTGATGAAAGTTACTTAAAGAACAGCTGAAAAAGTTTAACTAAGAGTCACAGGTTCTAAAATTTGGAACTGTTGGATATAAATCTTAGTGTCCACCAAATTTAAATAAAATGAAATATAGTATAAATAAGGAGAGAAAAAATATTAATTTTTTTACAGTTCCATCTTAGTCAAAGTAAATAAAATAATCGACAAATATCGAATTGATAAATCCAAAGTCGATATCGAAATCGATATCAATGAAATTTTTTAAGAAAAATATTATTATTCGATACGATATGGAGACATTTTTAAAGTATTTTAATTTTAAAAATTATATGAAATTAATTATAAATAAGAGGAAATTAAAAAAAAAATTATATAAAGAAATTTATATTTTAAATTAATATTGTAATGTGGAACGATAAGTACCTATCAAACCACTGATCCAGCAAATTCAATTGTGAAACTAAAGTTAAATTCGTTTTCAATAAAACAAGATTTCTGTCAATGGATCAAATTCATGATTTGAATTTGAATTTGATCCATTGACAGAATTCTTGTTTTATTGAAAACGAACTTATCTTTAGTTTCACAATTATATTTTAAATATATTTGAAACAGAAAAAAAACTTTAATACTTGCATTACGAAAATAACTTCATTATAAAACAGCAACTTTGCAAATTAAGGGAGAATTCAAAAATATGCTCCATATGTTTTTGTATAACTGTATGAGTTTACAAATTTATTTATGTGTATGTATGTATATTGTTTGTGTGGCAATATAAGTAAATGCTTCGTCTTTGTTGCTTTTTATTATTAAACATATAAATATGTTTGAGTTGAAGCTTTTAAATCTTTGTTGTTTTTATTTTGTATTTATTAAATTCTCAAAATTTATACTTACTTAGAGCTTATAAATATATAAAGTAAATAAAAATCAATAAGTGGAATGCAAATATTTACTAATAAATTTAAATAAAGATTAGCATTTGTTTAAAATTATTGTTTACCATTTGACAATAATTCAAAAGTTACTTAAATTTTTTAGTTTTTTTATTATGCTATTTACTCGTATATTTATATATGTATGAATGTTTTGTTCAACATTGCAATATTTATAAAAATCCATTTCCTTGGCCTTTTTGCAACGGAAACAGGAAGTTATAAAAAACGGGCATTACAATCATACAGGATGGGCAAAAAACAAAAAACAACGTACTAGTATAAAAGGAGCAGCAGAATTTTTTTTTTTTTTTTTTTTTATTTAGCAATAAACATTAATGTGGATATTTAAATATATTTTGTAACTATAGTTTTTGTTTCATCAACTGAATAATGGTAACTAATTTTTCCTTATGCATGGCTGTTTTGTTATTGGGCCGTATGATAAGTAGCTGGCCGTGACATAAAATGGCTTTACTAGAACTAAATTTTGTATATTCAATGACATATGTCAAAATTTCATGGCCAATTCATTCGATCCGTAATTTAAAGTGAAAAACTTATCTGGCCTCTGAAAATGTTATACATATAATTGAATGAAAAGCAGAGACTTAACATTTCAATTTAAAAATGGTGAAAATAGTTTTAAGAAAATATAAGAAAAGTATAGTCGCTCTAGGCCGACTATACGATATCCTCTACCATGGGTTTAGGGACCCTATCTCCTTAGGTACAACTAATTAGATATAGAATATAAGCATAAACCAAATTGGAGTGACATTTTTATAAACTTTTTCCCTTCGGATATAAAAAAGTTCATATCGGATGTTATACATATATGTATAAGCAGATCCCAGCGCTCGAAATTCGAGTGCAATTTCTAGGCAGCTTTATTTTTCAACTTAGCCAATTCACAAACCAACACTTTTATAGTTTATTATTATTGTGAATGAAGATAACAAACTCATTAACAAACACATTAACAAATGTAATAAAACACACATAGCATATGTATAATTTTATGTATGTGTTAGTAGCAACTTTAAATGCAATTTACTCAAAATAAAGAAAAAAAAATTAAAAATCTGTAAATCTGCAAAATGGCTAAAAAGAAATACCTTTCAAATAATATACGTTTGGTCAAAGACGGGATAAAACGGTAGAATAAAACATCGGTCACAAGAACTCGCCTAGCCTATTAATATTATAGATGGGGACTAGATCGTAAAATGGTTCGGTCCTGACCATATTTGGTATTTTTTGTAAAAACATATGGCAAGAAAATTTTACGAAAAATCTTGCAAGTGAAGATCGGTAATCGGTATGTTGGGGCTATGACTAAGAATTGTCCTATAGGGTATATTTTTGGACTAAAATTTGACCGAGATCTATATGAAAATTTGGATCACATGGCAATTTAAGTCGATTTCATAGGGGTCATTTTTATGGGGACTAGGTCTGAACATGAGCCGACCTATGGCCGATAGAAGCTTATATATTAAATTTCATCAAAATATATTTATATTTGCGACCTGTGGTTTGATTACAAGATTTACATGGACACAAAGACGAACTGACGGATGGACGGACATCGAATCTGAAAGTGATTCTAAGTCAATCGGTATAATAAAAGATGGGTGAATTATTTGTTTTAGGTGAATTATTTGTGGTAGTTACAAATATCAGCACAAAGTCATTATACCCTGGTGTGGGGTATAAAAATGTGTTACTGAAACGCAAATGGCTTGAGCCAAAATCAAGAAGAACTCGCATATTTTCTAAAAGATAAGCAAATCAATATAATGCTTGCCCCTAGAACTCATCTGAATTCTAGGAGTCAATTCTCAGTGCGAGGATATATTTTGTATGATACAAAGTATCCAAGAGGTAGACCATGTGGTAGACCATGTGGCTCAGCCATTCTTATTAAATCTCGATTCAGGCATCACCTAATGTGTGATTATTGTGAAGCCACTACAATCTGCCTCGACGAATTTCATAACAACCTAGAAATCTCATCGATATATTCTCCATCAAGATGTTCTATAACGGAAAGTCAATACAAAAGATTTTTGAATCACTTAGCCCTCGTTTTATTTCTGCTGACGATAACAATGCCGAGCATACATTCAGGGGATCAAGCTTAGTCTCCCTGAAAGGCCGTGTTCAGTTTAACACAATTTCTAATTTCTGTCGATCGACAGATAGACAAAAGACTTAATCGATTTTGGGGTAACGAAGAACAATGCGAAAGATTTTATAAATACTGGATCCTCAGTGGAAGTCTCATCAGGTCACACCCGTTACTGTTACTATTTCTAACCCCTGAGAAATTGGTGGTAATTTAGCGCCAACAAGTATTAAAGATTGATCAAAGTATAAAAAGTTTCTCAGTACACATTGTACGGATAGGTTACCACTAAGAACACCAGATAATATTTACCTGGCTATTGTTAACTTTGAACAGAACCGAAAATATCTTCTCAACTTACTGCGAAATCACCCGACATAGAAGTCAGTATTAAAACAAAAAAGGCGTATTCAAAGAGAGTGGCAACTGTACAGATCTTCTGAACTTAAGCACAAATTAAAAGCATGTAAATGAAATTTAAGAAAGTTCCTCGAAACTCAGAGAAATAATAAATTAAACAGATATCTCGAAAAATTAAATCCGAATTAAAGAACTTACTCGTTATGGCGTGTTACAAAAAATTACCTTTAATAAGGCAAAATGGAGTTTGTGATGGAAATTATATAGAAAAAGGAGATCTTTTTGTAGAACATTTTAAAAAATCATTTACTCTGAATATAACTACCAGTTCAATAAATGAGTTACCACCTGTTATAAACCTGTCAATTCGATTTGAGATTAGAGAGCTTGAAAAGGCCATTATTGATTTTAGTCCTAAAAAAGCATCGGGGATCGATGGTATCAGTAACCAAATGCTTTTTGAGTTACCCCGAACAGTATTGAGAATGATTGTTCTTTATATCTAATGCTATAATACGCCTTGAATATAACCCCTCAGAATGGAAACTTTCACTCATTACCATTTTACCCAAGCCGTGTAGGGGTCACAGGTTGATTCTACAGACCTATCAGTTTATGTAAATCTGTCAATATTGTTCGAGAAAATAGACTTAATGTAGCTGTAGATCAAAATATCGTCATCCCAGCACAACAGTTTGAATTTAGACGAAGACAATGCATCAATGGGCAAGTCCATAATTAGCGCTACACGAAAAGCCTTTAGTAAAAAATAGGTATTGCTCTGCTCTCTTTATACACGTTTCGCAAGCTTTCAATAACGAGGGTCTACTCCATAAAATTAAACGGTTGCTGTTCCCAAACATTCATAAACTAATGGAAACCTATACATGTATAATTAACAGAAAATTCTAAATAAAGGAGAAAAACTTTGTAAGCACCCCTCAGGACATTAAACCTGGTGTTCCGCATTCTTTATACAGCGGACATGCTAACTAATGAAAACATGATTACTTCAATCTTTGCAGATGACACGACATTTTCGAGTATTCCCGAGGACTTCTCAATAACATCTTCAATTTACAATAACATATTGCACAATTGTAGTACCGGTTTGCAGGTAGAAAATAAGAGAAAATTGCGCTCAGAAGAGAAACATGGCACTGGCCGGATTAAATATGTTAAGTATTAGTTCTAAGATTCAAATAATTATTGTTAGTTTACTAACATGAATTCATGAAAAAAAAAAATAAAATAAAAGGGAAATGGCAAAAGTTTATGGAGATTCTGCACCTGCATCATGACAGCAATATATTAGACAAATAAAGTGATTTTGATAAAGACCATCATGGTCGCCCAAATCGGGTATCTTACTCATAAATTAAAAAGAAAATATACATCTTGGTTATGAATGATCATCTAAAATTGAGGGAGCCAAAATTTTGAAAAATCATTTGGGCCTCGGAATCCTTTGCAATTGACCATAAATACACTAGTGTCTCCAACTCAAACGATTGTTTGGAGATGAGAAGCCCAATCCAAAGGGCGCTTTGGTGTCCGTTGAAAGCTGTGGATTCATTACGCTGCACCACAGACCAAATCTGTAGTTTTCTAGAATAACCGCGTATGTAATAAAATCAAAATGTTCAGGGGAGCCAAAAAACGTTATATTTGAAATTATGGGCTCGATATAAATTTTTTAGAACATTTTATTTAACAGTCCTGCAGATATAGGCAATAAATACTTTATATAAAATTTTGAGTCAAAAATCTTCGGAGGAATGGATCCTGGAGAAGGACGAAAAAAACAATATGTAAATTACACTTAAAGTGTGTGCAGATAAAATAAATTATGTCGACAAACGTCGTTTTCTTTGAAAAATAAAACTACCAATGCTACCACCCATGTAGACATAAGTTGCTGTTGCTTGAAAAATGGATTTTTTTGTTCGTCAACATAAAGTTAACGGGACTTAGGATGAGAACATAACAACGTATCAAGAGTAATAGCGACAAAAAAAATAGCAGAAATAAACACAAAAGTTTTTACAAGTGGTTATAAACTGAAAACTAATCCAAAATTATTTTTCATTTTTTTTTTTTCATTAATAACAACGTATGTCGCTTTGTGTCCTTTTCCTAGAAAATAATTTGTCAGCGATCAAACGTAGGTTGACATACGTCGATAGTGCTGCAAATTAATTTAATAAACATTTAAGTTACGTCGTTATTTAAAGAAAAATCCAGAAATGGTCAATATTTTTTTTTTTTTTTAATTTAACACATGTTAAGAGCGTTCAAAATTAATATATTTGGCATCGTTAACTCAAAACTGACAAAAATGGACATACGCGTTTATTCCAGAAAACCACAGATATATAATTAACAGAAAATTCTCAATAAAGGAGAAAAACTTTCTATGCCCCTCTCAGGGCATTAAAGCTGGTGTTCCACATTCTTTATACAGCGGACATGCTAACTAATGAACACACGATTACTTCAACCTTTGCAGATGACACGGCCATTTCGAGTATTCACGAGGATCTCTCAACAACATCTACAATTTAAAATGACATATTGCACAATTGTAGTACCGGTTTGCAGGTGAAAAATAAGATAAAATGAACAGAAATGTATCCACGTTACTTTTACGCTCAGAAGAGAAACACGGCACTGGCCGGTTTTAATATGTCACGCATTAGTTCTAAGATTCAAATAATTATTGCTAATTTACTATGTGAAGATCTAATAAATAAATTCATGGAAAAAAATTAAAATAAAAGGGAAATGGCAAAAAAAGCAATATATTAGAATAAAGTGCTTTTGATAAGGCCCATCAAGGTCGCCCAAATCAGGTATCTTACTCACAAATTAAAATTAAAAAAAATATATATGTTCTGGTTATTAGTGACCATCTTAATTGAGTGAGCCTAAATTTTGAACAATCATTTAGGCCTCGGAAACCTTTGCACAAAATGGGTACCGTGAATGCTGACAATTGACCATAAGTACACTAGTGTTTCCAATGCAAAGGATTGTTTGGAGATGAGAAGACCAATCCAAAGGTCGCTTTGGTATCCGTTGAAAGCTGTGGATTCATTACGCTAAACCAAAGACCAAATAACAGTCGAAGAAGTGGACTTTATGTTGCGAGCAAGGACAAGGCCATAGTTTTTGGGATGCAGTAATTAACGTTGATTGAATCAAGAAAATGATAAAGTAATAATGGCAAATTTTATTCTAAGAAGATCGAACGATGTCAGCAACATATTGCTGAAAAAACACCCAATTATCTAGAAAGAAATACACTTTGAATTAGAATAATGCGACGGTGCATACTTGTTCCAGGGCAAAAAATCTGGTGTTAATTCCTTGTTATAGCTTACGCCCTCTGTGACTTTTCCCTGCTTCAGTGGAATAAGATTTATCTCAGAAGATGAAGAAGTCTGTTTTTAAGGATTGTATAAATCATCCTATTCAAAAAAAGAATAAAAAAGCTTTTGATAAACGATGGATTAAGCCAAATAAAGCTTATGTTTAAGAGTAAAATGTTATTTTGCGCTTAAAATGTTTTGTTCCGATTACGACCAAGTACTATTAGAAAGCCCTCGTATGTAAAAGTTTTAAACTGAATGTTTTTGTTTTTTTTTTTTTTTTTTTTTGCAATAATATTAACCCTTATCATGTGTTTGGTAAATTTAGTGATGTTCGTCCGTCCGGCCATCCGTCTGCCCGTCCGTCTGTATGTCCATGTAAACTTTGTAGTCACACTACAGGTCGCAAATGTGATCTAAATTAGTACATAAGCCTCTATAATTCAAAGGACGAATGCTATTAAAATTGATAAAAATTGGCTCATGTTCAGACCTAGTCCCCATACAAATGAACCATATGATATCGATTTAAATCGCCCCTAATGAAGCTGCTTCCCGATCTTCAAAAATAAAAATATTGCTCAAATTGTTCTCATATTAGGTTTAAATATGTTTTTGAAAAAAAGTGACTTTACTAACTGGGGTCAGGATCGGTTAATTTCTGCACTTAGTCCCCGTGCAAATATAGCATCCGAAATGAACTTTCTCATATCTGCAAGAAAAAAAGTTAATAACAATACCACTCAATTGTGGTTTATGCTTATTTTCTATATCCAATTGGTTTTACCTGAGACCTCCTCTGTTTTTTTTATTCTTAATTTTTTTTTCTTTAATTTAAGTTTGCTGTTATACAAGAACAATCGGAGAGCTAAAAATATCAAAAAAGAGTCGCACAAAATACTGTCAAGGGTCCTTCAAAGGTATCCCAACAATTCTGTGCCGTATGGCTGATCAAGGACCTTTTTCAACCAGACAATATTTTTTGTAGCCTATAAATATTTTTGAAATAATACTTTTTTATAAAAATAATACCTATAGACTTTTTTTTTCAAAAAATCTAATTTTTTTTTGTTATGGTTCATAAAATACACACATCAAACACACAATGTTCTGTTCATAAGCAGCCAACACATATTTTTATTTTCATATCACTTATGTATGTTTCTAAATTTTTTGCGGTGCCGAACACAATCATGACGAACATTTTTCTATCACGTATTTTTTGTTTCAAACACACACAAAAAACACAGATTCGAGTGCAGCTTTAGTTTAAGTTCGTCTTATTGCACGTGTACTGCTAAAAAAAAAAAAAAAACAGAACATGTTCTTGAACGCGTACATCTAAAAACAGAGTTCAGAAAAAAACACACACTGAATAAAAAACTCGTACATATATGTAAACAAACATAACTTAGACCAACACACACATATTTTTATTTTCATACCAATTATGTTTGTTTTTAAATTTTCTTCGGTGCCCAACACAACCATGACTGTGTTCGTTTTAATATTTCGTTATTTACACGAACATTTTTGTATCACATACTTTTTGTTTCAATCACACATAAAGCACACATTTTTGAGTGTTGCTTTATTTGAAGTTCATGTTCTGGTACGTGTAGTGAAAAAAAAACACAGAACATGTACAATTAACAGGTTCGAGTTCAGTTATATTTTAAGTCATGTTGTGGCTCGTGTAGTGAAAAAAAACAGAACATGTACAATAAACAGGTTCGAGTTCAGTTATATTTTAAACACGACTTAAACAGGTTCGAGTTCAGTTATATTTTAAACACGACTTAAAATATAACTGAACTCGAACCTGTTTATTGTACATGTCCTGTTTTTTCTTAGTACACGAGCCAGAACACGACTTAAAATATAACTGAACTCAAACCTGTTTATTGTACATGTTCTATTTTTTCTTAGTACACGAGCCAGAACACGACTTAAAATATAACTGAACTCGAACCTGTTTATTGTACATGTTCTGTTTTTTTTCAGTACACGTACCAGAACACGAACTTCAAATAAAGCAACACTCCAATATGTGTGGTTTATGTGTGATCGAAACAAAAAGTACGTGATACAAAAATGTTCGTGTAAATAACGAAATTTTAAAACGAACACAGTCATGATTGTGTTGGGCACCGTAGAAAATTTAGAAACGCACATAATTGATATGAAGCTAAAAATATGTGTGTGTTGGTCTAAATTATGTTTGTTTACATATATGTACGAGTTTTTTATTCAGTGTGTGTTTTTTTCTGAACTCTGATATTTTTATAGTATTAAGAAAAAATAATTTACAAATCTGTCTACCTTTTTAATACGACCTTTTATTTAATATCTTTCAACACATTTCTCCACTCATTTCTATCACCAACCGCCACACATTACGTTTTTTATAAATTTTTATTCTTCTTAAAATTAACTCTTATTTTAAAAGAAAACAATCAACTAAATAAAATTTATCCATCTATTTTTAGAAACCCCACCAAACTTATTGTTTGATTTTAATTCATTTTTTTTTATTATTTTTGTTTTCGTTTTGCACTACACTTTATTAAATACGTTTAATGTACAAGCAAGAATCATATATTGTTTTATTATAAATTATAATACAAAATATTTAGCTCTTTTTTAACAATTCCAGTTTCATATTTTCTCCTACTACATTTTTCCTTGATTCTGTTTTTAAACACTTCTTTGGCAACCCTCAAAATGGCTGCTCATCGCAACTCTTCTTCTTCATGAACATTTTGAGATCTGCCACTCTTGTTCATAAATATGTTCAATGTTCACATGAACATTCTAGGAACTACCACTCTTGGATAGTGGGTTTATGATGTACAAATTTCATTTTGCACATCCTCATTTATATATGATTCTTGCTAAAACATTATCCACTCGCGATCGAAAAAAAAAACGAAATTAAGTTATGAGCAACATAAAAAATTTCTTTGTTTTCTATTTCATTACTATCTTTTTATACCCTATACCACTATGTGGTTTGGGTATAATGACTTTGTGCTGCTGTTTGTAACAACCAAAAATATTTGACCTAGACCCATCTTTAATTATACCGATTGAATCAGAATCACTTTCTGAGTTGATTTAACAATGTCCGTCCGTCCGTCCGTCCGTCCGTCCGTCTGTCTGTGTGTCCATGTAAAGCTTGTAATCAAACTGCAGGTCGCAAATATGAATATATTTTAATCAAATTTGGTATGTAAGCCTTTATCGGCCATGGGATGAACACTATTGAAATTGGTGCGAATCGGTCCATGTTCAGACCTAGCCCCCATACAAATTACCCATATGAAATCGACATAAATTGCCATAAGATCCAAATTGTCATATAGATCTTACTCAAATTGGGTTTGTATGCGTTCATTACATCCACTAATGAGTAGTCCAAAAATGATACCTTTGACCCCATATAGAGCTGCTTCCCGATCTTCACTTAAATCTATTAAAAAACAAAAATATTGCACTGATTCTTCTCAAATTTTGTTTGTATATATTTTTGCAAAATACAAGAGACTTTACCAAACATGATCAGGATCGGTCCATTTTTGGACATAGTCCCTTTATAGATATAGCATCCGATATGAACTTTTTCATATCTGCAGCCAAAAAAAATAATAAAAATCCCACTCAAATTTGGTTTTTGCTTATTTTCAAGAGATAGGGTTTCTAAACGCATGGTATAGGGTATCGTATAGTCGGTCTAGACCGACTATAATTTTCTTACTTGTTTTATTTTATATTTTTTTATTTTTGTTTTTTTTATTATTAACTTTTTAATTTTATTTTATTATAACTCCTAATGAAATATTTTCGATTTTTTTAATAAATTTGGTTGAAAAAAATTTTTTTTCGTTATTATACCATTGTTTCAGATTTTTCTGATCGCGAGTGGATAATGTTTTAATTTTAAGATGTACGCGTTCAAGAACATGTTCTGTTTTTTTTTTAGCAGTACACGTGCAAGAAAATGAACTTAAAATAGAGCTGCACTCGAATTTGTGTTGTTTGTTCCAAACAAAAAAAACGTGATAGAAGAATGTTCGTGTAGAAAACGAAATATTAAAACGAAACACAGTCATGATTGTGTGCGGCACCTTACAAAATTTAGGAACACACGTAATTGATATGAAAATAAAAATATGTGTTTGTTGGTCTGGGCTTTGTTTGTTTTCATATATGAACAATTTTTTTATTCAGTGCGTGTTTTTTTCTGAACTCTAGGATTAGCCCCTAATAAGACTCCTGTCCTAAAATTTATTAGGCGATTCGACACATGATAACTTTCTTACTTACTTTAAAAATATATTGTTAATAGAATACAAATATAAAGAATTTATATCAGAACATAAATGTTGGCTTTCATCGGTGAAATATGATGTCAACAACAACTTGTCTATGAATAATGTGGCATTTTATAACTATCATCCTAGCTAATCTATTTTAAAAATACCACTATATTATCTCACTGTACAAATTAATAATATATTATGCATCTATAATAAGATTACTTTAATTACCTGTACAGACATGGATTATTAACACATTTAGTATTTACATATTTAAAACTTTTAAGTGTTTTAATTTTGATTAAAGCCACTATTTACCACAACATTCAATTACCGGTTGCTTTGGAATCCTCTGCTTGACTGTGAGTCATTTTCGGGGAAAAGCATTCGAAAGCATTCATTATTGATAATTTTATGATTAAATGTAATTACCCAAGAATTATGAACATTAAAAGCCAATGGAAATAAACAATTTTAATGACATACTATATTTGTAAAATGTACAGCCATATATTACATTTCTAGGTGATTCAAACATGATATCCAACTACATACTCTAAAATGGGTATATTATACAGTACATCTAAAATAAACAAATAAAAATTAATTCCATTCTATATGCCATAAAAAAATTTAATATTTGCAGTTAAAAGAAGAAAAATAAAATATAACATTCAAAAAGCACCTACAATTTCCATTAGAATATTTTACAAATAAAATACGTTAAATATTAGAAATTTGCATGTTCAAATTAATTTTCGAAATGCAATTCCAAAACAAGTCTACTAAGTGCATGTTTAAGTTAAAATGTCAAAAATTAACAAATAAAGTTAAAACTAAATTAAACAAAAAAGGAAAATCTGAAATACAAGTGTTACAAAATGAAATCACTAAACACGACATGCAAGTGGTAAATGTCGTGAATGGCAAAATAGTTTGGTGGGTGGCAAAGAAAAGAACAAAAGACATTTCGTGTAGCACAAAGTCAACACTCCTTGAAATTACAAATAGTTTCTATTTCTAGTTTTTTTTTAAGAACCGTGGAACAAAATATTTAAAACCATAAAAATATTTGTCATTAGGGCAATTGTAAAAATTGAAAACAAAACTGTTTTTGAGGCCGACTGTTTTCCTTTAATTAAAACAAGTAAGGAAATTATAGTCGCTTTAGATCGCCTATACGATACTCTATACGTTGAGAGACTCTATCTCTAAGGGCCAACTAATTGGATGTAGAAAATAACCATAAATCAAATTTGAGTGGCATTATTATTATTATTTTTTTGCCTTTGAATATGAAAAAATTCATATCGGATGTTATATTTATATGGGAACTAGGTCAAAAAGTGGTCCGATCCTGACTATATTTGGTAAGATCACTTATTTTTCGCAAAAATGTATACAAACCAAAATTGAGAAAAATCTGTGCAATATTTTTGTTTTTGATAGATTTACATAAGTGCAGATCGGAAAGCAGATTTATATGGGGGCTATGACTAAGAATTGTCCTATAGGGTTTATTTTCGGATTATAGATTAATATCTGTAATAAACATACACAAACCCAATATGATCGAGATCTATTTAATAATGTGGATCTTATGGCAATTTAAATCGATTTCATAGGGGTCATTTGTATTTGGATTAGGTCTGAACATGAACCAATTTTAGCAATTTCAATAGCATTCATGTTATAGCTCATAGAGGCTTATATACCAATTTTCATCGAAATATATTCATATTTGCGACCCGTAGTTCAATTACAAGGTTCACATAAATACGCAGACAGACGGACGGACATCGCTAAGTCGACTTAGAAAGTGATTCTGAGTCGATCGGTATAATTAAAGATTCTCTGATAGTTACAAACATCAGCACATTTAAATTATTTGCGACCTGTATAAAAATCACATCATAAAATAAAATAAATAAATTAGACGTGATATTTATAACCTATACCACTATGTGGTCAGTAGGGCGGGTCGATTTGTAGGAAGGCACAAAAATGGCTCAAGTGACAATGGCTCAACTGAAAACCCAACTTCCCTGAAGAACATGTTGTTGATTACACAGGTAGTTATTTATATATTTTTAAATATATCGTTGGAAAGTTTTTCAATAATAATATTGCTACAACAGTCAAATTTTTGAACATAAAAAGGATGTTTATTTGGTATTGGAACCAAAATTTTATGCATATGGAAAGAAAGCGTTTTTATAAAAACTTTGTTTTTATGGGTTAGATTATTTTTGAGTGTGTGTGCTTAATTTTGTTGCTACTGTTTCTGGGATTGTTATGTTATTGTTATCAGTGTTTGAAATATGGATTTTTTTCCCGTTTTTTATATTTTCTTTACTTTACAATGAATCCACCATCCTCTACTGATTTGACTGATCTTAATTTACCAACCTATCTGGATATCTTGAGATATTATTTTTACTTGAGCGAACGTGCTAAAACAGTACGAAAAACCTCTGCTATAAATCATTCACTATTGAAGTACAAGATAAGTTGATTGGAATTTGGGAAAAACTTGTTATGGAAATAATTTCGAAAAATAGTGTATTTATTAAATTGAATAGATTGCTTGACAAATATCAAGACCAAATCAAGAGCAAAAAGAAAAACCCAATATTTGCACAGTTAGTAAAATCTCTGGAAACAATTTTTTACATTGGAACATGTAAATGCGATTTGAAGGCAGCTCCATGTAAAGGGTGATTTTTTAAGAGCTATGGGAAAGTTTTCCCAAAAAAAAAACACATAAAATTCAGAAAAATGCATGAAATCTTTATTTGAATCGATAGTACGGTCCATATAATTTAGTGTTTGAAGATTATTTCATGCAAATGTTGACCGTGGCTGCGCCTCAAATGGTCCATCCGCTTAGTCCAATTTTGGCATACTCTTTCCAACATTTCGGCCGGTATCTCACGAATAAATGCTTCAATGTTGTCTTCCAATGCGTCAATTGAAGCGGGATTGTCTGTATAGATATGAGCATAACATAGCCCCACAAGAAATAGTCTAAAGGCGTTAAATCGCACGATCTAGGCGGCCAATTGACCGGTCCCGAACATGAAATAAAATGTTCACCGAACTCGCCTCTCAATAAGTCCATTGTTGCGCGTGATGTGTGGCATGTGGCACCGTCTTGTTGAGTCCACATGTCGTGCAAGTCAAGCTCTTGCATATTGGGCAAAAAAAAGTTGGATATCATCTCCGTAGCGCTCACCATTCACAGTTACGTTACGATTCGCATCATCTTTGAAGAAGTACGGACCAATGATGCCACCAGCCCATAAACCGCACCAAACTGTGACTTTTTCTGGATGCATTGGTAGCTCTTCCACTGCTTCTGGCTGATATTCACTCCAAAGTCGACAATTCTGCTTATTTACGTACCCATTGAGCCAAAAATGAGCTTCTTCGCTGAACACAATTTTTCGGTAAAAAACTGGATCTTCGGCCAACTTTCCAAGAGCCCATTCACCAAAAATTCTACGTTGCGGTAGGTCGTTCGGCTTCAATTCTTGCACCAGCTGTATTTTGAAAGGCTTCACACCTAAATCCTTCCGCAAAATGTTCCACGTTGTTGAGTAACAGAGGCCCAATTGCTGCAAACGGCGGCGAATCGATAATTGATGGTCATCATTAACACTGGCCGATACAGCTGCGATATCTTCTTCAGTTCGCACTCTACGTAAGCGTGTTGGTGGTTTAATGTCTAGCAATGTAAATTTGGTGCGAAATTTAGTCACAATAGCCCGAATAGCCGCTTCAGTGGGTCGATTAAACTGACCATAAAATGGAAGAAGCGCGCGATGAACTTTCTTAACAGAGCACGCATTTTGATAATAAAATTCAATAACTTGCAAGCGTTGTTCGTTTGTAAGACGATTCATGGTTAAATTATAGACCAAACTGAAGATGTTTGACAATGAAACAAAACACGAAACGTGCGTCAGCTGTTTAAACCAGTGTTGCCAAAAAGATAATAGCTAAAAAATCAACCTTTACATGCGGCTTGGTTCCAGAACGCCTCAAAGAGTTTATTTACGATCAACATAATCAGAGAAGACTAACAGTGGATGCATTTGAGATGGAAATTGAAAAGCAAGGAGCAACGTCTATGTCATCAATGCCAACATACCAAGATCCCGATGATTCAACATACGCACCGCCATCGGTTCAAGAAGATATGGGTAGAACCACAAGTTCACAATACATAGAAAGATACGATTGTTTTAACTTTGCCTTGATATGTGACAGATTTGGTGTGCCTGATAGAATAGCATCAGCATTGGGAACCGCTCTTTTCCAAGATTTTAAAATGAAAGATAAGCATGGTACACCTCTCATTATGGATAAATCGAAAGTCGCAGAGAAAAAAGAAATGCAGACAAGAAGGGTTTCGGAAACGGTTAGATGATACCAATTTTTTAGCGTTTTCATTCGATGGCAGAAAAGATGATACTTTAACGAGAGATAAAATTGACGAGAAGTATCATACTAGGATGATAAAAGAATCTCATCTTGAGATAACCGAATTCTGAATTGACGTAAGACTAGAACATGAAACCGCTGAATACAAAACAATAAAATGAAATGATTTTTTCAACGATAAAAATATATCACGGGATACAGTAATTATCAATATGCACTGACGGTGAGCCAGCTAACAAACACTGGCCCACACGGTGGAATTATACGGCGATTCGTATTGCTATTAAAAATACCATTGCACTGGTCCATTTGCCTTCTACACTTCAACGAACTTCCGTTTAGGCATTTGTTTGAAGCTTTGGATAAATCAAACGGCATTGGAGCCAGATCGGCAACCGGAAAACTGAGCCGTCAAACCGAAACTTGTGAAATTCTTCCCGAAAGTTATTGCTATCACTCATTTAATATAATTGTCAACCGTTTTTAATTATTTTATTATTATATATTTTCAGATGGTAGATGGCTTTCAGAAAATTGAGTTGAAAAATATGCCCCCTGCTCGAGAAAAGAATGAATTTTCCACCGATTCGAAGTACTTATACGACATGGCCCATGCAATTTCTAGCGGCGTGGTTTCGTTGGATTTGGCTAACATCAAACCAGGGGAAATTGTACATTCTCGGTGGCTCACCAAGGCCGCTAGATTATTACGATTATATGTGACAACGAAAAATCTAGATAAGAATTTAAGAATTCCGGTTGAATTTATAATTAAATGTTATGTGACAATGTACTTCAATATCAAGTATTACAGCTCTGTCGTGTACGGTAGTGCATTATTTTTCAAGTTCATTAGTTAGTCACGATTTCTAAAACCTCGTTAACGCAGAATTGTCAATCAAGTAATTACAGACAATTCATGTTATGCGCATTTGGAAAATATCTTGTTATCAATGTTGTTTGATGATAGCAAAGAAAAGCGCGACTGTGCTATAAAGATAATTTACGCTATCGAACCGATGTTGACGAACCAACGGAACTTAGAGTTTATAAAAAACCAGATATAAACTTTAATTCCACAAGTTACACGGAAATGATCAATATGAATGACATAAATAACGTACGATACATTGAAAGAATATTTACATCAAGATGATCCACCATTTAATGATCTAAAAATTCCATCACACATACAAGGGACGGAACGACACGTTCAATTGCTAGCTAGCGTTTCCAAACGAGTTATACCGGAAAATGTAGAGGCTGTTATGGCGACGACATTAGAGAGCCGTGCGAAATTTCCCAGACTTGAGAGCAAAACAGACTTCAAATAATATTTTTTTTTTAGTTTCTTTTCTATTATCAAGTTAAATTCCTTTTTTGATTTACACATGTTCTGACTAAATAAATTTCTAAAGAGAAAAATAAACTCAAAAAAAAAAAAAAAAAATACCCATATCGCTGATTTTTTCATGTAAAGTGTCAAAAATGGTGATTTTTTGAAATGTTTGTATGGGGAACCCACCAGAAGGTTCCAGGGGGTATGCCACTGGCATCGGTGGGTCGGCCCTTCAAAGTTAATGGGGGTCGATCATACATTTGGACTCGATTGGGGCACTCTAAATGGGTCAAAGTGAGACAGACAGACAGAAAGACAGGTCAAAAGTCGGGAAATCAGAATTCGTTTTAGAGGTATGGTTTCCCGGGCAAAGTATCTTATTTTGATCCCTAGAATATGATTGATTTTCCTTGTCACTTGTGCGATTTTTAAATCGACCCGCCCTAGCGGTCAGGGTATAATGAGTTCTGAGTGCTGATGTTTATAACTACCAAAACTAATTCACCAAGACCCATCTTATATTATACCAATTGACTCAGAATCACTTTCAGAGTTGATTTAGCGATGGCCGTCTCTCCGTCTGTCCATCAGTCCGTCCTTGTGTCCATGTAAAACTTGTAATCAAACTACAGGTCGCAAATAATTTAAATTTAATATAATTTATATTTTGATGAAATTTAATATATAAGCTTCTATCGGTCATAGGACGAACGCTATTACAATTGGTGAAAATCAGTGCATGTTCAGACCTAGTCCCCATACAAATGACACCTATGAACTCGACTTAAATTGCTATCTAATCCATATTATCATAATATAGATCTCGGTCAAATTGGGCTTGTGTGTGTTTATTACATCCATTAATAAGTACTCCAAAAATAAACCACATAGCTCCTTCCCGATCTTCACTTAAATCTACGAAAAAAACAAAAATATTGCACAGATTTTTCTAAAATTTAGTTTGTATATGTTTTTGCAAAAACGAAGTGGCCTTACCAAATATGGTCAAGATCGGTCCATTTTTCAAAAAAAAAAAAAAAAAAAAACACGTAAGAAAATTATAGTCGGTCTAGACCGACTATACGATACTACCCTATACCATGGTTTAGAGACCCTATCGCTTCGGTCCAAGTAATTGGATGTAGAAAATAAGCATAAACCAAATTTGAGGGGAATTGTTTTTAATTTTTTAGGCTGCAGATATGAAAAAGTTCATATCAGGTGCTATATTTATATGGGGACTAGGTCGAAAAATAACCCAATCGTGACCATATTTGGTAAAGTCACTTATATTTTGAAAAAATATATACAAACCAAATTTAAGAAAAATCTGTGCAATATTTTTGTTTTCTAATAGATTTAAGTGAAGATGGGGAAGCAGCTCTATATGGGACCTATGACTAACGATTGTCCTATAGGGATTATATTTGGACTACTGATTAATGGATATAATATTTTTTTTTTTTTAACGTTAATTTAATTCAAATTCATAATCTTAAACTATAAATAAACAAATAGTAGAAATATAAATTATTATACACAGTCCCATATTCGAGCTCTCTAGTATACTAAATATTTATTAACATTTTGTTTTCTGAAAATAAATAACACAATTTAAATATGTATATATTATTTGTGTGAAATTTTTATATAGATTAATAAATGTAAGGAAAAAAAATACCAAAAATCATTACTTTTATATTGAAAAAAGATAAAAGCTATTGTCAAAGGATAAAAAAAAAGAAGTGGAAGCTATTCATTGAGCCACCAATATTTTTTAATATTTATGTTCGGTATCATATTTTTATCATCTAGGTAAACGCTAGTATCAAATCTATGATTTTCAATAGTTAGTTTATTAGAATGAATTGCTTTAACATTGGCTCGCCTATAAATGTGAAAAATTATAGGTATGCCAAGTTCGTTCTGGATGTAACCTTTCTGGTGGTATATAACCATTTTCTAATGTATTAAAAATATATTCTTCACTTTCATAATATGGAGCCTTAATTAAATTATTAACTTTGCATTCACAGCTTTTAATGATGTGATTTCTGATCAAATGAATCATAAAATTATCGATTCTACTTATCTTCGCTGTCTTGTACAGTATTTTATTTGATATATATTTCTTAAAATCACTATTAGAGTCTTTATACAGTGATGTACACGCTCTTAGGCATTTCCTTTCAAGTACTCTTATTTTCTCCATATAAGATGGTGCAATATTGAACCAAATTTCGCAACCATATGTTAAGATAGGCCTTATTAAAGATTTGTACAACATGACTTTAACTCCGTGATTAATATATCGTGAAAAAAACAGTTTTTTGTACATGAAAAATGCATTTCTTGCTTTTATTAGCTGTAAATTAATATGGTTATTAAAGTACAAAAATTTATCTAGAAATATGCCAAGATATTTAACCACATCTTTATTTGGAATATCAATATGACTATTAGATTTTATACCAAAATTTTTCCGATTTTTTTTAATATTATAATTACATTTTCCTACTGGGGGACGAAACAATATAGTTTCGCATTTATTAATATTAATTTTCATTTTCCAATCAGCTGCATAGGTTTCTACTAAGTTAAAATGATTTTGTAATTTATCGTTAATTTTTTCAATTTTGTTATCGGAATGATAAATAATAATGTCATCAGCGAAACCAATTATATTATCTATTTTATTAAGGAGGTCATAGATGAACAAATTAAATAAGATTGGTGAGTTAACAGTTCCTTGTTGTATGTCATTAACTATAACAAAATTTTTAGAACTTATTTGTTTATTGTTACTGACAAAAAAGGATTTGTTGTTTAACATATTATATATAAGTATTATTAAGTATTGCGGAAATTTATATTTCCAAAGTTTATATATTAATCCAGGAATCCAGATACTATCTAATGCTTTTTCGAAATCTATGAGACACGCGCCCGTACAAAAAGATTTATTCATATTCCAATTTATATTTGAGATAAGTAAATGTATTGCATGGATTGTTGAATGTTTATATTTAAATCCGAATTGATTGTCATTTATTAAATTTTTATTTTCACAGAATTTTAATATATTTTTGTTAATGCATATTTCATAAACTTTACTTATGTTTGGTAATAAACTTATTGCACGAAGGTTCTTCGGGTTGGAAGTATCTTTATTTTTCTTTGGTAAAGCCACAACTTTAGCTTCTTTCCATGCACGAGGGAAGTATGAATTTTTAAGCATATTGTTGAACAGAGTACAATACTCAAGAATTATAACCTCTGGAATGTGTCTTAAAATAATATTGGGGATGTTATCCATACCAGATGACATTTTCTTTCTTAAATTATTGAAAATATAAAAAATTAATTCTTTTGTTACAAAATAATCATTCTCAAGAGTATCGTTTAGTTCGTTGGCCTTTTTACTTGCATTAAATACACTATCCAACAGCATTTTTGGAACAGAATAGCGACCCTATAATTCTGAAACGGTATGTTGAGTAGATCATTTTTGTAGAACAAACTTATGGTCCAGCACGTCTGAGTATTTTTTACAGTGGGTCAAAATTTTCATTTTTTGGTCGAAGGGAGCATTATACTTTATGAAAAAAATGCTGTAAGTTAATGTCTGAGAGAATTCTTATGATCAGAGTTGTATTGTGGAATTATATGAGGATTATTTTTGTGGCAGATCTTAACCCTCTAACTGGTCTCTTTATGGGTCAATTTGACCCTTTTTTCGAGAAAATCAAAAAATATCCTTTAAAAAGGACATTTAAGGATTAAAATATTCTACGTAAATGTTTGCCGAAAAATTTCAGTGGGGGTCACCAAAGACACCATTGTTGTAAATAAAGCTATTTATGCTTAATTAGTAAAATTATACACCAACATATACAAAACAGGTAAAAACGGCGTCAAGTTCGGCCGGGCCAAACACTGAGTTCTCGCGTCTAGTCAGCTGTGACTTACAAATCGGGTGTGATATTTATTAAAATTAATAATAAAAAATAAAAGAAAAAATTCAAACATAATTGAGCTACTAAGCAGTACATATCGGGTGTGATTTTTACTAAAATTAATATAAAAAAAGAAAATAAGCATGGCGGATTCTGTTTGCAAATTAAGAGATTTGTTTTGTTTTATTTGTGGACATTTTACGCACCATCAAAGCAGAAGAAAGATATTGCCTACAATTGAAGAACCATATTTTCTTTTCTTTGGAATACGATTTTTATCTGAAGCTTGGATACTAAAAACCGTATGTACTACTTGCGAAAGTGGTCTTTTGACCTGGTACAAAGGCGGTACTAAGACGCTGCCACTTTCTGCGCCTATTACATGGATTGAACCTGAAGATCACAAATCAGATACATGCTACACATACATTTTCGGCCAATATGACAGTCGCCAATACAGAAATAACAGCGGCGGTTGAAAACATATCAGATATAAGTTACTTGCCTCTTGATGGTTTAAACATATGTCCTAATTTGGTAGACCAAGCTTATTTTGAAGATCTTGTAAGAGATTTAGGACTAACAAAAGAGAAAGCTGAAATATTATGTTCCAGATTGAAAAACAAGAATTTGATAAAAGCCGATGTAAAAGTTACATTTCCAAGAAAAAGACACGCCGATCTGGAAAGTTATTTTAAAAAATTAGAGGAACTTGTATACTGTTGCAGTATTGAAGAGGTTCTAAAATATCTAAAGCTTCCACTGGACCCTTCCGCTTGGGGACTATTTACAGATAGTTCAAAACACAGCTTAAAAGCAGTTTTACTGCACAATGGAAATCAGCATCCATCAATACCGGTTGCGTATTCCACAAAAAAGGAGGAAACATACGCAAATATTTCAAATCTCTTAAATAAAATTGAATACTATAAATATAAATGGGAAGTATGCGCAGACTTCAAAATGATTGCAATATTGACCGGAATGCAAACAGTATACACAAAATATATGTGCTTTCTTTGTAAATGGGATTCACGTGCTACCAGCAGCCATTATCATATTAAATATTTCGAAGAACGTAAAGAAAATATTATTGGTGACTTAAATGTAATCCATGAATCCCTTGTCCCAAAAGATAAGGTCATACTTCCACCGCTGCATATTAAGTTGGGCGTGGTGAAAAATTTTATTAAAAGCTTAAATACACAAGGAAATGCTTTCAAACGCATTCAAACAATTTTCCCCAGATTATCTGCAGCAAAATTAAAAGAAGGTAACATACGGTTTTAAGAAATAATTTATTTCATTCAATGTAAATTACCTTTTCTAAGAATGCTCGTTGGACCCGATATAAGAAAATTATTACAAGATGAAGAATTTTATGGACATCTGTCGGATATGCAAAAGACAGCATTTGACTTTATGCAGCTGGTTATATCAGAATTCCTTGGAAACTCAAAAGCACAAAAATGTGCAGAAAATATTGAAAGCATGCTAATATTAACAATATTGGCGTTAAGATGTCACTAAAGCCGCATTTTCTGCACTCTCATCTCAATTTTTTTAAAGAAAACCTTGGAGCGATTTCAGATGAACACGGTGAAAGGTTTCATCAGGATATAAAGAAAGGTATTGGAAGAAAGATTCAAAGGGAAATCCCAAAGTGTAATGCTTGCTGAATACGTATGGGGCTTGTACAGAAACCTTGACCCATCGGAACATTCACGTCAAGCTAAATACAGGAAAGCGTATTAAGTTTAATCTTTAATCCATTATCATACTACTGCTATTTCCCAATTCCCTTTTACTCGAAAATTTGAAGCAAAAAAATTAATATGTACATACTATAATAAACCAGTATTAAAACAAAATTATAATTTTTTATAGAAGTTGGCGTGTAATTTTGCCAATTAATCGTAAAGAGCTTTATTTACAACAATGGTGTCTTTGGTGACCCCCACTGAAATTTTTCGGCAAACATTTTCGTAGAATATTTTAATCCTTAAATGTCCTTTTTAAAGGATATTTTTTGATTTTCTCGAAAAAAGGGTCAAATTGACCCATAAAGAGACCAGTTAGAGGGTTAAGATCTTCCACAAAAATAATCCTCATACAATTCCACAATGCAACTCAAATTCGATTTGTGCTTATTTTCTACATCTAATTAGTTGGATCTAAGAGATATAGTCTTTAAGCGCATGGTTTAAGGTATTGTATAGTCGATCTAGACCGACTATAATTTTCTTACTTGTTTATTTATTTAATTGTTTGCTTTGCTGTACAATAAGATTAAATCTTATAATTACAGTACAGGAATAATTATGCTAAAGCATGACAAATGTTGTTTATAACTAGGTTTTTCTGGTATGTGCATGGTTACATACGAAATACAGAAAATTATTAAAGGAAAAAAAAGAAAACAATACAAGATTACAAAAAAATAAATGATAAATAAATTTAATTTTAAGAAATAAAGAGGGAGTAGTATGTGTAGATATTTGACTTAAACTCCATTACATTTAACCTGCCAGGAAAGACCTGTGTGGGGAGTTTATTCCACACACGGCTAGTTCGACTGATAAACGAATTATCTCTGTAATGCGTCGCACGGTCAACTGACCAATAGACTACAAGCGGATGTGATCTTCTAAAGAAGCCGGTAGAGCGAACTGAAACTCGGACTCTTGGAATAAGTTCGCTAATCTCAGAAGAAAATTTCCCATAGAAGTATCTATATTCCGGGCAGGAGAATATTTTCTACAGACAGACAGACAGACGGAGAGGCGGACATCGCCAGGTCGACTTCTCCATTTATAAGGATTAATAATATATAATACGATGATTAACAAATGGATTGATAAACTGTTATATACCCTCTGCCTACTTATGAACTATAATTATTTTCTAATTCTTTTCGTGAATTTACATGCCGCAGTGGTGGATCGAAAGATGCATGTTGAAGAGGTCGTCATTTTGTCTCACCCTTGATGATTTGAAAGTATTCAGCAATCTATATTTTTAATAACTTTGTTTAGGGACTCCTGTGCCTCTTTAGGAAGCTCTCCAATTGGCAAAGTCTGATATTCAATTATATCTTTGTATTGCGACAATATTTTATGAACTGTCAGGGTCAAATTTTTCTGTGGATATAATTCTGCTAAAAGCAGAAGCATATTCTCCACATTTTTCCAAATCAACTTTTTCCTTGCAGTATAAAAGATTCAAGATCATTCCCAATCTCTTAACGATTTGATTGTTTACTAGCACATTCCAGCCCTCGAAATTCGAGTGCAAATTCTAGGAAATTTGATTTTTTCATTAAATAAAGATCCTAAAGGTATGCTAATCAATTATAGCCAATTCACAAATCAACACAAAAAAAACAATTTCATTTTTATTACAAACACATTAACAAATTTAATAAACACGCACATAGCATTGTAGAGTTTTATGTATGTGTTAGTAGCAAAATAAAGGAAAAAATTTAAAAATCTGTAAATCTGCAAAATGGCTTAAAAGATGTACCTTTCAAATAATATAAGTTTGGTCAAAATCGGGATAAAACGGTAGAACTAAACATCGGTCACAAGAAATCGCCTAGCCTATTAATATTATAGATTCAAGTGGTTCGAGTTACAGGCTCATCATTTTCAAAAAAATCTCCTCGAAGTGTTTCCATCTTTTGAATTTCCGTATCCGTACTTGGGGAAGTCTACTTTTAGTCCAACTTGTATTCGATTCTTTTTTATCCTTTCCTTATCTCTGTTTAATGTATTTTCATCAAAGTGTTCACCCCCTTGTGTAAGCGTATATATATATATTAAACCCTGTCACTCCTATGAGGAGCATAGGGCCACAACAAATTGCTTCCATCTCCGTCTGTCTGACGCTAGACCTTTGACTTCATTCCAACTCATTCGCGTAGATTCGATGTCTTTGATGAGCTGTCTTTTCCACGTATGTGCCGGATGTCCTCTTCTACGAGATCCTTGTGGATTCCAGTCGATTGCTTTTCTGGTTATGTCGGAAGGAGGTTTCCTCAGCGTGTGGCCAATCCAGTTCCATTTGCGACGGGATATTTCTTTACCAATAGGCGTTTGGCTGCATAATATCATTAACCGATCGTTGGTAATTACCTCAGGCCACCTTATTCTGAGCAAACGGCGGAGACATCGGTTCACAAAAACTTGGAGATGGTTTACGAGCCTGGGAGACGCGTTCCACGTTCCGCAACCGTAGAGCAAAATGGACTTGACATTCGAGTTGAAGATTCTGATTTTTGTTCGGCGGGATAGCACTGTCGAGTTCCAGATATTTTTAAGAGCGCCGAATGCCTGACCAGCCTTTTTTACCCGGTTTAGGATGTCATCATCGCCGCCTCCATTAGTTGTTATTATGCTACCCAGATAGCAGAAAGATTGTACGTTTTCGATTGAGTTGTTGTTGATCTCAAACGGTGTATCGATGTTTGTATTTATACGCAGAGTTTTAGTTTTCTGTATGTCAATTTCAAGCCCAGCCCTGGAGGCAAGTGTGCTTAACGCATTCAGCTTTGCTTTCAGATCTTCGTATTTGTGTGCTAGAAGACAGATGTCGTCTGCATAGTCCAGATCATCCAGCTTTCCTTGCAACCCCCATTGTATGCCTTTTTGGTTGCTCATCGCCTTAAGCATAATGACATCGACAACTAGGTTGAACAAAGTGGGTGAAAGAATGCAGCCTTGTCGAACACCGGTTTTGATATTGATCCGATTGCTGAGCTGATTCTCTGCAAGTTGCATCTGTATACAGATTTTTTATTAGCGTAACGATTCTTTCCGGCACACCCTTGCAACGCAGTGCCTCCCATATGTTCTCATGTCGTAGCGTATCGAAGGCTTTGGTGAAATCGATAAATGCTATATAAAGAGGCGAGCGGAATTCGACGCTTTGCTCTACTATAATTCGTAGGCTATTGATGTGTTCACTCTGAAGCCAGCTTGTTCTTCACGAAAGTGCGGCGATAATGCGTTGAGACGTCGCTTGTTAATAATGTGTGCTATTACTTTATTGATAGTGCATAGAAGAGTGATTCCCCTCCAGTTGTTGCAACACGAGAGATCACCTTTCTTGGGGAGTTTCACTATCACTCCTTGTTTGATCTCATTGGAAAGTGTGCTGTTCTGCCAGAAAGACTGTATAACGGGAAGGATGAGGGTTGCGCTAGAGAGTGGGTCCTTTTTGAGAAGTTCAACTGCAATGTTGTCAACACCCGCTGCTTTGTTGTTCTTAAGTGCTTCAATGCTTTCAGCAACCTCGGAGACAGACGGACATGCAGTCTGTATGTCATCGTTGGCGCTATGGCTTGCGCAGTCGCAGCTAGAGGTAGTGGTTGCTATGTCCGATGAAAGAAGTTTAGTGTAGAACTCCTGCCATACTCTCAGTTGCATGTTAGCGAAAGTAACAAGTTCCCCTCTGTCATTTCGTACCGGTTTGCTAGATGTTCTGGCACGGTTGTTAAGAATCTTAGTAGCTTTGTAGAGGTCTTTGTTACGGTGGGTTTCTGCTGCCATTTGTGCCTCAGAGGCAATGCTGTCGATCCATCATCTCTTGTCGCTACGCGCACTGCGTCTTACTAATCTGTTGAGGCGGTTGTGTTCTGCTTACCATGCCGCTTTGCTGCTACGAGTTCTTGCTGAGTTTTGCTCTGCTTTAGCTTTTTTTCTTTCCGAAATCATTCCATTCCTTTCGTTGGGTTTGGGTAGTACCAAGGTGGTCTGCGGCAGCTAGTAAAAAGATGGATTTTATGTCCTGCCAGGTGGCCCGGGAGTTTGCAGGAATGTTAGTGGTGACTGTGCGTAAAGCATTTACATAACTTGCAGCAGCATTTGGTGATCGGAGTCGGTTTAAGTTAAACCTTCTTGATGTTCGTTGCTCTGTGCTTATAGCAGCGACTTTGAAGCGCAACGATCCTAATAGTAAGTGGTGATCACTGGCGACATCCGCACCTCGCTTACTCCTTACATCTAGAAGAGAGCCACGCCACTTTCTGCTGATCATGATATGGTCAATTTGATTTTCTGTACGTGAATCTGGGGACCTCCATGTTGCCTTATGGATTTGCTTCTGTGGGAACACCGTGCCACCAATTACTTAATTGTTCGCCACGCAGGTATCAATCAGTAATGAACCATTTTCTGTCCTTCTTCCGATACCGTGGGTGCCCATTACATTTTCTTCAGATCTGTTGCAGGAACCTACTTGCGCATAAAGTCTCCTAGGACGACTACAATGTCTCATTTAGGTATGTTGGCTAACACAGCGTTTAGGACGTTGTAAAAATCTTCTTTGATGGAGAGATCGGCTACCTCTGTAGGCGCGTAACATTGAATGCAAGTGAGTTTTCTGGCTTTGGTGCGAAATCTTGCTTCGATTATTCGTTCGGAGTGCGGCTTCCAGTCTAAAAGGGCATTCTTTGCAAGTTTAGATAGCAAAAAGCCAACACCGTGGCTTCTTGGTTGCCCACTCAGTTTGCCGGAGAATACAAATGTGTATCTATCTGATATAGTAAACTCACCAAAGTCTGGCCACCTTGTTTCAGACAGCCCTAAGATGTTGATATTACATTGTTTGCACTCTTTACATACTTGAGCCAGGCGAGATTGTTCCAGTAGTGTTCTAATATTCCATGTTCCTATGCGTGTCCGTGATTTCATGCCAAAGGTTGTCATCAGGTTGTCGGGTTGATTTCTTCTTCTATTTGTTGTGGTTTCAGTAATCAGAGATAAATTTAAGGCGAGTAGCTGATTGGGCTACCGCACCCGAGTCTAGTGTTGGGGCTGCCAACTGTAGCCTCCAGACAGGCATATGTGGGACAGTGGCTCTTTTGAAGAGCCTGAGCGCCGCCGTTGACTTTCTTTAAAGTTCTTCCGCCGCCATCTCTAATGCGCACTCCTGCCCAAGCACGCAACTCCGCTCGCAACCTGATTCCACAAGTATACTGTGGTCAGCTCGTAAACGGGAGTTTTTTAGGTAGTTTTCCATCTTCCGACTGTTTGGTCCGCGGGAGGTATTTCATTTCCCTCCTACCATCCATATCTGGGAGGCGTTCGCTATCCGCCACCTGCGACGCGTCCTCTAGGGGTTACTGCCTCCCCCAAGGAGGCTGTGTAAGCGTATACGCTAATTTTAACAAGAACTCCATACACCTTATTCTTGCGTGCAATGGTGAGATTCCATGTTCATATTTATTCCGTAACACGGTTATATATCATAAATTGTATCTGCCCCTGAATTTAGGGAGTAGAATTTCAAGTAAGCATTACAGAATGAAAAACAAAAATCATATATATTAACAATAACGAACGAAACAATAACAATAACAATGGATTTTCACGGTTATACGTATATCATAAATTGCGCAATAATGCACGCAACACATTTCTGGATCCATGTTTTTTTCAAAATTTTACCTCTAGCAGAAAATAAGGCAAGGACGGGCAACTGGAAATTTTTGCATTAGGTACAAGAATAATCAAAGAACTTATTTTGAAAATAAGGCAAATATAGAAATTTACAGTTTTTTTTAGGCGTTAGTAAATATAGCCCAAAGAAAAATCGCCAAAAAAAAAAAAAAAAATCGCCCAAATGAAATATTGCCCAAAAAAATTAAAAATCACCCAAAAATAAAAATACGAAATTTCGCCAAAAAAAAAAAAGGAAAAACAACCCAAAAAAAGAAACGAAAAATCACCCAAATATGCAAAGCGATTTTTTGCCCAAAATAAAAGAAAAATCACCCAAATTATGAAAAATTTTCTTATTTTCCAATGAAAACATTCATTGCTTCTTCAGCAGCTACGCGACAGTATGGACAGAAGTAATGGTTTAAGCCTTCAGCCAAACTTTTTCCCTGCAATTTAAGTACGCACTCATTGCAGTATTTCAAATGACGGCAAGGCAACAATACTGTTTTGGGAGATTGCGCCTCATTGCTTAGTAGAAATGAAACCAGCAACCGTAGTGTTTTGCGTTAGGAAATTTTTTTTTAAAAAACTTTGCAATGCAGTCAAAGTCGTTGATGAAACTGTATGCCTCCAAATTAAATATATTATTATCTATGTAATTGAATAGATGGTCGTAACACTTTTCGGTTATTTTATCCATTAAAACAAATATGAAGTGAAATATTTGTAAGATATATTGATTCATTTTGTTTCTATTGCGGAGAATGAGAATCGCGCGAATTTTTGTCAAAATTTTATACTTTTAGTGTTTGCTTTTTATACTTTTAGTGTTTGCAGGAGAAAAATTTTTACAAAAATCGTGCGATTTTTTGTAAAAATTTTTAATTTTTAGTTTCCGTTTTTAAATTTCTTTATGCGCTTTTTCCCCGAAAAATTTTAAATATTGTCCAAAGCACCGCAGGCGAAAAATTTTTACAAAAATCGCGCGATTTTTTTTTTTGTAAAATTTTTCATTTTTAGTTTTTGTTTTTAAATTTCTTTATGCGCTTTTTCCCCGAAAAATTTTAAATATTGTCCAAAGCACTGCAGGCAAAAAATTTTAACAAAAATCGCGCGATTTTTTTGTAAAATTTTTGATTTTTAACTTTTGTTTTTAAATTTCTTTATGGGCTTTTTCCCTAAAAAATTTTAAATATTATCCAAAGCACCGCAGGCGAAAAATTTTAACAAAAATCGCGCGATTTTTTTTTTTTTTTTGTAAAATTTTTCATTTTTAGTTTTTTTTTTAAATTTCTTTGTGCGCTTTTTCCCCGAGAAATTTTTTGTTTTTAAATTTCTTTGTGCGCTTTTTCCCCGAGAAATTTTTAATTTTGTCCAAAAATCGCGCGATTTTTTTTTTTTTTACAAATTTTTCATTTTCAGTTTGTCTCTGTACATATATTTTATGTCCAAAGTATTTACAACCAAACAAAACTAATCCTTCTCATTTATGAATAAAGACGTACTTACCTTTTCGTCACAGTAATCAACATAAATTACCAACAGTTGTTTGAAAACTCCAAATGGAACAATTTTGGCACCATTTTTCATATGTTATTTTTTTTGGTGATTTTTCGTAATGAAAAATTGCCCAATTTTATTAAACGAAATTGAGCCCAAAAATAACGAAAAAAAACCCAATAAATTTGGGTGTTTCTTCATATGAAATTTAACCCAGTTTTGTATGGAATTTTTGGGCGATTTTTAATTTTTTTTTTTTGGCTATTTTTCTTTGGGCGATATTTCCTACCGCCGTTTTTTTATTTTCCATCAAAGTTGAGAAATATTGAAAAAATGGATAGCTGGTACATATCGATTTACCTGGACAAACACTAACAAAAAAACGACTTTTCTTTCATTATTTTCTTAATAAATGGATCTATCAATAAAATCAAAAATAATGGTGATCCGTTACCTAATTTTCGAGATACTGTATCTGAAAATGGAGCAAATTACCTAAAAATAGACTGATTTTTTGAACACTGAAAATCAGTCAACTTTGAACCAAAAATCTTATCTTATATATATTTACGCTGATCCCTGACTCACTGACTGACTGACTGATTCTGTAACGCTGAAATAATACACACACATAGCACTCCCTACAAAGTTATGTGAAATACACAAACAAAATTTAATCTTTCTCATTTTATACAAACACACACACAATTTTCTCTCTTCTTTATTACCGACCAGTGCTGCTAATAAAATCTTCTGAAAATCTACAATCTTGGAAACTAAATCGCCAAAATTGTCATTTTTTTAAACAAGAAATTGTCAAGAAAATTTTATCGCTTATAAAACTCGAAAAAATATTACAAAAGGAAGCAATAAAATTTATTTATATCCTTCATATTACGAATATTATTACAGCATTGATTATTTCTATATATAAAAATGTATTAGTAGTGAAATTTCAACGAAAAAAATTTAACAGAGCAATCAACTAAATAATTTTATTGACATGTATCTATAGCTGAAATATATAATATAGGTTTAAAGTATCGCCGTAATTAAAACTTAAATCTTAAATGGAGATGCTATTCAAGGTGTTTCCGTTTTGAAACGACTTGACCCAGAATTAAATCTATACATATTTTGTAATTTACGTTTACACTGAACTAAAACTATCAATTTTCGATTAACAACCCATTAATTATTAACCCTTGAAATCCTAATTTTTATACTACTGAAAATTTTAAATCTTCAATCATCATTTTAACAAATTTAACAAATCATTTTAACAAATTGGAAAATCATTGAAATTAAAATAAGTTGTCAAAATTAGCAGCACTGCTAACGACAATATCACTACATATGCGGATTTCGTGTTACACATGGAGTAAGATGAATGCATCAAAAAACTAATATCTATTCAAATTCTTCTTTAAATTCCCTTTGTTGGTCAATGAAAAAATTCTGCAAAAAAAGTAATGAAGGAAATTTTAAACATTTTTATTTTTCTCATTTAACGTCGTCCGATATGCATACATACTTTTTTTTGCCAAACTAAACTTTACCGTTTGTCTGTTTTGTTTTTCATCTCAAAATTGTTTTGAATTTTTAGGAGTGCTTTCGCTCAGGTTCTCTGATTGCCAGCACTTACCAAAGAGTATGCTTTTTTGATAAATATTTGAGAAAAAAGAGATCTTCAGTGTGGATTTTGTTGTTGTCCAACCTATGATTTCGTTTAAAGCTCTGTATTGAAAAGCACTTGAAAAAATAGTGCAATATTAAGTTTTAAATTTAAATTAATCTGCCTTTGCTTAATTAAATTACATTGTAATTTCAGAATAATTTTTCAAAATAATTTTTTTTCACTCATATTAATTTTTGCATAATTTGCTTTAAAAAAATTTAGACAAACATAAATTACGTTGGTATATTTAAGATATTAATTTGAATAATTTATTGAAATTATCATGGAAGAATTAAAGGCGATTTGGAATAATAATTTTGTTTTTTGAGTAAAACTAATACGCCCTTATTTATATATATTTTTTTTTTTTTTTGGATCTATAGATAACTGGAAAAAATGTTCGCTTCTTACAGTTCACATTTATGATGCCATATGAAATATTTTTTTTTCTCTTTTTTGTAGGTGTATTGGTGTTAGCACTTCCTTAAGGGGTGGTAGGTTTTAAAACCTTTTTTGCATTTCTCTTTCTGAATGCACAACATGTCGAGAGTGTTGTGTCAAAATTTTAAGTAAATCAGAGCAAAATTTAAGAAGATACAGCGTTTCCAGCGACCGGCCTCATACGGTATATAGTATATAAATCATAGTATATAAATTTGAAGTCCTTCAACATCATAACTCAAAATCTACTTGACCGATTCTTTTGTAATTTTAGACACTATATCGACACATAAATCATCAGGTAACCACGAAGGTTTTTTTAATTCCATTTTCTTTCCCATTTTTTAACAACAAATTCCCGAAATTGTATAGCAAAAATCGTTTTTCACTTCAAAATACTGCAAAAAAAAAAAAAAAAAATTAAAAAACTCTTCGTCACTGCCACAGGAAACATGTCACCTTTGAAACGCGTTTAGATTTTTTTAATTCACATGATCCGGTAACGAGTTATAATGTTCACCGCAAAACAACAACTCCTCCGGAGATTCGCTGTCACAGACTTATTTATTAAAATTTTTAATTGAAATTTTTTCCAAAGATTCTTCAAATATTATGCTATAACGTATGTATGAAAGAAATAATCCAACATTATTCATATCTTCAAAAAAGAATTATGAATATACGACTTTTTGTAACTTTTAAAACCTTACCCCCCTTAAGAAACTTTTTGGAACCTTGCTCTAAAACGTTTTTTTTTTATGCTTATAGACTAAGTTCGTTATAACCGTAGTATTTTTTGATTTGTCCGAAAGGTTTAAAAAGTTTTTTTTTAGTTGAATAAGTTTATTTATTTTGGGGCATTTTAAAAAGTTATAAAACATAAATTAAATTGCTTAAAAGATACATATTAATAGTTTGTCTTAATGAGACTAAAATTACCGAGTTTCTATCAAAATAAAATATTTTTTTGAAATCATTTAATATGAAAAACTTATGTATAGAAGCAGAAAGTCGAAAATCGAAGTTTTTGTTTTGTATTAAAATTAAATGAAAATAAAATTAAATTAAATTGAAATAAATTTTTTTTAAATATATAAAATATACGAAATTTCTGTAATGGAAAAAAAATATGTTTGTTAAAGTTAAAAGTTTGATATAACCACTGTTCGCTATAAGAGAAGCAATTTGTATGAAAAATGTGATTAAAACTCTTGGGACCGAAGAAATTCTTCGCATAAACAAAAATTTATTACAACCAGGGTTCGTTATAAGCGAACTCAATTGTATTAAATTTTAATAATTTTGGGAATCTCCAATCTCCTCACTTTACCCGGCCTTCCCATGTTCAAGTCAAATTGATCACACATCCAAAAGTCAAAAAATTGTTATGCAACTGTCCTATTGAAAAATATAAAAAGAGAGAATTGAAACGTATGATTTAGTAAAAAAGAGTAAAACAGTATGAGTGCATTACAACCTGAAAGCCAAAAATTTAACGTGTGAAGGCCGGGTAATATCTTAAATATATTTACGCTGATCCCACTGACTGACTGAGAATCTGACTGATTCTGTAACGCTGACCAAAATGATAAGGTTCAAATTCCTAGGATTGATCTGATCCAACCGTGTCTGTTGGTTTCCAGTAATTCCTGCATACGCAGTTACCACAAACAAGGCTCAAGGCCAGTCATTTGATTTGGCATTAATTTGGAGACCGCGGTATTTTCACACGGCCAACTATGTGGCTTTGTCACGATCAAAAGTTGCAAGCCAAGTTAAGATACGTATTCAATCGAACCCACAGCAAGGAAAGCTATTAAATGACCAACGATATTTCACACGAAATATAGTTTTTCAAGAGATTCTAAATTGAAAAACTTTTTTGCCAAATATTTCTTATCTGTTTTGATATTTATGTATATAATTTCTACAGGCACAATCTTTTTTCACATGTACATATGTAACAATATAATTTTCAATTTAATACTATATTAAAAGAAATTTTTATTCACAATTTTTAAACATGCGCCTAGGCGCCACACAATCAACTAGTTGTAAATAAGGTAGCATATTTGAAATCGTTGGACAATTTCCTGGAAAGTAGGTTTATTCAATATTTTTTAGGGGCACACGAAATTTTTGATTTTTGCAACCCCACTTGTTCTACAAGTGCCACTGTGCGACTGTCATCTTTCTATTTTTTGCATGAATGCAAAACCAAAAAAAGTTGTTCATATTAAGTGACTGTCAATCACGAATCGGTATAAAATACATATCAAGCAGCCCTCGCATTTTAAATGATCAGAAAATTGCATTATTGCTGTAAGTAATAATGATATAATTTTTATCTCTTCTTCAAAAAACCATAAAATTACTAATGACGACGATATTTAAACGGTGCAGTTTATGGTTAAACAAAAAAGTCTTCAATTTAAAAAAAAGTGATATATAAAAATCTTTGAAACTCTACAACACTTTAAAAAATTCGTCAGATTTTCAAATCAATTGTGATTTTTTTACTCTAAGTAAATAGTTGCCGCTGCAGTAGAATAAATAAGTGAAGCACTTCTTTCACCATATTTGTGCCACTGTCCTTTAAAGCTTTTAAAAGTCATAATTTTTTTTATATGATTGAAAGCATATGACGTGATGATAAACCTTTAATGTGGTTATGTAAATACCCGCATACATTAAATTAATACATCCGTTTTTCAGGGGTAACAATTTTGAATTATTTATAACCTTATGGAAAAATAACATTATTTTAAAGTGCACAATAATAAATTACTAGTTTTTTAAAAAATAATAATATATAATTATATTGCACAACAAATTACATAAAAAACCTATAATTTGATAGAATATATGAAAAATTGCTTACTTTAGAAAAGGCTATATTAACCTTTTGACGACCGAAATTAAACTACTTGACAATATTTAATTTTTTTGTTAATTCGTGCTTATCGACCCAACATTTCTAAAGAAGGGTTTTGTCAAAAATATTTTTTCAACTCCTAATAAAGGTAAGAAAATTATAATCAGTCTAGACTGACAATACGCTACCTTATGGCATTTGTTTAGAGATCCCATCTCTTAGGTCCATCCAATTAGATAAAGAAAATAATCATAAACCATATTTGAGCGACATTGTTATTAATTTTTTCTGCCTTCTGATATAAAAAAGTTCATTTCGTATGATATTTATATGGGGACTAGCTCGAAAAAAGGATCGTTCCTTACCAAATTTGGTAAGGTCACTTATTTCTTTCAAAAACATACATATACAAACCAAAAATCTGTGCAATATTTTTGTTTTTTATTTATAGCATTAAGTGAAGATCGGGAAGTAGCTTTATATTGGGATTATGACTACGAATTATCCTATAGGATTTATTTTTGGAGTACAGATTAATTTATGCAATAAACACATATAAACCCAGTTTGATCTAAGTGATAATTTGGGTCTTATGGCAATGTAAGTCGATCTCATAGGGGTCATTTGTATGGGGACTAGGACATGAACCGATTTTCACCAATTTCAATAGCGTCCATCGTATGGCCGATAGAAGTTAATGTACTGAATTTCATCAGAATATGTTCATATTTGGACACACAGACGGACAGGCGGACGAATGGACTGACTGACGGACATCACTAAATCGACTCAGAAAGTGATGCTGAGTCAATCGGTATAATAAAAGCTGTTTCTAGGTCAAATACTTCTGATAGCTACAAACAGCACAAAGTCATTATACCCTGACCACATAGTGGTATAGGGTTTTAAAAAAACCTACGAGACACATAAGTCCAACTGGTCGTTAGCGGTCGATATTTGTGAACAAGTAATTTATTTTGATTAATACGAATATATTGTTTTTTTCATTTTCATTTTCATAAATATTAGGACTGTCAATTATGACCAATTAAAAATTTTAAATTATTTAACAGCAATGTCCGTCCGTCCGTCTGTGTGTCCATTTAAACCTTCTAATCAAACTACAGATCGTAAATATGAATATGTTTTGATGAAATTTAGTGAATTAGCCTCTATCGGCCATAGGATAAACGGTATTGAAAATGGTGAAAATTGCTTCATGTTCAGACTTAGTCCCCCTGTGAGATCGACTTGCCATTCGACAGTCCATTTTGCGACCCAGTCCCTATATAAATATAGCATCCGATAAGAACTTTTTCAGATCTGCAGGGAAAAAAATTAATAACAATGCCACTCAAATTTTTTGTGCTTATTTTGTATATATAAATAGTTGGAGCTTAGACCAATAGTCTAGACCGACTATAATTTTCGCACTTATTTTGTCTTGTCATCTGTTAATGATGCTTGTCCATTACGGTGGAGTATAACTTTTTGCCTGAACTTAAAAATGCCTGGGGGTGAAAAAGTTGCCTTTGAAGATGAAAATAAAACAAACAGAAAAATTTGTCCTATGAATTGATATCTTCAGGTTCTTTTTTGAATTTTAAATTTCAAAAAAAATTTTGAAAACACTGTAGTACAAAAATTTTAAAATTTATTAAAAATAAATATATGGGGGGTTTCATGTCAAGTGCATCAAATTTTGAAACCGATGTCTTCCGATCGGAATGAAATTTGCACCAAGGTTAGTCCTATTGGATTGTGGTTAAGACACAATTTTTCAACAAGATCGGTCAAGATCTCTCTGAGTTAGAGGGGATCAAAATTTGACATTTTGGCCAAACAGGTGTTTTTTCTCATCCATGTAACTTATTGCCTATTGTTCTTAGAAAATTTTCTCTCAAATAGCTTAGATAGCTATTTATTCATTATTTCGGAAAAAAAAAATACTTAAAAAAAAAAATTTTTTTTGTAGACTTTTTTTTTTGCTAAATCAAAGCATTTTTTGCTTTTTTTCAAAAAGGGCATTTTTTTTTTTTTTTTTTTCATAAGAAAGTTTAGGATTTTTCCTTTAAGAGCTTTTTGGTCGCTTAGTGGGATGGGAGTGGGATATCTATCAAAATAAATGTTTTGTAACTCAAGACAACGGTTTTTCAATTTTTCACAAATGCACTATTTTGAATTTTTGCCTATTTGTGTGTAAAACCTTACAAATAAAACTTATACTGAGAAACTAGACAAATTAAACTTTCCGAAGGTATGCAACATACCCAACTAAAATTTCATACCCTCGATACTGTAATGCCCAGAATATGTTAACCTCAGGAAAAAAAATCACTTTTTTCTATAGAAATGTTGAAAAATTATTATTTTTTATTTATTTGTAACAATAATTAAATTAATATACAATAATAATAATATTAAAAATAAAAAGATAAATAATTTAATAAAATTTAATCTTAATTACATTAGATCCATTTATATCATAACTATTTTTATACCCTATACCACTATGTGGTTTGGGTATAATGACTTTGTGCTGCTGTTTGTAACAACCAAAAATATTTGACCTAGACCCATCTTTAATTATACCGATCGAATCAGAATCACTTTCTGAGTTGATTTAACAATGTCCGTCCGTCCGTCCGTCCGTCTGTGTGTCCATGTAAAGCTTGTAATCGAACTGCAGGTCGCAAATGTGAATATATTTTGATGAAATTTGGTATATAAGCTTTTATCGACCATGGGATGAACGCTATTGAAATTGGTGAGAATCGGTCCATGTTCAGACCTAGCCCCCATACAAATTACCCCTATGAAATCGACATAAATTGCCAAAAGATCCAAATTGTCATACAGATCTTACTCAAATTGGGTTTGTATGCGTTCATTACATCCATTAATGAGTAGTCCAAAAATGATCATTTTGGCCCCATATAGAGCTGCTTCCCGATCTTCACTTAAATCTATTAAAAAATAAAAATATTGCACTGATTCTTCTCAAATTTTGTTTGTATATATTTTCGCAAAATACAAGAGACTTTACCAACCATGGTCAGGATCGGTCCATTTTTGGACCTAGTCCCCATATAGATATATCATCCGATATGAACTTTTTCATATCTGCAGCCAAAAAAATTAATAAAAATCCCACTCAAATTTGGTTTTTGCTTATTTTCTATGTCCAGTTAGTTGGGCCTAGGAGATACGGTTTCTAAACGCATGGTATTGGGTATCGTATAGTCGGTCTAGACCGACTATAATTTTCTTACTTGTTATACTTAATTTTTTGTCGCCTATTTACTGCTTTTTTTTGTCAATCCTTTCTTGGCGTTACTAGGTTCTGCTTTGATTTCGCTGATGGTTTATTTGTTGGCTTTGGAAAGAAATCGCATTGAATAGAGGCAGAAAACTTTTTCAACTTGAGTCTTCCATCGGCAAGCGGTATTAAAGCATGGTATTGGGCGGTGCCATCGATTATTACCGCGGCATCGAATCTGCTCTTCAGTGTTTTCAATGTTTCCTGATGATCCTCTTTGCTACCAAAAACTATTTTAGTTTCTTTACAATAATTCTTTGCCCAGTGGAATAAAGCAGTCGCATCTAAGATGCGATCTTGATGAGAGCACTGGAGGCTATACTTCGCTGCATTTCTTTTAAGATTTGCTCCAATACCATCACATGCTACTTTACCATGAGCAGTAGGATGAAAATGCCACTCAGCTGGCATTCCAAAATCTTTTTCATGAGCCATAAGATTTGCGAAGCTACTTCTGTTTTTAAAATGTTGACGAGCTCCGTCCGAAACGTAGTATACCTTCTTTACGGTAAATTTAGATTTTAGATATTTTAGTATTATCTTCTGGTACTCATAAACTGCACCGGTATCATGTTTTAAATCGTCGGATATGATTGCCATACTTTTGAGTTCCAGTTTTTCATCTTTCATGTAGTAAATAACTACTGTGAATATAGTTGCTTGGTCGTTATTGAAGTGGAATGCTTGTATGGCATCCTGAAGAACATATTTATAGTTTTCTGCGAAATCATATGAAATAACGAATTCACCAGACTTCAAATATATCTTCAAATCCTTGAAGAATGACCATTGCTCTTTGACTAAAAAGTCATGGGTTCTCAAGTTTAGCAATCCTGTACACATTTCTTCCACAAAATCATCCACATTTAAAATGATTGTTTTCAATGTGCATATATCAGTCTGAATCCAAGAATCACATTTGACCTCCTTTATATATTCTCGATCTAAAGAGTTGATTAAATTTTCTTTGATGAATGTGGTTTTCGGGCAATTGGTACATTCACCTAAGTGGCAAGAAGTTGTTGCATTAGGACACATAGTCAATTTAAGGCAATCGCGCTAATCGTGTAAATCTTCTGCCGAATCATCTGTTAAATACTTTAAGTTGATTTCCTTCAACATCAGTTTTACATTATCATGGTAAATTCAAACGCATACTGTGTGAGTTCCGCTGCTTCCTGCCAAAACTCAATGTTTTGGCCTCATTTGGGTAAATTTCGTGAAGCCAATTTTAACATCCTCGTGTTCAGATTGAAATGTTGCAAATAACTCTTTCAGGTTACAGAGAACCATTCTCTTCTGTTATGTTATGAAGGTATGTTACATACCTTCGGAAAGTCTAGTTTGTCTAGTTTGTCAGTATAAATTTTATTTGTAAGGTTTTTCACACAAATAGGAAAAAATTCAAAATAGTGCATTTGTGAAAAATTGAAAAACCGTTGTCTTGAGTTACAAAACATTTATTTTGATAGATATCCCACTCCCATCCCACTAAGCGACCAAAAAGCTCTTAAAGGAAAAATCCTAAGCTTTCTTATGAAAAAAAAAAATGCTCTTTTTGAAAAAAAAGGCAAAAAATGCTTTGATTTAGCAACAAAAAAAGTCTACAAAAAAATTTTTTTTAAGTATTTTTTTCCGAAATATTGAATAAATAGCTGTCTAAACTATTTGGGAGAAAATTTTCTAAGAACAATAGGCAATAAGTTACATGGATGAGAAAAAACACCTGTTTGGCCAAAATGTCAAATTTTGATCCCCTCTAACTCAGAGAGATCTTGACCGATCTTGTTGAAAAATTGTATCTAAACTACTATCCGATAGGACCAACCTTGGTACAAATTTCATCCTGATCGGAAGACATCGGTTTCAAAAGTTGGTGCACTTGACATGAAACGCCCCATATATTAAGGTGGGTCAAATTGTAGGGGGCCGAAAAAATCTCCATAGGTTTATCGCGATTCTGTTAGGATGGACTATAGCAATTATAGTTGCTCAAGGAACCGTACCCCTAAAATCATTTTCGAACCTTCCAAAACTTCGATGAAGATATTTTCATGATATTTTCCATAATACTCATTCAAATGTAAAAAAAAACTGATTGAAAATGTGTATACCCCCGTCAGGGGCGTTTTCGTGCATTTTTGTGGATTTTTTCACCTTTTTGGGGAAAATTGAAGAAATTGTTACACAAATTGACGAATCATTGACTTCCCCATATGACTTCCCGCATGAGTTAAAAGAAAGACTTTAATAATCTAACCCATAAAAACAAAGCTTTTATTAAAACTCTTTCTTTCCTTCTGCATATGAGTTTTGAATCTCTCCGTGACTGTGCACGACTTTGCGTGACTATTTGAAAATTAATCTTTGGTCACAATAAGTCTATGGACAAAGTTTCAGATCGATCGGATGAGGGGAATTGGGGTTTAAATAACTTCGTAGCTTTGCGTGACTTTGCGTGACTGTGCGTGACTATGTCAAAGTTAATCTTTTTTCACAACAAGTCTATCGACCAAGTTTCAAATCGATCGGACAAGGGGAAATGGGTTTTAAATCACTCCGTGACTGTGCGTGACTATGCGAGCCTGTGCGTGCCTTTGTCGAAATTGATCTTTCTTTACAGCAAGTACATCAACCAAGTTTCAGATCGCTTGGATGAAGGTAAACGACATTTAGATCACTCCGTCACTGTGCGTGACCATGCGTGTCTGTGCGTGACTAAGTCAAAGTTAATCTTTTTTTCACAGCAAGTGTATGGACCAAGTTTCAGAATGATCGGATGAGGGAAAATGACATTTCGATCACTCCGTGGCTGTGCGTGAATAAGTCAAAGTTAATCTTTTTCTCAGAGCAGGTGTACGGAACAAGTTTCAGATCGATTGAATGAGGGGAAATGAAAGTAAGATCACTCCGTGACTGTGCGTTACTACCCCTAAACTAATCTGTAGTCACAACAAAACTATAAGCCAAGTTTCAGATCAATTGGATAAGGGGGAATGGGTTTGCCCCATGGCAGACAGACAGACAGACAGAGAATATAGTTAAAAGAAAGAGTTTAAAAAGGAACCTTAAGATAATATTTTTTTTTCCAAAAATTGTTTACAGTTATCGTTATCTGATCAAAAAGGAACAATGCTGCACGCAGGTCAACTGAAAGAACCGATATAAAAATTCGCCTCTTGGTGGTCAGTATATAATGCGTCTGTTCTTACCCACCTTCAATTGCAGCGATCGGTTAAACGGCTTCAAAAATTGCCATTTATTATTCTTATCTAAACTTTTATACAACTTTAAGGAACTTAGTAGAAAAAATATCTGAATTGGATTCCAAATATTGTCATTAATAAAATTCCTTTTCTTAATTTTTTTTTTTTAGTTTTAACCTTCCATATTGTTGTAGCTCTGATTACGTATCAACGGGCTCTCATACATAAACGAGTTACATAACCACAACTGAATGCATGTTGTCATCTACTAACTACTTCATATTTTCAAAGCACCCACTTGGTGTCGTTCACGATTTTTACTCAATATACTATAAATGTGGAATGTGTGAAATCATTAATTTGCTCAGTTCACTTGTTGGTGTTACACAATAGAAATTAGTTTAAACATGTAATTTGATTCTCCACACTCTCCCTCGCATCACTTTTTCTCCTACTTTGTTTCGTGCATGTGATTTGTTTTTGTTAAACATTAAAAAACCATTGTTTGGCTTACATTCAACGTTTTCGTATGTCCGTCCATCATCAACGCTGTTAAGCATTTTGTTGGGTTTTAAATCAAATTTAAGGTCATTAATTGAACGTTTATTGAGCTTTTAATCCACTATTCTAGTTGTTGTTTTATATTTATTCCCTAGCTATTGGTTTCGTGTGTATTTGTGTTTGGGTTTGAGTTTGGATTTTGTGCGGAAAATGTAATATAAACTCATTAGAGGCTTAGGATTAGCTCGTAACGCTCATTTGTCTTTTAGTACTGCTAATACGGTGGGAATTTTCACATGTGTAAGCATTGTTTAACTAAGTTGATTAACTCGAAGTGAAAAATGTTAAATAACAATTGATGTTATGAAGAAAATAGTTGTATAATTATTAAATATAGGAAATATTTAAGCTAGAATGGACTTGTAAAAAAATTATTATTGATAATTTTTTTAACTCATACGCCACGGTGTTTATAGGCCTTCAGAACAAATATTTATAATTGTTTATATACCCCCACACCAGTGGGCAGAGGTTATACATAAGTTTGTCATTCCGTTTGCAGTAATTAGAAAAAAAAAACTGGAATAACAAGCGGAGTTGATATAACGATGTCCGTCAGTCCGCCTCACAGTGTCAAATTTTCACATTTTAGTGGAATTTAATTGATTTTTTTTTCCATATTTTGTTAAGCAGTTTTGATTAAAACTTTAGTTTACAACACTGATATCATAAAAAGAAACTCAAAAGAAGAGAAATGTAAACAATAAAAATGTAACGGTATCCCAAACTGATACTTGTTGATGACAGTCAAATTTCTTTAAAATTGTTGGCGAAAGTAGTTAATCTTTGAAAACATCTAGATTTGTGGTTTTTTGTTATTTTTTCTCAATTCTTTCTGCATAATATTCTACACTACAGTAAATAAATACTAGTAAATATTGTCTTTAAAAACTAAGATGTGTGGTTAAATTAAGAGGAGCTTTGAAGATATCCCTCTTAGTGACAATTTTTTAATAGTACGTAATATTTGTTGAAAAAAAACACAAAATTCGATATACTTCGGTAGAGATTTTAACACCATTGTATTAAGTGATCTTTCTGCTTATAGGAACAGAAGTAAAATCCTACCCTAATTCACCTGCGGAAAAATCTGACCAGAAAAAGCATCATGACCTTAAAAATTTCGCACCGACAAGTCTTTGATGTCTGGTTGTTAACAATACATAAAGATATGTGTGAGCGAGTTTTTGATTTTATGAGTGGAAATATTAGTACCTCTTCCAATCAAAATATAGATTTTGATAGATTACATAATTGTGCATACAGAGTTTGCCATGAATTAAGCGTGAAATGGAAGGAAGCAAATGGAACTAAGTTAAGGTTTTTGAAATGGAATAGTGATTGGCTTGGAAATAAAATTGATATGTCAAGATTTATTTATAACACAACTCAATTTACGGGTGGAAGACCAGAAAAATGTTTTGTTGATTGTTGTGAAAAGACAAAAAAAAAGCTATGGGCTTTTTGAATGTCTCAGAACACGAAAAGTTATTAATGACAGCTGAAATTAAAATTCGTTCATCTGGAAAGCGCTCATTGGCTGCAATTGTTAATGAGTTAATAAATGCTTCCCCCAAAAGGGGGAAGGCTAGAATTTCTAGAGAAAATCAAGACGCACTAGCATTGCTAATCGATTGCGATTTGTCAACTCATGATTATCGAATGTTAAGGCAACATATAATGCATTTGAAACCCAAGATATTACCATGCTATGATCTAGTTAGTAAAGCGATGATTTAATGCTACCCAGATAATATAACAGTCACTGAATCATATGCTGATATTAAACTTCAGTGACTTATAGATCATACCATTTTAAAATTCTGTTTAGCACTAGAAGGCGTATTTTATTCAATCCTTGAAAATTTTGATGATGTTAATTTCATATTTAAATGGAGCTGTGATGGTGCAGAACAGAGTCGATACAAACAAAAGTTCGTTGAAGAAAATGTTGCAGATCAAAGTTTGTTTAGTATTTCAAAGGTTCCTATTGAAATGTATATAAATCCTACTAATTCGAAGCCGAGATATTGTCATCTAATAAAATTTATATTTTCCAAGGAGACTAAAGTATTCATTTCGAATGAAGTTGCGCTTATGAGTCATCAAATCTCGTCACTCTTACCTAAGTTTGTCAAATAGGAATTTTAGAGTGTTTTCCAAACTAATATTATGTATGATTGATGGGAAAGTTTGAAGTGCTCTATCAAATTATTCGCCTTCCCAAACATGTTATATATGTGGAGCTACACCGAAAAATATGAATAATCCAGCTTTGGTTAAATCTGTAGATAAAAATGTGATTATTTTAGGTCTCTCACCCCTTAATGCTTGGATTCGTTTCACGGAATGCCTGTTACACGGTGGTATGAATATGGGCCCCAGGAAAATGGGCCCCAAAAAAAAAATGAAAATGAGCACCAAAAAAATGTATGGAAAACAACAACACGAAATTTTGGGGCCTGTTTTCCCATTTTGGGGTCGTTTTTCATTTCTTCATGTGGGGTGCATTTTCGTAATGAAAGTGGACCCCAAACAAGAAAATGAAAAAGGGCCCCAAATAATTTTTGGGGCCCAATATCATATATTGGTGGGGCCTTACTTCATATTTTGGGGTTCATTTTCATTTTCTTTTTTTTTTTTAATAAACTTTTATAAACATCCATGATGTAAAAAAATCGCATATTTTCTTTTTGAATTCAGTTTTATTTAGTAACGTCAGTCAAATTGGGTTTAAATGTGTTTATTACATCCAATAATCAGTAGTCCAAAAATAATCCCTATATGACAATTCTTTGTCATAGGCCCAATATAGAGCTGCTTCCCGATCTTCACTTAAATCTATCGAAAAACAAAAATATTGCACAGATTTTTCTCAAATTTGGTTTGTATATATTTTTTCAAAATATAAGTGACCTTACCAAATATGGTCAGGATCGGTCCATTTTTCGACCTATTCCCCATATAAATATAGCATCCCATATGAACTTTTTCATATCCGAAGGCAACACAACTAATAACAATGCCACTCAAATTTGGTGGTGAAAATAAAAAAAAAAATTCTAGAAAAAATATGATTTTTGGTGTTACGGTCGCTGTGTTTTTAGAATTTATTTCTTTCTTTCTCCAAAGCTGGTGCCCCCGCGAAAGTAAGCTGTTGAGAACGTTTAATATTTACTTCCCGAATTAACCATATCAGTCAAAGGTTGCTAATGAAAAAAAGTAGGAAAATATTACATTTTTTGCGACTCAATCAACTTATAATTATCGTAGACGAATATCTGCTTACTAATTGTAGTGGAGTTTAGCCGATTTCTTTTCTCGTTTTCACATGACCCAGAAATGCAAAGCCTACTCTAATAGTAAAAAAATAAATTTTTTTTAGATAAAATGTAACTTTTTCTATGAAAAAACCATCATTGTCTTTATATAAAAAACAATAAATAAATTATAATAAATACTCGTCACGAAAGGAAACAAATTAACTTTAAATTTAATTAAAACTACATAGAGAAAACAGATTCATTGTGGCTACCGAATTTATTACCAATCGAATTGCGATAATGCTAATAACCGATTTTCCGGTTCACGATGATTACAATTCTATTGCCTTAACAGTAAATATTTTATCATAATAGAAAATTTGCAGATGATATAAAACTTCTGTTGATACAATCGAAAATATAGTTTGTAACAACGCAAATATCGCCCGCCTTTTGCATTGTTCATAAAAGCCACCTTATCCTCAATAAACGTAATATCAGCATCAGATCAACACAACCGTCCCCACCATATAAATTCCATAGCCATACGAATAAGCATATACGTACAAATACACATCATCATAACAAACATCAATAGCAGCAGCCTACAGTAAACAAGTACACAATCAACATCACATCAATACAAGCTACAACTAAATAGAACCAACCAACCAACCAGTGAGTTAAAACGTTTATTTATACAATTATGATTTTTTTAATTCTCACTTGGTTAATAAATTAACTTGGATAAGAAGGCAGTCTTGAGCTCAGTAAAGGAGGTGAAGTTTCGATACGAAACTACGTGGGGACACATTACTGAAAAGTAAACTATCCATTTTTAAAGGCGATCGGTACCGGTTGTCATACATATTACTCCAGAGACTTAACGGCTGTCTGCTCCCGATTACTCCAGCGGCTTAACGGCTGTCTGCTCCCGATTACTCCAGCGGCTTCGCGGCTGTCTGCTCCCGATTACTCCAGCGGCTTAACAGCTGTCTGCTCCCGATTACTCCAGCGGCTTCACGGCTGTCTGCCTCCGATTCTGCTCCCGATTGCCGTCGATCCTGCCAAGGCTATAGCTGTCATCAACTGAGCTACCATCAACGACGAAGCTATTACCGTCACCTGCCGGACGTCTAACGTTGCCGAAGTTGGTCTCGCACCCAACTGGGCCACCAGCTCTGACGAAGTTATTGCCGTCGCTTGTCGAACGATCGATCCGGCCGGAGCTATTGCTGCCGACAACTTAGCCACCATCACTGACGAGTTTATTATCTCTTTAAAAAGCTATATGATTTCAAAATCGAATAAAAAGTCGCCAAGAAATAGCAAGTACCCCAGACCACTTCTGTGTCAAAAAAAAATAGGTAGTGAAATTTGACGGAAATTTTTTCGACTTTAAAAAATTAATTAATTCTATAATTTTTTTTTTTGTCTCTATACCTATGAGCAGTTAGACATGAAGTATTGTTTTATTACCACGTTTTTAACCTATTGCGCAATGAGACCAAAAATGGAAAATTTTTTGTTAAAATTTGTAAAACTCCTTTTTTTTTAGTTTTGAAAAATTTTCTGTAACAAAATTTCAAACAATGGATTTGGCACTTTAAAGTTTTGTAAAACATATCTTAGAGATTAACTGTGTGAACTTTTAAGTTAATTCCTCTGCCAGAATTTTTTTACAAGGAATTTTTTTTGCGGATTTCGAGAAAAATGGGATTTGGTGAATTATTCACTATATGAAATCTTTCTAAATACTTTGTATTAAAAATTTATCAGTTTTCTACTTTTAAATGCAATATTTTATCTTAATAGTGTTGGGTTTCAAAAAAAATAATATGACCCCATTAACCCTTTTGGAATTGGGGTCACATATGACCCAAATCTAATAAAGTATTATGAGTATTGTTGAATTTTTTGATCTGACGCATAGAATATAAAAACCAAATGTGCAGGTCTTTCAAGCTCAAAATGTGGAATAAATCGAACAACGTTAACCCATTCCTTGCCGAGGCCAAACTTTGAATTTTGGCATACATATTTAAAAAAAATTAATTGTTCTAGTAAACTAGATGAACTCTTACTATGGGGTTGGAAAATAAACTTGTGCCATATTTTACGAAAACTTACCCTGATGTACTCCTGGGGTTAAAATGAAATAAAATTTAGCAGTAATTGCACAATATTTTAACTTTTTGATTTAATCGCCCAATATTAGTTTTGGATCATTCGTGGCGTCAAGTCCAATTGAATTAATGGCGTCAAATTATAAAATCATCGTTATCATCAAATCATAAAAATCGGTAAAATATAGCACAATTTTATTTTATTATATATATGAGGACGGGTCAATTATCTTAATTCATGGGTTCATCGCGATTCTGTTACTATCGGCCTTAACAAGTATATTTGACCAAGGAACTATAACTCTAAAATCATTTTCGAGCCTGCCAAAATTTCGATGAAGATATTTTTATTATATTTTCCATAATACTCATCCACATGTAAAAAAAAATTATTGAAAATTTGTATAACGGGGGTTTTTGGGGCGAAAAATCCATTTTTTTTTCATTTATTTTAATTTTTAACAGCCGCCAGGGGGCGTTTTCGTGCATTTTTGTGGATTTTTTTCAAGTTTTTGGGGGAAACAATACGAAATTATTGCACATCTCGACGAATCTTTGACTTTCCCATATTTAAAATATCCCAAAATATTCAACGCTGAAAATAATGTAGGTTACCCATATATGACCTATATCGATTTCATTCAATTTAAGTCGAAAATTTTGTTTTTTTTTTTTTATTTACTCTTTGAATGAACAAATATATTTGGACTAAAATTGAATCAAATCGATACAGGTCATGTATGCGTACCCCACATAATTTTCAGCGCTGAATATTGGCGATCAGAATTTGCCTCCTAGATCTTGTGATTCAACACCATTGGATTTCTTTTGATGTGGTTATTTGAAGTCTATGACAACAAGCCCCCAACCACACGTGCATTAAGGGCTGTATCAACAAAATTCAGCCACATTTATGCAAAATGGTCATGGAAAATTTCGACAGAGTAATGCGTATGTGCCACTAAAGCCGCGAAGGTCATTTATTCGATATGTTATTCCTATATACCGTACTTATGATAAGAAAATAACAATATTAAAAAAAAAAAAAATTCGTCTTCTGTTCAACTCAAACCTTGCGTGACTTTTAGAAAGTATGGAAGTGTTAAAATTTTGTACCTAAAGTTGTATGAAAATAGACTTCTTTACAAAAAATCAATGACAAGAGACTTAGCTCCCAACACAGAAAATATCTACGAAATTAATTAGAGTGAGAGTGTCAAATATTAGCAATTTGAAATATCTAAGAGAACGCCTCTTCCATAATACACGTTCTTAGCTGCTTTTTAAAAAAAAACTCCTTAAAGGAAACTACAATTTATAATAATGTTGACACTTCATAATTCATAAAAATTGTGTAACATCAATTTTCCTTTGTCCCGCCCTTATTTTTCACAACTTAACATGAATAATTCTTTATTTTTAAATAAATCTTTGTCAATAACATTGTTGCTTTTTTTTTTGTTTTGTTAAAGTAAAGCTCTGCTTCTAATGTTGCTACAAAAAATAAATTTTATTTTGACACAACATTATGTTCATAAAACCCGGTACACCGTACACCCAAACCATAAGCAACAACAAACATGACACAATAACATACAAAACACACATACACACACATACATACATTAACATTAAGTTTATACACAAAAGGTTATTGAAAAGTTAAATCAGAATTTATGGTTTTTAAATGTCATTTGAAAATGGTGTTGTAGATGTCATTAATTTATGTGCTGAAATTTTATTTATTTTTTAATGGAACTTGCTAAGCATAATGAATTAATTTATAATAAATTTAAGTTTTTTTGAACGTTTATATCAACAGCTAAATTGAAACATAACCTTCTATTTTATGAAATTGTTTAATTTCCTTAAACAATTTAAAAGAATTTATCAAAGTTTAAACAAAGTTAAAGGTTTTTAGCAGCCCAAGGGCTTAAAACACCCACACATTCTGGCAATTACATTGTGGAAATGTTGAACTTTTAACATTTGCTCAGAGAAAATATGATGGATGAGATTTTAAATTTTGAACCAAATTATTCTTATAACAATAACAATAATAAGTTCATCGAGCAGAAATTGTATTGCTTGAATATTATTTAATAAAAGATTCATAAAAATCAATCATACAAAATTAATTAAATTTGATAGTTAAATCTTTTGAAGCTGGAAAAATTAAGCGAAACAAAAATATATCACACCAATAGAAACTGAGTAAAATTTGACAGAGGTTATGTAATATTTGTAGCCTGGATACCCAAAAACAGCAGATTTATACAAATTGATAAAGTAGACTTAATGTAATAAGGTAAAGTAATATAGACGATATCCTATACTTTGGCATAGGGAATGAAATGAAAGGGATCAGTTTAGCTAAAGTTTGTAACATTAAAAGAAATAAATTTAATTGTTTTGCTTTAACCTGCTACAATATCATGAGTTTTGGCAAAGTGTCTAAGACCCAACCACGGTGAGGAAGAGGTCAAATGGCCATAAAAACAAACAAAGACCAAACTAGAGTGCAATTGTCATGTATTCTTTTATATGGACACTTGATCCAAAAATGGTCCGATCTTGCCCATATTTTGTTTATCTTTTTCCTATAGCCAAATTTTCCATAGATATTAGTGTTATTTGCATTGCAGCTTATTATTTTAATCACACGAAATATTTATTAAAAAATATTTTTATACCCTATACCACTATGTGGTTTGGGTATAATGACTTTGTGCTGCTGTTTGTAACTACCAAAAATATTTGACCTAGACCCATCTTTAATTATACCGATCGAATCAGAATCACTTTCTGATTCGATTTAGCGATGAACCCATACAAATGACCCCTTTGAAATCGACATAAATTGCCATAAGATCCAAATTATCATATGTATAGATCTTACTCAAATTGAGTTTATATGCGTTTATTACATCCATTAATGAGTAGTCCAAAAATTATCCCTAACGGACAACCCTTACTCATAGGCCTCATGTAGAGCTGCTTCCCGATCTGCACTTAAGTCTATCAAAAAACAAAAATATTGCACTGATTCTTTTCAGATTTTGTTTGTATATATTTTGCAAAATATAAGAGACTTTACCAAACATGATCAGGATCGGTCCATTTTTGGACCTAGTCCCCATATAGATTTATCATCCGATATGAACTTTTTCATATCTGCAGCCAAAACAATTAATAACAAGTAAGAAAATTATAGTCGGTCTGGACCGACTATACGATACCCTATACCAGTGCTTCTCAAACTTTTTCATATTGCGGCTCCCTAAATTCCGAAACAAAAGTTTCATTCCCCCCCACAAAAAAATAATACTATTAAAACACTATTTATCATTAATTTTGTTTAAGTAATATTTTTATTAGAAATAATAAAACCATTTAAATCAATTTTTTTAAACAAAAACTTTTTAAAATAAACTCAATAATAATATTATAAAAAAATAACTTTTACTAAAAGAATATCTAATTTTTACGATATAATAATTTAATGAGAAGGATGTGATTGCATAGTTTTACACAAATAATCAATATCGGGTGAAATTTCAGAAATACTAATTCGAAGGTTTTGTTCCAAAGAGCTGGTTGAAAGGCACGATCTATGTTTATTTTTAAGTACTCGTAATGAAGAAATAGCTGTTTCACAAAGATACGTTGTCGCAAAAGGTATTAATTTTAGCAATGCCACTTTTGCATAAGTCGGATATTCTTGCTGAAGCCTTATCCAAAATTCTGTACAACTTTTTTCGTTAAACTCTAATTCAAAAGAACTATCTGATCTAATTTCAATCAATTCCTCTTGAGCTACCCAAGAAATATGATCATATTTCAATGTTTTAGCAAATGGCATCCTTATCCAGTCGTATTTTCGTTCCTCGTTCATGTTTGGGAAATACTTAGCAAAAAATCTTTTAGATTCATCAATATGATTCAGTATTGTTTTTTTAATTGAATTTGATATTGATATTTCATTGGTGCAAACAAACTAATTCAGACATGGGAACATTTCCATATTTCCTTCGTTAATAAAGTTTGACCATGAACAAAGCTTTTGTTGAATAGCAATAAGTTTTGTATTCAAAACTAAAATATTGGATTCTTTTCCCTGCAGAGAAAGATTTAATTCATTTATTTTAGCAAAAAAAAACTGCTAACTATGATGCTAAACACATCCAACTTTCATCACTAAAATGCGTAGCAAGATCTGGTTTTTTTATCTAAAAGAAATAATCGTAACTCATCTTTAAGTTCTAAAATTCTATTTAAAACTTTTCCACGTGAAAGCCACCTTACTTCAGTATTATGTAACAAAACTTCATGCACTGATCCCATCTCCTTACATAAAATATTAAACAATCTCGAGTTTACAGCACGGTTTTTTACAAAATTAACAATAGTTGTAATGTCACTCAAAATTTCACTGAGTTCGGAACACATTCGTCGAAAAACTAAATGTTCTCTGTGTAATACGCAATGAATATATTGCGCATCTGGTGATACTTTTTTTACTTCTGCTTTGAATCCAGAAATTCTCCCAGTCATCGCTGCTGCACCATCTGTACACACTCCTACATATTTTGACCATTCAAGCTTATTCTCTGAAAAGAACTCATCCACTTTTACAAAAATTTCAATATCTCTTGTTGAAGTTAATAGCTCCCGACAAAAAAGTAAATCGTCATGAATTTGGAAGTTATAGTGATATCATACAAAAACCATTAACTGCGCGTAATTTGTTATATCAGTAGATTCATCAATTTGTATCGCGAAGAAGTTGCTCTGTTTAATACGAGATATTAATTGGGTTTTAATATTATATCCCATGCTATCAATTCTTCTTTTCATAGTATCGTTTGAGATAGGAATAGACTTCAAAGGGTTAGCAATTTTTTCACTGTATATAGTTTCACAAATTTTAATTGCTGCTGGTAATATAAGTTCTTCTCCTATCGTATAAGGTTTTTTGTTTTTTGCAATTAATAGGGCAACTTCGAAAGATGCTTTTAGCAGGTCATCATTATGTTTTGTATATTTTGTAAGAGAACCAGTTTGTTCCTTTTTATCTGCTGCCTTTCTTTGAAACAATTCGAGTGGCTTACTTTGATATTCTGGGTGCAAAGTAGTTAAATGACGCAGTAGTTTTCCTGGCCTCACACTATCGTTTGATAGTTGGGTGAAACAAATTACACACATAGGTCTTTCTTGATTATTAAATGTTGACGAAATAAATCCATATTTCAAATAATCAGTATTATATTTACGATTTTTCAATTGAGGTACATTATCTGCGGCGACTTTTCTCTTATTACCAGTTGTTAATCTCAATGTTGAAGTAGAAGTTCCTGGTAAATATGATAATTCTACTGGTTCTTGTAGATGTTTAGAGGTAAGTTCTATTAATTCATGTACACTTTCATAATTTTCTCGCTCTTTAGGTATTTTACTAAAATCGTACTAAAATCGTTAAAATTTTAAGAAAATAATAGTTAAATTTATCACCTAATTAAAAGAAATAATAATAATTACCTTGAATATAGAAAGAAATATAATTATTTTATAATATTTAATTATACTTTTTTTTGCTTTAATATATTCACTTTTTTAACTTTTTTAATATTACATAAAAAAAAAAAAAAAAACTACAAAAATCGTCAATGTTGAAAACACATCACTAAATGAAGATAAATTTTAAAAATGTGCTTCTTTTTGCAAACTAACTAAGCCTACTGCGGAAATAAATTTTTCAATTTAATAAAATTCTAGGAAGTTAAAAAATATACTTCTGTGTAGCTAAGCCTACTACGAAATCTAATTTTATATAAAACTTAACAAAGTTTAAAAATATGCTTCTGTGTAGCTAAGCCTACTACGAAATCTAATTTTATATAAAACTTAACAAAGTTTAAAAATATGCTTCTGTGTAACTAAGCCTACTGTGAAATTTAATTTGAACAAATTTTACGATTTTAAATTTAGGAATACACCATTTTCAGAGAAATTTATGAAATAAAAAAAAAATATTTTAAAGACTAAATACATAAATGTAGAAATACTTAAATGTTTTGCGGCTCCTTTAAAAAAGTTCTACGGCCCCCTAGGGGGCCGCGACTCACAGTTTGAGAAGCACTACCCTATACCATGCGTTAAGAAACTCTATCTCTTAGGCCTAACTAACTGGACATAGAAAATAAGCTAAAACCAAATTTGAGTGGGATTTTTATTAATTTTTTTGGCTGCAGATATGAAAAAGTTCATATCGGATGATATATATATATATGGGGACTAGGTCCAAAAATGGACCGATCTTGATCATGTTTGGTAAAGTCTCTTGTATTTTGCAAAAATATATACAAACAAAATCTGAGAAGAATCAGTGCAATTTTTTTGTTTTTTAATAGATTTAAGTGAAGATCGAGAAGCAGCTCTATATGGGGCCAAAGGGATCATTTTTGGACTACTCATTAATGGATGTAATGAACGAATACAAACCCAATTTGAGTAAGATCTATATGACAATTTGGATCTTATGGCAATTTATGTCGATTTCATAGGGGTAATTTGTATAGGGGCTAGGTCTGAACATGGACCGATTCTCACCAATTTCAATAGCGTTCATCCTGTGGCCCATAAAAGCTTACATACGAAAGTTCATTGAAATATCTTCATATTTGCGACCTGCAGTTTGATTACAAGGTTTACATGGACACACAGACGGACGGACGGACGGACGGACGGACGGACGGACATTGTTAAATCAACTCAGAAAGTGATTCTGATTCGATCGGTATAATTAAAGATGGGTCTAGGTCAAATATTTTTGGTTGTTACAAACAGCAGCACAAAGTCATTATACCCAAACCACATAGTGGTATAGTCTAGACCGACTATAATTTTCTTACTTGTTTTTCTTAATTTTCTTTATTATTTCAACCAAAATACAACATCAGTAATACAAGGAATGATAAGACGAGTTATTTTAGAAAAGAATTGAAATGAATAATTTGTGAAAGTCTTTCTTGCTATCAAGTCTATGGTATTTTTGACGGCCTTCTAATGTCGCAGACATAATTACTTCTCGAGTCCGTTCTAAAACTCGTTTGGACACGTGTCTTTCCATTCCATGTATGTGTAACGGAATTTTCGGATCAGGATGTTCATAAGCAATGCTTAGAGTAAATGGTGGTTCAAATATATTTGATTTATCATTCATGTCAATCATATTCGTATAGTCCGTGCAATTGAAGTTTATGATAGGTTTTTTATAAACTCTCAGTTCTTTATAAAGGGTCCGCCATCTAACGTTTTTTTTTTTTTTAACTAGTGCTTATTTCGTGATTGGTAACACTTAGCTCATCTCTGATTTGACAGATAATTAGTTTTATCCTTCCGCTGAACGAATATGGTTGTGTATACGCTTGAACAACGCTGGGAAATATTGCGACATTACTTTGAAAATCATGGTAATGTTGCAGAATGTGTGCGAAAATTGCGTACGGATTTTGGAAGAAGAGAAGCACCGTCAGCTCCGTATGTTCGTTATCTTGTGAAAAAAGTGAAAGAAACTGGCATTCTCATCGATAAACCAAAGCGTGAAAAGCCAAAAACAGTGCGTACACCCGACAATATTGCTGCTGTGGCAGAAAGTGTGCGTGAAGCGCCATCAACATCAATTCACCGTCGTTCTCAAGAATTGAATATTTCGGAGGCATCATTGAGACGAATTTTGCATAAAGACCTTGATATGACGCCATACAAAGTACAATTGGTTCAAGAGTTGAAGCCAACTGACCATCCAATGCGTTTTCTCTTCGCTAAGTGGGCCTGCGATCGACTTACAGAAGATGCCGATTTTGCCAAAAAAAAATCATCTTTTCAGATGAAGCTCATTTTGATCTTGGCGGGTATGTAAACAAGCAAAATTGTCGCATTTGGGGCACAGAAAACCCGCACGCATACATTGAAAAGCCGATACACCCAAAACGAGTCACTGTTTGGAGCGGATTTTGGTCCAGAGGTATAATTGGGCCATTTTTCTTCGAAAATAAGCAAGGAGTGGCCGTTACAGTCAATGGCGATCGTTATTGGGCCATGCTGAACAAATTTTTGTTCACAAAAATTGAAGAGGAGCATACTGGCAACATTTGGTTTCAACAGGACGGCGCTACGTGCCACACAGCCGAAGCTACACTCGATGTCTTGCGCCCTGTTTTTGAAGATCGCATTATCAGCCGCAGAGCTAATGTCGTTTGGCCACCTCGGAGCTGCGATTTGACACCGTTGGGCTATTATTTGTGAGGTGCCCTCAAAGGTAAGTGTTACGCCAACAAGCCAGAGACAATTGACGCTTGAAAGGACAATATTCGTGAAGCCATTGGTGAAATACAGCTGCACACAATCGATAATGTGTTTAAAAATTGGACCGATCGCGTAGGCTACTGCATGGCCAGGCGAGGCAGCCATTTGAATGAAATTATTTTCCATTATTAACCGGAAGGTTTGTACTTTCAAATAAAAAAAGAAATTTGAGATAATATTCAGTAGTTCTTTTATAGCATTTTCAAAAAAAAAAGTTATTTGAAAAATGATTAAAAATGGAAATAAATAAGTTTTTTTATAGCAATTACATACCGGAAGATTTTCACAAGTTTAAATTTGTTTACTTAACTTTCCAGTTGTTGTTGGTCGTCCAGTGGTGCTACATTTTTCCAAAGTGTCAAACAAATGACGAAACGGATTGCTCGTTAAAGTGGAGAAGGCACACAAACCAATGCAGTGGTTTCTTTAACTGAATTTCGAATCGTTGCTGAATTCCTTTTCTTACGCCAGGACTCTCTGGTTCACCATTAAAGCATATCCCAATCAAAGAATACAGAGACATTCCTTTATTGACGAAAAATTCGTTCAAACTGATTACTTTAGTTACAGCATCTTCTTGTTCCAATTTTGTGTGGCCTAACAAATGTAGTTCTTTCAAAACAACTAGATGAGGCTCTTTCGACATCCGTGGATGAAGTGTTTCATCGATTTTTTCCATTGTAAGAGAATCATTTTTTCTGCCGTCGAATGAAAATGCAAAATTAAAACGGAAGCATCATATCGCTTACGAAGCTCTTGTTGATGTTGTTGTGGCTTGCGATGTAAACCGTAATGGATCCATAGTCGACTTTCTGAAATTTTCTGAAATGCAGCTACAGAACAAAGTGTGTATATTTTTTCCCACTCTTCACACACTTCGCCCGCTCAACGGAAATGCTTGTTGTGAGTATTGCACTTCTTTTTATTGTTAATTTCAAATTCACGATTTAAAACATCTCTCGTGAAAATAGCAATGTTTTTTAATTTAAAAAATTTAAACATTGGAAAATCGCGATGAGCCCATGGAGTAAAAATATATATTAGGGCGGGTCGATTTAAAAATCGTCCAAGTGACAAGGAAAATCGTATTCTAGGGATCAAAATAAGAAACTTTGCCCTAGGAACCATAGCTCTAAAATGAATTCTGATGTCCCTACTTTTGACCTGTCTGTCTTGCTTTATTTAAAGTAAAAACATTTGATCTTGGGCCTGAATAATTTCAATCTCAATCATTAAAATGATAAAGATCGAAAATAAGATTTTTTATTTTTATAAAAAATAATAAAATTAAAAATACGGAGGGCACGCCGTTAACGATAAATGTAAGTTTAGCAAAAACAAATTGTTTTTCTTGTTTATATGGAGGAAAAAAAAGTGTTCAAACTCTCGGTCCCACAATCAAAAAACATTTAGTCGTGCCTCAACGCGATTGAAAATTTCAAGTGTGAAAATATGACTTTTTTTCAGATTTTACAAAAATTTCGTTCTATAGTTTACTTTTTCCGACAAGCTGTTACAGAATTCGGGATCAGTATTAAATTGTTCTTTCAAAAAGCTATAAAACTTCAAAATCGAATAAATCCTCGCCAAGAAATAGCAAATGCCCCAGACCACTTTTTTGCTAAAAAAAAACTTCCTCACGAAATTTGATGGCACTTTTTTCAACTTTGAGAAATTGATTAAAGCCATAATTTCTGTCTGGTCTCTGTACTTATTAGCACTCATATATGAAGTACTGTTTTATTACCACGTTGTTAACCTATTGCGCATTGAGACCGAAATGGGAAATTTTTTTGATAAAATTTTGAAAACTGCTTTTTCAAGTTTTAAAAAATGTTCTTAAACAAAATTTAAGAAACTGAATCTGAAACATTAAGGTTTTGTTAAATACCTGTTACAGAATAACTGTGTGAATTTTTAAGTAAATCTCTATGCCAGAATTTTTTTAAAAGGATTTTATTTTTGCGGATTTCGAGAAAAATTGGATTTTAGTAAAATATTCTGTAATTGTACTCTTTCTAAATACTTTGCATTAAAAATTCATCACTATTCTACTTTTAAATGTTATATTTTACCTTAATAGCCTACGGTTTCAGAAAAAAATAATATGACCCCATTAACACTTTTGTAATTGGGGTCACATATGACCCCATTCTAATAAAAGACAATTAATTCAAAAAATTCAAATATTTTGCAAGTGCTATTGAATTTTTAGATGCGATGCTTAAAATACAATAACCAAATATGTAGAACTTCTGCTCCTAAAATTTGGGATAAATCCGGGAACGTTAACCCATTATTTTCAAAGGCCAGCACAATAAGGATTTTAAGATAATTTTGTCAAAAGAAATTCCCATTTTCGGTCTCAATGCGCAATAGGTTAACAACGTGGTAATAAAACAATACTTTACGTCTGAATGCTCCTAGGTATAGAGACCAAAAAAAATTATGGCTTCAATCAAATTCCAAAAGTTGAAAAAATTTCTGTCAAATTTCACGACCCAGTTTTTTGCACAATAGTGGTCTGGGGAATTTCTTGGCGAATATTTATTCGATTTGAAGTTATATAGCTTTTTATACCCTATACCACTATGTGGTTTGGGTATAATGACTTTGTGCTGCTGTTTGTAACTACCAAAAATATTTGGCCTAGACCCATCTTTAATTATACCGATCGAATCAGAATCACTATCTGATTCGATTTAACGATGTCCGTCCGTCCGTCCGTCTGTGTGTCCATGTAAAGTTTGTAATCAAACTGCAGGTCGCAAATATGAATATATTTTGATGAAATTTGGTATATAAGAATTTATCGGCCATGGGATGAACGCTATTGAAATTGGTGAGAATCGGTCCATGTTCAGACCTAGCCCCCATACAAATGACCCCTATGAAATCGACTTAAATTGCCATAAGATCCAAATTATCATATGAATCTTAGTCAAATTGGGTTTGTATGCGTTTATTACATCCACTAATCAGTAGTCCAAAAATGATCCCTATGGGACAAAACTTAGTCATATGCCCCATATAGTGCTGCTTCCCGATCTTCACTTAAATCTATCAAAAAACAAAAATATTGCACTGATTCTTCTCAAATTTTGTTTGTATATATTTTTGCAAAATATAAGAGACTTTACCAAACATGAACAGGATCGGTCCATTTTTGGACCTAGTTCCCATATAGATTTATCATCCGAAATGTACTTTTTCATATCTGCAGACAAAAAAATTTATAAAAATCCCACTCAAATTTGGTTTATGCTTATTTTGTATGTCCAGTTAGTTGGGCCTATAGGGTAGGGTCTTTACACGCATGGTATAGGGTATCCTATAGTCGGTCTAGACCGACTATAATTTTCTTACTTGTTTAAGAGATAATTTAGCACTGAAATCGATTCATAGAACAACTTGTCGAAAAAATTCAACTATGGAACGAAATTTTCGTAAAATCTGAAAAAAAGTCATATTTTCCCCATATAAACACACTCGAAATTTTTCGCCGCGTTAAGGCACCTTTAAATCTTTTTTGATTGACCCAAAACTTTGTATTTCTCAGTATTTTTGCTATTCGCATATTTCTAGGGGGTGAGACGGAGAGTTTGAACACTTTTTATTATTGAAAAATTTGAAATATATTTCTACAAAATCTAATAGTGTACACTCCCTTTGTGTTGTTATGAAATTATTTTACTTTTATTTGGTGTCAATCATAAATAAACTCATCCGCTTTTATTTTTGCTTTTTCTGATTTATTATTCTTTAAAGTAATCGTTGTTGAACCGAATGAAAATCATTCGAAATGATTGGCATGAAAATGACAGATGATTAAAATCACAGCTGCAATAACAATCGGATGGTTTGATTGATTTAAAATTAATAGTGAATATGTGTATTTAAGGAAATTCATCGCTTGAAAATAATGTTTAGTCGGGTGTTGATTACTTATGAACGGTTTTGCAATCACACGTTGCAGTTCTCTGATGTAGACGTTTGGACTGATAACTAATAAAAAATAATTAATCATAGATATGCGTACAGCAAGCATTACACATCAATCGAATTATCTCATATACGAGTATTAGAATAATTTTGTCAATTGTGAATAAGAAATTATTCATAAAATTTATCGTGTTTCGATGTCAACCCAAAAAAATCGGATGGCATCTTTCAAAGAAGGAGCAATATTTATATAATTTTGTTCCGCGATGTGTAAATATATATTTATAATTACTAGCAGATTCCAGCGCTCTAAATTCGAGTGCAATTTCTAGGCAACTTTATTTTTCAACTTAGCCAATTCACAAACCAACACTATTTTGGTTTATTATTATTGCGAATGAAGAAGAAAAATTCATTAACAAACACATTAACAAATTTAATAAACACACACATATAATTTTATATATCTGTTAGTAGTACCTTTAAATGCAATTTACTCAAAATAAAGGAAAAAATTAAAAAATCTGTAAATCTGTGAAACCGCTAAAAAGAAATACCTTTCAAATAATATACGTTTGGTCAAAATCGTGATAAAACGGTAGAACAAAACAACAGTCACAAGAAATCGCCTAGCCTATTAATATTATAGATTAATCATATTTTCAAAATTTTTTGTATTGTGAATTTTTCCTTATATAAAATTCATTGTATGCAATTTATCATATTTGACCTTGAACCGATCAAAGCTTAGTTAATAACTTCGTTACAATTAATTTATCTTCCACTTATACTTCATTGAAGTTTTTCACATTCACAGTTACTTAATTATCTAGGTTAAATAAATGCTTTAAAGTCACAAACAAAACTAATTCTAAACTGAATTTATATTCAAGCAATATCCATGCATATGCTTATGTATAGCAGTACGACATTGCTATTTCTATTTCTATTTTATCTCTATGTAAAGTAACTTTCAATGGTTTTTATGTATTTTTCGAAAATGTTTTTGCCAGGAAATCCTTTAAAGTTTTTTTTTTTCTCTTTTTCTTTTTTGTTTTGTTATTTTCGAGTTCATACAAAAGATAATGATGGCAGTTGGTGTGAGTAGATTTGGTTGAATGTTTAAAAGGAAATTTTACTTCTGCCAGGTGCACGCAATTTGTATGTTAATTTTTTAGAAAACACTCGAACAAAAAAAACACACACACACACAGGCACAAATAGAAGCTTTCCAAAACACAGCAGGTGAAGAACCTGAAGCCTTCCTCCAGCATTACAATAGGGTAATATTGGTAGATACTGTTGAGTGTTTAAGTAATATCATGGGTGTGAAATGATAGCAATTTTAGTTATTCTTATTATTGTGGTGGGTAGAGATTTTTGTGTGCTTTCAAAAGTAGTTTTTGTTGTAGCTTAAATGCCCTTAGAAAATAAATTACTTTAACATGTAATTTAAATGGTTACTCTGATATAACATAGATTTTAAAGATTACAAACTGTTTTTTGCTTAATATTTATTTTTAAATTGCAACAGATTTAACTTGTTAGATATACGGTTAAAGGGAACATACAAACATTAAGTTATTTTAGTATAACCCAACACTCGAAATTCGAGGCAAATTCTAGGAAATATTATTTTTTCATTCAATATTTTCTTAGTCGATAAACGATATAAAAATTTATCAATATTTAAATCAGCCTAAAGATATACTAGTTAATTTCAGAAATTCACAATTCAACACAAAGCGGGTGATATACAATTTAAATCATTCCCATTAACAGGGTATAACGAATTATTATTAATATTTAATTTTATTTAATTTAATATATTTTTAACACATATTATATATAAATTTCATTATTCTCCACTTCTCCTCCCTATGAGCTATGATTGTGCCAAATTTCATACTCCTCAGTATCCGCAATTTGCTTAAAAAGTAAATTAAGAAATTCTATATCATTTTCAAGATTTTGTTTCAAATAATCCCAATCAGTGCTTTTATTTGAAAGACAAAAGATAATTCGTGTTCTTTTGTTCTTTGGGTGATTGATCAGAGTTTAGATCTGAACCATCTCCAGTACAACTTACATTGGTTGGAATTTGTCTCGTTACAAGAAATTCTATTAAATCTGGTAATTTGTTAATACCTGATGGCCACTTGGTGATAATATTTCATAACCAAATTTCTTCGCAGCTTTTCAAAGCTCATGCCTTTTGGTTGTTGTTAAACGTCCTATGAAGAAACCACTAATATAAGAGAAAAGTCGTCTAGCTGACATACATTTTTCTAAAGAACACATGAACTGGTTAGAACAGAATTGATGAGATAAAGTTTAATGTAAGAGGTCACGATGGAAAAAAGACTAGACCCACAATATGCAAATAAAACTGATAAATTTGCCAGTGGTTATATTTTGGTATGGGGTTGCTTTTTGAGCCAAGGAATAGGTTACATTTTTGTCGCAAAAAATAATCTAACTGGAATTGGATACAGGCAAATTCTAATGACGTAATATATCCGTATGCGGAGGAAATTATGCCACTGGTCTGAATGTTCCAACATGACAATGACCCAAAACACATTTCCAAAGTTGTAACCGAATATCTATAATCTAATGAAGTTAATGTTTTGGAATGGCCAGCCTAGTCGTCAGACTCAAGTTTCATATAAAAGCTATGGGAAATTGTAGATCGAAAAATACGGACGCGAAATTACACAAACAACACAGATATCATAGAGGCAGTTAATGCAGAGTTGCAAAAATTTCAATAGATGTCATCAGCAATTTAATTGACTCCAAAATTCGGAGTTGTGAACCCGTATTAAAAAGTAAATTAAAATTTTGTTTCACGTTTTTAATATTTTTTTTTTTTTTAATTAATCAACACTCAGAGGATGCCCCATACAGATGCAGTGCATTGTGTTGATCTCAGGAAATTAGGTTAAGGAGGAAAGAGGGAGTAGTTCACGACCCACAGTGGTCAATTTCGCGAGATAGCGGTCAAAACTCTATAACTTTTGACCGGATTGGTATTTTTTTACGCAATTTATTTTGTTCAATAGGAGGGACTTCAAGCTTCAATTTGCGTGTTCAAACGTAAAAATCGACTGATAGGAACGTAAGTAATTTGGAGTTAAAAATGCATTTTAATTTTTTGTTGAGTTTCCATGTAAAAGTTGAATATTTTGACATTTTAAATAGGTATTTTTTTATAATTTCTTATTTTCTTCAATAGTATTTTACAACCAATACTTATTTATTATTCCTTAACTTAATTTTGGTTAGAAAATGCCAACATTTGGCCCCTGACAAGTCTCAATATTCACAGGGGCCAAAGGTTGGTTTTTTTTTTGGAAGAAAGCTAATTCTTGTGAGGATTAAACTGAAAAATAACACTGAAATTCCCAACAATATCAATACCATTTGGATATATTATATACAGAACACAACATCGATAAAATTTTAAGTAAACTTTTACTATTGATTTAAAGTGCACATATATTTTATTTAAATGTATTAATAAAAATTTATACTAAAATTAGAAACAAATTATAATCTTCAAACTAGTATTAATTAAACAATATTAGTAAAAATTTCTACCAAATAGCTTTTATTTTCATTTTGCAGTAGTTGTTTAGCTTCTTCATCTAACTCAAATGAGGTTGATTTCCATTTTTGTCGAATACTGGACATATATGGGTCTGATGTGCACAACAAAATATTAATAAGATCTTCATTAGTACAATATCTGGAAATTTTTCTTGTATTGTGCTCGCGAATGAATCTGTAGTCTTTGTTCCTTTTTTCTTGGGCTTCTTCTGAGAGATCTCCAATTGGAAGCATATTGTGCTGAATTATTTGTTCCCCATGGAACAAAATTTTGTGAACTGTGGTTGGCATATGTCTCCAAGAATATTTTCGGTTATAAAGGATTGCTGTCTCATTAGCATACTGACCAAATTTTTTTGCATCTATCTTTTTGCTACATGCTATAACTTGTAATATGATTTGGAATCGTCGTATTAAATCATAATCTACTCCAGTTATAGAAGCTGCAGTTTCTGGATCGGAAAAAAATCTCCTTGCTGTGTTTCCATCATTAGAATTTCCTTCTCCTTGCTTTGGCTGGTCAATTATAAGGCCTATCTCACGGTATTTTTCTTGAATATCTTTTTTTTTTGCTTTCTTTTTTCCAAATTTTCTTTGTTGTTTCTCACTGTTTCGCCTAACGGGCCAAATTCCAAATCGTATCCCAATTTAAGAATATGCTCCATAAAACGAATTCTAGCATGAAGAGGTGACATTCCAAATTCATGTGCTTCATTAAAACTATCGTCTTGTGTTGGTGGTTCGCTCAATTGACTTGATGTTTTTTGGCATATGGTGCAGCTTGACGATGACTTTGTTTTGGTTAAAGCTTGTGCAACTTTTCCATCAATCATTGTGAGACACATTTTAAAATTTACTTCAATGTCTTGGTCATCAAATTTAAATGCTACTGGTTGAAGTTCTTTAATTTGATCATTTATTTTTCGAACTTCTTCATCTATGACATCTTGAGTCTCCCTTTTGTAAGCAAACTTTATTGGTCTACAAAATTTTGTTGACGAGGGAATTTCATTCTTCCATACATCTATCTCTGCAGCTCTACTAGTTGACGGCTCTGAACCAATATAAGTTTTTGTTAAACGTAATGGAACGAAAGAAATCATGAATAAATTGGCATCTGATGAATTTTCCGCATTACATTGTTTGTATTGTTTCTGGCCAGAGGACCCATCACATCCCCATTTAGAAATTAAAGTCATGCTGCAATTTTTAAACTTCTTTAAATAGTCAGCATCAAATGTCTTTAATAATCGTTCTGCAGTGTGTTCAAGAAGATCCTGCAATTTTATTTCTGCTGAACTTGAAGTTACACTAATAGCAGTTGGTGAAGGTAAGCAATCATTTTTGGCAGAAACTATATCTCGATATGATGGAAAAATTCCACAATTTTTTTCATTGGTTCGCTTCCGCAATTCTGTATATTGGTTTTTAGTCATTTTCAAATCCAAAAATAGTGCAAATTCTTCTTCTGGAGTAAATTTATTTTCTTCAGTTGGTGTCGGCATACTTTCTAAAATTCTTTTTGTGCGTCTGGGGCTTGCTTCCACTATATTTTCAATGATAGCAATTTTACCCTTTTTAGTTTTCGATGGTTGAATTTGATGCAGATATGAATCCTTTATGATGCTACAAGAAACTTCTTCATTGATATGTTTAAGCTTGCGTCTTCGTGATCTTTCACTACAATTATCAATTGGCTTTGCTGGTCGACCACCTTTTCCAGTTTCCGTGGTAGTTACTGATCGCTTTTTAAAAATAAGTTTATTTCTTAGCCATTCTTGGTTGCGTGAGTAAAACAATTTCTTGTTTCTGGAACATTGATTGTACCGTTTTCTTAAAGTATTTTAAAAGTTTTTTATTTTTAAGTTATGAATTTTAATTTCTTGTTTGTCGCATATTTTTAAGAATGGATTATTCATTATTTGTAAAATAATGTCGTTTTCATCTTTCCGTTCAAAAAATATATATCAGATAGAACACTATAACTGAATTTAGCCATTGTTTAAACAATAATGAAGAAAAAAAATGAATGCACGGATTAATATACTATTGCTCGAAGTTTCAACATGATCTTTTTTACCTCTTTGAAGTTGTGTAATATTAGATGGCAATAAAATCTTTTTCACCTTTTCCAAATGAATTGCCAGATACCACATAATTTGAGAGTTCTATTGTCATTTTTGTAAAAATTTTGATACATCCTTCTATGTGGACTAGGACCAAATATGGGCCAACTTCTCCTAATTTCAACAGAATTATTTTTTGGGTGAATAAGAACTCTTGTACAAAATTTCATCAAAATATATGCATAATAGCCACTTTCACATACAAATAACTTCTCAAAATATATGACGTGCATTTGTACCGAATATCTTACCTAGGGTAAGAAAAATTGCTGTAGCTCAAAAAGTGCAGTCCCTATGCATCGACATGTATATATGGGAATGTAGGGGAGAGTTAGTACTACAAAATAGTAAATTTGTGTTTTGACTCAGCTTGACTCACAGGAGTTGTGCTCTATGAAGTAGGAAATTTCCGAGAAATTTGACCTTTTTTAAAAAAAAAATTTAAATTGTCCTGAAAAGAGTAGAGCTTCCAGTAATAGGAAATAAGTTAAGTTACAACACAAAATTTATTTCGTCCAAAAATCTTGAAAAACAAAAAAGTTATGATCATTTAAACTTTAAAAATTAACTAAAAATATCATAAATTTACTAAATTCTGAAAAAGCCCATTTTGGACCACCCTGTCCTCAGTGAAATAGTTGAAATAGAGTTCTAATTTTTTGGCTCCCGAGGTTTACTACTGTCTACTTTCATATGAGTCTAATAACTTTAAAATCGGAGAACAAAAACCAAAAGGAGTTTTGGCCGCTATCTCAAAATATTGACCACAGTGCGACCCCCGCATGATAGGCGGCCACGCTACCTACTCACCTACCGGGGCGCTTATAGATAGATTTATGTATAACTATTTTTGAAGTTTTTTTGTTGTTAATCCCAAAGGCTTTATTCATTATCCCTATAACAACTCAAGTCGATGTAGTGATGTCCGTCTGTCCTTCCGTCCATTTATCCAACTGTCCGTCTGTCTGTCTGATGAAATCAAGCTAATTCACAAACTACATTTTTTACCTGGGTAAGATTGCAACAATATCGTTTGCCCCAATTACCAAGGAATGACGTAAGAAAATGTACAGATACTCCGCTAAAATTTCATACATAACAAAACATGTACATATAAACATGTATCTGCCATGCATACACATTTTTGCTTGCTTGTTTTCTTTTTATTTTTTTTTTTTTTGTTTTTTTATGATGAGATTAAGAGAATAACTAAAATTGTTATACTCTTACTCTCTTTAAGCAAACATAATTGAAATTGTATGTGTTTACAATTATGCTGATTGCATTTAATAATACTGTGGAACATTTTCGGGGTCATTGTCTTGGGGGGGTGGGGGTGAGAAGTTCAAGATTTCTCGTTTCATTCTTTAGCAAAATACGACAGTTACTTTTAGAAAATAGTTTTCCAAATAACATTATTAAAATGTTAATCGACGATATAACCCAGCTTTTAAAATATAACAAACAACGTGACAACACTAAAAACAAGGAGGATAAACAATTTTACAGTGTTTAATACATCCCTGGGTTAACTGACAATAAGAATATGAGAACAACAATAAAGGAGAATAACATAAGCTTTGCTTATAAAGCAAATCAAACACTTAGCGCAATATTTACTAACGTAAAAACACCAGTAGAGAAACAACAACAAAGCAACGTTGTGTATGAGATAACGTGCAAGGGAGATGACAATCAGAAATGTGATATGATTTATATAGGCACAACAAAGAGAGCACTAGCCACAAGGATGTTAGAACATAAAACAGACATAACGAAAGCGAAAGAGTCAACAGCATTGGCACAACATATTCTAAAAACAGGTCACACAGCTGACTTTGAAAAAGTAAAAATACTGGACAAGGAAAAGAATGAAAAGAAAAGGTATAAAAAAGAAAGTTTACGAATTCAACAGCAGATAATGAGAACACTAAATTTGAAAGAAGACACAAACAATATAAATGCAAGCTCTAGAGTTGCCATTAAATAAATTGTGATATTAAATTAAGTTGTGTTTATTATTATGTCAGTGTTTTTATGTTTTTTGTTATTTATTAAATGTAAAAATTTTTTTATATTTTAATGTAATAACGTCAACATTGTAAGTCTTTAAATGTTTTGCTGATAAATTATTGTATTAATAAATTGTTTTCATATTTGTATTAATAAATAGACGAGCTTCAGAGGAAGTCGACATATAATCGACGAAAATTTTAGGCCTTATTAGCTTAAAAAAATAATGCACTCAAAATTGTAGGTGATTTTGCTGAAACCAATTGATTATTTCTGAAAATCATTTGATGTTTTCTGAAATTCAATTGATAAAAACACAATTGATACTTTCTGAAATTCAATTGATGTTTTCTGAAATACAATTGGAAAAGGTGTAGTAATTAAAGAAACACCTAAGTTTTTTTTTTTTTTTGACTTCTTCAAACTTTTCTTAGTATTTAGCTTTTTAATTTATCAGGCAGCTATTCACAATAGATAATGGAATTTCAACTCTGTTTGTGTTAAATGTCAAGTAAAATGAATAAAATTATAAAGAAAATATGAAATTAAGAAGTTTTTGCATGTCTTAAGTGCAGATAATAGAGTAAAACGCAAGTTAGAAATAAAGAAAATATCATAATCGTTGCATCAATACCCTCACACCTCACACCGTTTATGTCTTACTCTATTTTTCTGATTGTATTGTGAAATAGATTTTTTTACCCCCTTGAGCGTTCATTTAAGCTTTTGGTTTGTTAATAAAAATTTAAATGTTCTTAAACTAGTTCTCTCAATAGCAAATATATACTTGAATATTCAAAAAAAAAAAACAACTCTGTAAGTTTGTGAACAGGTTAATCTCACAGAACACCAAGCGGTTCTGCTTAATAAAAAAAGTTCTGTCAATAACAGATATACACTTGAATATTTAAAATTAACGAAAAAGATTTGTGATTTTGCTAAACAGACAGCGAACTTGGCGGTTCTGCTTACTAAAAAAGTGCTGTCAATAGCAAATACGTACTGTAATATTAAAAAAAAATCAACTCTGTAAATTTGTGAACATGTTAAACTCACAGCACACCTAGCGGTCAATAGCAAATATATACTTGAATATTTAAAATTAACGAAAAAGATTTGTGATTTTGCTAAACAGACAGCGAACTTGGCGGTTCTGCTTACTAAATACACCAATACACTTACATATACCTCATATTGATTTTCCCTTACGCTGTTTTTGTGACTGTGTTGTGAAATTGGATTTTTCCTCCCCTGAACGCACATCAAAAAGAAATCCAAATGATTCTACGCTAAAAATGACTAAATTTAATATTAAAAAAAACTAATTTTAAAATATTTTTATATAAATTTGATAGTAATAAAGGTAATAAATTAAAGTCACCGTATACAGGCTAAAAACTAAATCCGATGAAAGCTTATATACTATATTTCATATAAATATATATTAGCAGATTCCAGCGCTCGAAATTCGAGTGTTTTTCAGGGCAACTTTATTTCTCAACTTAGCCAATTCACAAACCAACACTTTTTTGGTTTATTATTATTGTGAATGAAGAAAACAAACTCATTAACAAATACATTAACAAATTTAATAAACACACACATAGGATATGTATAATTTTATGTATGTGTTAGTAGCAACTTTAAATGCAATTTACTCAAAATAAAGGAAAAAATTTTAAACTGTAAATCTGGTGAACAGCTAAAAAGAAATACCTTTCAAATTAGATATGTTTGGTCAAAATCGGGATAAAACGGTAGAACAAAACATCGGTAACAAAAAATCACCTTGCCTATTAATTTTATAGATTTGTATAATTGTGAACTTTAGTTTCTGTATTAGGTTTATTTGCAGTATGTTTATTCGACTGAAAAGTAAGTCCATCCATATAAGAGATATGCCCGCGTAAAGTATTATTGATAGTTAAAAACATCAACACAAACATATTAAATTTATTTTATCAAACATGCTACGATAAATATATATTTTGAAAAGAATTTTTTTAATAGGTGAAATTTTAATCATTAAAAAAAAATATAAATTTGTAACAAATAAATATCAAAATAATTAAAAGCAACATCATCATCATTTTCTTTAAAAATTGAAAAAAACTGGGTGCTCGATTATTTTAAAAATCACAAACTTCAAAAGAAATGGTACTTTTAAATAAAAGCTGTTTTAAAAGCAAACTAGCTGATTCCAGCCCTCGAAATTCGAGCGCAAATTCTAGGAAATTTTATTTCTTCATTAAATAAACACCCTAAAAGTATGCTAATCACAATTCAACACAAAAAACAAAATCATTTTTATTACAAGAATTTGTTTTTGTTTCTCCTATGCCTATTACAAAGTATTGTGTGGAGATGTGCAAGCGTAATCTATAATATTAATAGACTAGGCGATTTCTTGTGACTGATGTTTTGTTCTACCGTTTTATCCCAATTTCAACCAAACGTATATTATTTAAAAGGTATTCCTTTTTTGCCGTTTTGCAGATTTACAGATTTTTAAATATTTTCCTTTATTTTGAGTAAATTGCATTTAAAGTTGCTACAAACACATAAATGATATGTATGTGTTTAGTAAATTTGTTAATGTGTTTGTAATAAAAATGAGTCTGTTTTTTGTGATGATTTGTAAATTGGCTATAATTGCTTAGCAGACTTTAAGGGTCTTTATTTAATGAAAAAATAAAATTTCCTAGAATTTGCGCTCGAATTTCGAGGGCTGGAATCTGCTAGTGAATATAAGTAGGATAACTAGAAGCAAGATTAATTCATTACAATACAACAGATAACACAAGGGAACAATGGTTCTGTTGATTAAGAACTGAATATTGTTTTTAAGGTTATTTGGGACGCTGAATCCAAATCTGCCCTTGGTTTTTTTCTATCAGCTCAACTTTTCGAGATATACCGTTATGTTCAAAATTAAGGCACTTCCGCTACATATATTGGAATAACTTGAAAACGGTTCACCATATTAAATTAAAAAAAAAATCCGAAACTCGCAAACAATATTCTCTTAAAGCCGTGCTTACTTTGTTTTTAAATTTTCCAAGTAGTTTTAGAGATATCGTTCAAGTTTTGAAAAAAAAATTAAAATTTTTTAAAAAAAAACATTTTTTTTGTTCTTTAAAAAATCCTAAAAAATAAAAATGGGACAAAAATCACAGTTTTGGTCTACAAACAGTTAGTTAAATATATTTCGAATAAAATGAGCTTTATTTCATTGCAATCGGTGCACAACTTTTGATTTTGTTCACGATTTACTGAATTGATATAAATCGCGATTTCCATACAAAAATAACATTTTCTAATATGTAAGTGTTTGTATGTAATAAGTTAGTTTTTTATGATTCTAAGAATTAAAAAAATTAAGTAATAAAAAAAGATTATTTCATTTTTATGGTTGCGGTAGCAAACTCATAACGCCTATAAATTTTATTGTCCCTTTATGACACCTAGTCAGTTCACAGTCAATTAAAGAGAAAAAAGAAAAGTCCACTTGTTTTTATTGATGTGTGGTTTACCGTTGGTAACGGATGATTTTTTAAAGGAATTCCCCTGAACACATGTGTTCATTCATAAGTGACTGTCAATAAAATTGTGGATATAATTTTTTTTGGTACTTCAGTAAAAAACTACTAAGTATTTTTATGGGTTCATTCAACCAATTTTTCTCATTCAACAAGTGTTTACGAAAGCGAAAAGTATAACGACAAAAAATATAAATCATTTTACATTGAACATTTAATCAGTCAACACAAAAAAGTTCAATTTTGTTCCCGTGTGTTATTTATTGAAAATTGTGTTACTTTGATATATACTTCAAAATTGTGCAATGGCTACGTCAAGAAACACCTGTAAAATCAATCCCAACTATTTTTGTAACATATGTGGCGAATACACGTTTATAAAAAATAGAAAAAGTGTGTCAGATTTTATTAAAAAAATTTATTTTGACTACTTCGGATTTACCATGGAAACCCGTGACAAGTACTGGATTCCTAATACTGTATGTAAAAACTGTGTAGAGTATTTAAGGTTATGGGCAAACAAGCAACGGACCCACTTCAAGTATAAAACACCAATGATCTGGCGGGAACCTTCGAATCATTATGATGATTGTTATTTTTGCGCTGTCAACATAACAGGCATTAATAAAACAAACCGGTCTAAATAGATTTATCCTAACGTGTTGTCTATTACCCAACCAGTCCTGTACTCTAGTGAGGATTCAGAACCACAACCATCTACATCTACACACAATTTCCACGACTTACGACAAAATGTTCCTTCACCAATTTCTGAATTTGGATCAGATGACTTGCATTTAGATATTTCTTCTGAACGCGAGCAATTTAATCAGGAGGAGCTTAGTGATTTAGTGAGAGACCTTGGACTTTCAAAAAAACCACCTGAAATTCTTGCTTCTCGATTAAAGCAAAAAAATCTGTTAACCCAAGGAACAACAATTTCATACTACCGTAACAGAGAAAAAAACTTACTTCCATTCTTTTCCGAAGACGATGAATTTGTTTATTGTTCAGATGTTCCTGGTTTAGTAACAGCGATGGGATTAGAGGAGTATGATCCAAATGACTGGCGACTATTTATAGATTCTTCTAAACGCAGCCTAAAATGTGTACTTCTGCATAACGGTAATAAATTGGGTTCGTTGCCCATTGCACATTCAACTAAAGCTAAAGAAGAATATTCTACAATTGCCTCAGTTATAAATAAAATAAAGTACAACGAACACCGCTGGCTAATTTGTGTGGATCTAAAAATGGTGAATTTTCTTCTAGGCCAACAAGGTGGCTACACAAAATATCCGTGTTTCATTTGTTTATGGGATAGCAGAACCAGATCTGAACACTGGAGTAAGAAAGACTGGCCTTCGAGGGAAGCTATCGTTCCAGGAAACCACAATATAGTTAATCAACCACTTGTGCCCAGGGATCGCATAATACTGCCACCTCTCCATATCAAGCTAGGACTTATGAAACAATTTGTCAAAGCTCTCAACAAGGACGGTGATTGTTTTAGATATATCAGTAAAAAGTTCAACAATTTGAGTTCGGAGAAACTGAAAGCTGGCATTTTTGATGGCCCTCAAATCAAAAAATTAATCAATGATGAAAATTTTAGTAATTCCATGACAGATATTGAAAGAAATGCTTGGAATGAATTTGTTTGGATAGTGCGCAATTTCCTGGGAAACAAAAAGGGTGAGCACTATTCGGACCACGTGGATAATATGTTGTCACATTTCAAGCAGCTTGGTTGTAATATGAGCATTAAGGTGCACTACCTACACAGTCATTTGGATTGTTTCCCTGAAAATATTGGAGACTTCAGTGAAGAACAAGGTGAACGTTTCCATCAAGATATCCGCACTATAGAGGAGCGGTACCAGGGTCACTGGGATAAGCATATGATGGCGGACTATTGCTGGAGCATTAAAACAAATCCCTCTAAACAAGGTTATTTAAGAAAATCTTATAAAAGAAAATTTTTCGATGAGTTGTAATTACATTGTAATATTTGTGTATTAAAATTTTTTATTTTTCTTTAAAATTCTCTTTTTGTGTTAAATTAAAAAGTATAGCTGACCATAAAAATGAAATAATCTTTTTTTATTACTTAATTTTTTTAATTCTTAGAATCATAAAAAACTAACTTATTACATACAAACACTTACACATTAGAAAATGTTATTTTTGTATGGAAATCGCGATTTATATCAATTCAGTAAATCGTGAACAAAATCAAAAGTTGTGCACCGATTGCAATGAAATAAAGCTCATTTTATTCGAAATATATTTAACTAACCGTTTCTAGACCAAAATTGTGATTTTTGTCCCATTTTTATTTTTTAGGAATTTTTAAAGAACAAAAAAAAATGTTTTTTTTTTTTTAAATTTTAATTTTTTTTTCAAAAATTGAACGATATCTCTAAAACTACTTGGAAAATTTAAAAACAAAGTAAGCACGGCTTTAAGAGAATATTGTTTGCGAGTTTCGGATTTTTTTTTTAATTTAATATGGTGACCCGTTTTCAAGTTATTCCAATATATGTAGCGGAAGTGCCTTAATTTTTAACATAACGGTATATCTCGAAAAGTCGAGCTTATAGAAAAAAACCAAGTGCAGATTTGAAATCAGCGACCTCAAATTAGTAAAAATTTGCTATAAATTTCAAATCAACACAAAAAAAGTTCAATTTTGTTCCCTTGTGTAATAAAAAGGAACCAATACAGTGTAAACAACGACAAAAAAGACAACATAGTTCATAGCCACATTACATGTTGCACGCCGCGTTTCCCACATTAATTACTTAGAAGAAGAATAAACTTCCAGTGGCTTCAACGTTTATTTGTAATTAAGATTAAGATTCTATTGTCTTGATAATAAATCTTTTATTACAGTAACACATAACCATTGTGCTATTAAATGTTCGTTGATATAAATGAAAACACAGTTGCTCAGTTTAAGCACAATTCGGTTGGCAAATTTTTATTCTGTGTCCATTAGTTGAAAAGAAGTTTTCAGCCTGCAGCGGGTACTTATACGCTAGGTCAGAAATACAAAAATATTTAAAAGTTTTGAAAGTTTTTTTATAGAAACATACATACATACGAGTATATATATCTCTATCTCTTTCAAAATATAATATAAATACATGTTTAGTTTCCATTACTTAAAAAAATAACTTTGTTGAACTTTCATTGTAAATTAACATTGATAAAAAAATAAAGCAGATTTGTTGTTTAACAAAAAATTTACATACTTTATAAAAAAAAAAACAAAAAATTAAAGAAAAACTTTTTACATCAACATATTTTTTGATTTTATCCAGCAAATGTAAATGATTATAATTTTTCATTTCATTTTCTTCTTCTCCCTCTCTTTGTCAGCTTCTAGAAAGTGTTGGAAACTTTAGCTAAACAACCTGTAGGGCCATGCAAGTGGATCTAAGAAAGCACACAGCTGAAACACATTTTTGGATAGTAAGTATACAAATCACAGCCAAAAAAAAAATAATAATAATAATAATTACAAAAAATATATCATAACTAAATCATAACAATAGACTTACTGGCCAAGTAAAATCCTCAATTTAAATCTAATAAATTTTCTATAAGCCAAAAGACAAATAAATCTTATTTTAAATATTGTCAGTTTCATGTCATTTTTTGAAAAATACTTAAAATAAATTTGCATATTCCTCTTTGTTGTTGTATTATGATAGAAAAAAATTTATAAAGATGGTCATGTTGCACTCAGCTATTTCTATTTCCAATTATATTAAAGTTAAACTAAGCAATATTTAGTTGAGTTGCAATTTCCTAATTAATAATTAGCAAAAGTTTTTTTTCCCAGTTCTATGAAATTATTTTGGTTATTGCTACTGATTTTTCTTTTTGAGTTTACAGATAAAAACCAAGTGGTTTCATTGGCATTTATCCAACCAGCAAAAACCGCGAAATGAAAATTTAATATCTTCTCCTATTTTTTCAAATAACTTACACAGACCAAAGAAAAAAAATGAAATGATATATAAGAATGTTACAAAGAGTGAATTAGGGTGGCCCTTCGTTATATGGAGGGAAAAAAAAAGTATTCAAACTGTCGGTCTCACCCCCTAGAAATATGCGAATAGCAAAAAAACTGAGAAATACAAAGTTTTGGGCCAATCGAAAAACGTTTAGACGTGGCGCAAAGCGATTGAAAATTTCAAGTGTGTTTATATGGGGAAAATATGACTTTTTTTCAGATTTTACGAAAATTTCGTTCTATAGTTAAATTTTTCCGACAAGCTGTTACATAATTCGGAATCAGTATTAAATTATCCTTTCAAAAGGCTATAAAACTTCAAAATCGTATGAAACCTCGCCAAGAAATAGCAAATGCCCCAGACAACTTTTGTGCCAAAAAAAAAACTAGGTCATGAAATTTGATGGCATTTTTTTCAACTTTGAGAAATTGATTAAAGCCATCATTCTTTTTTAGTCTCTATACTTATAAGTACTCAGATATGAAGTACTGTTTTATTACCACGTTGTTAACCTATTGCGCATTGAGACCGAAAATTGGAATTTTTTTTGATAAAATTTTTAAAACTCCTTTTTCAAGTTTGAAAAACTTTTCTTAAACAAAATTTAAAAAAATTAATATATTACTTTACGGTTTTATTAAATGCATGTTTCAAATTAACTGTGTGAATTTTTAAGTTAATCCCTCTATCAGAATTTTTTTGACAAGGATTTTATTTTTGCAGATTTCGAGAAAACTTGGATTTTTGTGAAATATTCTGTAAATGTACTCTTTCCAAATACTTTGTATCAAAAATTCATCACGGAAAAAAATAATATGACCCCATTAACCCTTTTGGAATTGGGGTCACATATGACCCCAAGTCAATAAAAGACAATTTATTAAAAAAACTCAAATATTTTGCAAATAATGTTGAATTTTTAAAAGCGTTTTTTAAAATGTAATAACCAAATATATAGAACTTCCATTTCTAAAATTTGGGATAAATCCGATAACGTTTTAACGATTTTAAGATATTTTGAAATAAAAATTACCGAAAACCAGTTTTTCTATAACACTCGATGAAACCACTATGTAGAATTTAAGAAAAATAATTCGGTTAATTTTTTTTTTTTTTATTTAACCCTTCAGTGCTTTTGAGATCAAAATTATCCATTGTAATATATCTCTGGTGCAATTATCTCCTTATTGCTCGCGAATATAAATTAAAACAACTTTTAACCAATTTTGTTATAAAATTACTTTATATAATAAAGTAATAGTTGAATATCTTCCGGTCTAACTCACCAATTTGGTGGATTTTAATAAAAAACGCCAAAAAAAAAATTTCAGTTCAATCAGTTTCAATCAATGGTTGACATTTTTGATTTTTAATAATCGGTCGCCTTATATTATCTTCAATGTCACCTACATCTTTTCAAACTTCTAACATTTTATTTCCCAGCTTTAAATAGTTTATTAAATAAAAGTAAATTTCAAATACAATAATATATATAAAAGTTAATATGAAATTAATACTACTCTTAATGGAATAAATTACAAAACTAAATCAAAGTGAATTTCAAAAAACGTCCTATTTTTGAGACATATGACCTAAGTTATTTTAATTTATATTCGCGAGCAATAAGGAGATAATTGCACCAGAGATATATCACAATGGATAATTTTGTTCTCAAGAGCACTGAAGGGTTATATAAAAAAAAATTAACCGAATTATTTTTCTTAAATTCTGCATAGTGTTTTCATCGAGTGTAATAGAAAAACTCGTTTTCGGTAATTTTTATTTAAAAATATCTTAAAATCCAAATCTGGCCTTGGCAAATAATGGGTTAACGTTCTCGGATTTATCCCGAATTGTCGGAACAAAACTTCTACATATCTGGTTATTATATTTTAAGCGTCTCATCTAAAAATTGGACGCACTTACCAAATATTCGAATTTTTTGCATAAATTGTCTTTTATTAGCTTGGGGTCATATGTGACCCCAATTCCAAAAGGGTTAATGGAGTCATATTATTTTTTTCCGAAACCCCAGGCTACTAGGATAAAATATAACATTTAAAAGTAGAAAAGTGATGAATTTTTGATACAGAGTATTTAGAAAGAGTACATTTAGAGAATATTTCACAAAAATCCAAGTTTTCTCGAAATCCGCAAAAATAAAATCCTTGTCAAAAAAATTCTGGTAGAGGGATTTACTTAAAAATTAACACAGTTAATCTGCAACATGTATTTAATAAAACCTTGAAGTAATATATTAATTTTTTAAAATTTTGTTTAAGAAAATTTTTTCAAACTTGAAAAAGGAGTTTTAAAAATTTTATCAAAAAAATTTCCAACTTTCGGTGTCAATGCGCAATAGGTTAACAACGTGGTAATAAAACAATACTTCATATCTGAGTACTTATAAGTATTGAGACCAAAAAAGAATGATGGCTTTAATCAATTTCTCAAAGATGAAAAAAATGCCTTCAAATTTCATGACCTAGTTTTTTTGGCACAAAAGTGGTCTGGGGCATTTGCTATTTCTTGGCGAGGTTTCATACGATTTTGAAGTTTTATAACCTTTTGAAAGGATAATTTAATACTGATCCCGAATTATGTAACAGCTTGTCGGAAAAATTTAATTTAATTATAGAACGAAATTTTCGTAAAATCTGAAAATAAAGTCATATTTTCCCCATATAAACACACTTGAAATTTTCAATCGCTTTGCGCCACGAATAAACGTTTTTTGCTTGGCCCAAAACTTTGTATTTCTCATTTTTTTTGCTATTCGCATATTTCTAGGGGGTGAGACCGACAGTTTGAACACTTTTTTTATTAAGGGGCACCCTAGAGTGAATCTTTGATATCCTTCACCTGTGTCTTAAACTCAATATTGTAACCACTGCTGAATACGGTTGCCATTTCAATACAGTTGTCGATTATGAACCTTTAAATTCTAATATTATTTGGATTTTCGGATAATAGCTCTTCTTTTTTGACAAATATTTATTAAAACTAGCAGATTCCAGCACTCGAAATTCGACGGCATATTCTACGCAATTTTATTTTTTCATTTAAAAAAGACCCTAAAGGTATGCTTCACAATTACTCATTTTAAATGAAGAAATCAAACTCAACACAATAACACAAACACATTAACAAATTTAATAAACACACACATAGCATTGTATAATTTTATGTCTGTGTTAGTAGCAACTTTAAACGATCATAACTCCAAAATATTATTCCAGACGATGGAAATTTGTAAATCTGGGTAACTGCTAAAAAGAAATACCTTCCAATGATAAATTTTTTGCTAAAATCGGGGTAGAATTGTAAAAATTACATCGGTCATAATAAATCGCCTTGCCCATTAATATTTTAGATATCTTATTTATTGTTTATTTTATAAAAACAGTGCTGACTTTTTGACTCGCATCTGAAAAAATTACATTATTTTCGGGATCATTGTCTGGGGGTGGTGAGTTCTTCTAAGTCAGGCTAAAATAGTTTTTCAGTTATAACTCAAGAACCGTTGATGATTTCTCATTTCATTCTTTAGCAAATGGCTTCAGCAAAACATGTTGGACTAATATTATCGAATAAAATATTCAAAAAAAATTTAATTCCCTTTTTAAAACATCTATAATATTAATAGGCTAGGCGATTTCTTGTGACCGATGTTTTGTTTTACCGTTTTATCCCGATTTTGACCAAACGTATATTATTTGAAAGGTATTTCTTTTTAGCCGTTTTTCAGATTTACAGATTTTTAAATTTTTTACTTTATTTTGAATAAATTGCATTTAAAGTTGCTACTAACACATACATAAATTTATACAACGCTATGTGTGTGTTTATTAAATTTGTTAATGTGTTTGTAATAAAAATGAGTTTGTTTTATTGTGTTGATTTGTGAATTGGCTATAATTGGTTAGCATAACTTTAGCATAATTAAAAAATAAAATTTCCTAGAATTTGCACTCGAATTTCGAGGGCTGGAATCTGCTAGTTTTTATACGCTATACCACTATGTGGTTTGGGTACAATGACTTTGTGCTGCTGTTTGTAACTACCAAATATATTTGACCTAGACCCATCTTTTATTATACCGATCGAATCAGAATCACTAACTGATTCGATTTAATGACGTCCGTCCGTCCGTCCGTCCGTCTGTGTGTCCATGTAAACCTAGTAATCATACTGCAGGTCGTAAATATGAATGTATTTTGATGAAAATTGGTATATAAGCTTTTACCGGCCGTGGTGAGAATCGGTCCATGTTCAGACCCAGTCCCCATACAAACGACCCCTATGAAATCAACATAAATTGCCATAAGATCCAAATTATCATATAAATCTTAGTCAAATTGGGTTTATATGTGGTTATTATATCCATTAATCAGTAGTACAAAAATGATCCCTATGGGACAACTCTTAATCATAGGCCTCATATAGAGCTGCTTTCCGATCTTCACTTAAATCTATCAAAAAACAAAAATATTGCACTGATTCTTCACAAATTTTGTTTGTATATATTTTTGCATAATACAAGAGACTTTACCAAACATGGTCAGGATCGGTCCATTTTTGGGCCTAGTCCCCATATAGATATATCATCCGATATGAACTTTTTCATATCTATAGCCAAACAAATTAATAAAAATCCCACTCAAATTTGGTTTATGCTTATTTTCTATGTCCAGTTAGTTGGGCTTATGAGATAGGGTCTCTAAACGCATGGTATAGGGTATGATATAGTCGGTCTAGATCGACTATAATTTTCTTACTTGTTTTTCATAGCCTAACATACATTAGAGTGGTCCTACGTTATATGGACATTTTTCAAATTGCGATTTGGAGAGAGGCGGGGCGGGGTTTCCGTTCTATATAAAACTAATAAATGTGAAGTTTGGTGACAATCGCATAACGAAAAGTCGAGCCAGAAATCAATTGAAAATTTCAAGTGTCTTTATATAGGGAAAATATGACTTTTTTCATGTTAAATTTTTGTGACAAGCTGTTACATGAACCGGGATCACTTCTAGGTTATCTTTTCAAAAAGCTATAAAACTTCAAAATCGAGTAAAAACTCGCCAAGAAATAGCAAATGCCCCAGACCACTTTTGTGCCAAAAAAAAAAAAAAACTATGTCATGAAATTTGATGGCATTTTTTCAACTTTGAGAAATTAATTAACGCCATCATTTTTTTTGTCTCTATGCCTATCAGTACTCAGGCATGATGTATTGTTTTACTACCACGTTATTAACCTATTGCGCATTGAGACCGAAGATGGGAAATTTTTTTGATAAAATTTTTAAAACTCCTTCAAGTTTTAAAAAATTTTCTTAAACAAAATTTAAAATAAATGGATCTGGCTCTTAAAGGTTTTGTTAAATACATGTTAGATATTAACTGTCTGCATTTTTAGGTAAATCCCTATGCCAGAATTTTTTTGACAAGGATTTCATTTTTGCGGATTTCGAGAATAATGAGATTTTTGTGAAATATTCTGTATATGTAATTTTTCTAAATTCTTTATATCAAAAATTAGTCAGTTTTCTACTTTTAAATGCCATATTTTATCTTAATAGTCTAGGGCTTCGGAAAAAAATAATATGACCCCATTAACCCTTTTGGAATTGGGGTCACATATGACCCCAAACTAATAAAAGACAATTTATTCCAAAAATTCAAATATTTAACAAATACTGTTGAGTTTTTAAAAGCGTTACTTAAAATATTACAAACAAATATGTATATCTTCCGTTCCTAAAATGTAGGATAAATCCGGGGACGCTAATCCATTATTTGTCAAGCCCAGCTTTGGATTAAAGATTACCGATAACGAGTTTTTCTATTTAACTCGACGAAACCACTATTTACAATTTAAGAAATAAATTCGGTAAGTTTTTTATTTAGCCCTTCAGTGCTCCTGGGATCAAAATAATCCATTGTGATATATCTTTGTTGGAATTATCTGCTTATTGCTCGCGAATATAAATTAAAACAACTTTTAACCAACTTTGTTATAAAATTAATTTATTTTTAAAAACTATTTATATTTTTTAAATAAAATAAGAATATTGTTGAACTATAACTCAACATTGTTAAATTAAACTTGATTTTGTACAGGAAAGAAATTTTGTAGTTTACTGAAACAATATATTAGTACTAGATATTTGCTTTTTTATTGAAATATTTAAAGTTTGACCTCGGTAGGGACAATTCCAAATTTTTAGCATGGACGATTTGCACATTTAATTATTATATTTTAAGCATCACATCTAAAAATTCAACAGCGCTTGCAAAATATTTGAATTTTTTGAATAAATTTTCTTTTATTAGCTTGGGGTCATATGTGTCCCCAAGTCAAAAAGGGTTAATGGGGCCATAATTTTTTTTTTGCCGAAACCTTAGGCTGTTAAGATAAAATATAATACTTAAAAATAGAATACTAATTAATTTTTGATAAAAACTATTTAGAAGTATTTTACATTTACGGAATATTTCACAAAAATATAAATTTTCTCGAAATCCACAAAAAAATAAACCCTTGTAAAAAAAATTCTATCGGAGGAATTTACTTAAAAATTCACACATTTAATCTCTAATGTGAATTTAACAAAACCTTGAAGTGTCAGATTCATTTTTTGAAATTTTGTTTAAGAAAATTTTGTAAAATTTAAAAAAGGAGTTTTCAAAAATTTATAAAAAAAATTTTCCATTTTTGGCCTCTTTTCGCAACAGGTTAGCAACGTGTTAATAAAACAATACTTCATATCTGAGTACTTATAGATATAGAGACCAACAAAATAATGGCTTCAATCAATTTCTTAAAGTTGAAAAAATGTTCATCACATTTCATGACCTACAGTTTTTTTGGTACAAAAGTGGTCTGAGGCATTTGTTATTTCTTGACAAGTTTTTTTCGACTTTGAAGTTCGAAAGCGTTTTGAAAAGATAATTTAGTGCTGATATCGACTCAGACAACAACTTGTCGAAAAAATTTAAGTATGGAACGAAATTTTCCTAAAATTTGAAAAAAAATAAAAGTCATATTTTCCCATACCAACACCGTAGTGATGCATATTCGGTCTCAATGCTTAATAGGTTATCAGGGTGGTAATAGAACAATACTTTATATCGGAGTACTTACAGGCATAGGGACGAAAACAAAATGTTGGCCTTAATTAATTTCTTAAAGTTGAAAAAAATGTCATCAAATTTCATGATCTAGTTTCTTTGGCACAAAAAGTGGTCTGGGGCATTAGCTATTTCTTGGCGAGTTTTTATTCGACTTTAAAGTTTTACAGCTTTTTTGAGAGATAATTTAACAGTAATCCTGAATTATATAACAATTTGTCGGAAAAATTAAACTATAGAACGGAATTTTCGTAAAATCTGAAAAAAAAACATATTTTCCCCATATAAACACACTTGAAATTTTCAATCGCGTTGAGCCACCTGCAAATGTTTTTTGATTGGCCCAAAACTTTGTATTTCTCACTTTTTTTGCTATTCGCATATTTGTAGGGGATGCGACCGAGAATTTGAAATTTTGTTTTATTAAGGGCCACCCTAGCTGAACATACATATATCCATTTTTGAAAGATATGTAATTTTTTTATACCCTCCACTCCAGTGTGCAGAGGGTATATATAAGTTTGTCATTCCGTTTGTAATAATTAGAAAAAAAAATTTGGACCCCATAAAATATATATATTTGTGATCCTTATAACAACCGGAGTTGATATAGCGATGTCCGTCTGTCCGTCTGTCCGTCTGTGGAAATCACGATGACGGCATCAATCGGGCAGCTAGGGTGCTCGTTGGCATAAAAAATGATTCATTAACATCCTGAAAAGTTTGCTATTTAAAATCGTCCTAATCGGTCGATTAGGGCCCGAGATTTGAATGAAGAACTAAAAAAAGTCTTGAAAAAATATAATTTTCTATGTTGTTCTTGTCACGATCACGCCATCAATAGGATAGCTAGGGTGATAATTTTTAGTGAGAATGATTCACCAAATTCATGGGAAGATTTCTACTTCAAAAATCATTAAAATCGGTGGAACAGGTCCAGGTAAATCTATGAAAAATTAAAAAAAAAATGAAAAACATGATGTTTCCATATTGTTCCTGTTGTTATTCTAAATGTTGCATTGTTGTCATAGCTGGACTTGTTGTTTTTGTGGTCGTTGTGGTAATAATATAATAAAAACAAACCCTTTGTACATTTTTTTGTGAACTCTGGTAGAAAATTTTAAAAGTTTCCATTGTTTTGGCATCACTAAAAAAATTTGTTAGATCATTTCTGTCATTGCCACGAGCCTGCATGCAAAATTTCAGATCGATTGGCTCACGGGAAAGGGGGTAAAAATCGATCCAAAATTTTGTCGACAAGCAGACACTACCAGTTAATATAAAGGCAGTAAATAAAGGGAGTAAAAGTTCACCAATAATTTAAAAAAACAAATTTTTAAGTATTAATTTATTTAAAGAAAAAAATAATTAAATGAAATAGTAATAATAATAAAAAATAATAATATACAATACAAAAAAAAAGAATATATAAATAAAATAAAATAAAGATAAATGCATTCATAGCATTATAATACATATAAAAGGTCAATGTTTTCTAACCGTAACCGTAACGAGTCAGTTGTTTTTTTTATATTAAAATCATTTAAAACAGTTACCGAACGTAACCGGAACGTCCCAATACTTTTCATGTGAAAAAAAGGCTGACACGTTACGTAACAGTTACATGTCGCTAACTTGTTCTTTACACAGGCTACTGCTTTTGCAGCCAACTTCAAGTCTATTTATATAGTTTCGTAAGCATAACTGATAAAATTGTTTCTATTATTTTTTGCTGTAAGTAATAAATTATAAATATACTGAATTTGCAAACTAAAATGGATACATATATTGGAGGTGCTTTAATACAAAAGAGTTAACGAAACAAAATCAAAAAAAAAACAACTCTACAACATCAAAAATGGCAGTCATATGTTCTTCAAATAGAAAAAAAAACTGCAAGTGTGTTTTGTTGGCTACAAAACAAAAATAGTGTTGACAATATAACAAAATATGTAAAAGAAGTTAGTGCTATGAAATATTTTATTTTGTTTAAAAAAAAAATCGCAAAATGAAAGGCTATAATTCCATTAATAATCAAAAGGCGTTAAACTAATTTATTTATTTTTACGTTGTACTAATGCATTTTAAATAAGTAAAAGTAATTGTATATTTAAATAAAAATGCATTTGTATTATATGTTGCTGTCGTATTCAGAAAAATCAAGTAGCTGACTATACGACTACAAATGCTGCTGCCAGCAGTCGTCTATGTGTTTCATTCATGATGTTGCATTTTTTTGCGAGCAATACTTACATACATATATTCTAAATAAAGAAATAATAGTTCTTTTCATACAGCGAAATCTATACAAATATATGTACAAATACTATATGTCAAATTTCAAATTTGCAATAATTGATACATTTTTGAAAGAAAATTGTATAATATGAAATGTCTTTAATTTATTTCATAGAAAACAATTTTTTGAGGTGCGTGGATTTTCCATATTTACTGTTTTACTATTTTCGTAATGAGGTTAAATGAGTTAAAAAGAATTTAAAATATTTGAAAATATTAGGTGAGGATCCTCAAGATGTAATATAGGATCGGTCTAAAACTTTTCACTTAGAGCCACAGTTAAATTCGAAACAACAAAAATCCATATATTTTGTGCATAAAGTTTAACATTAAATGTGCTTTTCTAAAATGTCTATATATTTTTTCTCATTCATTTCTGACTATCTTCAATGTAAATTTACCAAAGTTTTTTTTATTGCAATATGTATATAAAACTTAAAAATTTAATATTTTTTATTGTGTATTAACTTATTATTCTGCGATTTTCATTACATCACAAAATGTTACAAATTGGCACTACTGTTTCAAAAACAGAAAACTTCTAAATCAGTTGAAAACAGTTGATCTGTAAAACTGTGTGTGAAATTGTGTCAAATAAAATTACAAATATTAATAAATATAATAATACATATATATATATATTATTAATTTTGTTAAGAATTAGCACAAAATTGATTTTCCATTTTGCATTTCATTTATAAAGAATTCTGCCATATTTTGTTAAAGGGAAAATCCATTTTTGTTATATTAAAAAAAAACAGACTTGCATTTAATTTTTCCGTGACTGCCTCAATAATTGCGTAGATGCCACCACAATATTTTTTCTAATTAAAACAGTTGATCTGTAAAACTGTGTGTGAAATTGTGTCAAATAAAATTACAAATATTAATAAATATAATAATACATATATATATATATTATTAATTTTGTTAAGAATTAGCACAAAATTGATTTTCCATTTTGCATTTCATTTATAAAGAATTCTGCCATATTTTGTTAAAGGGAAAATCCATTTTTGTTATATTAAAAAAAAACAGACTTGCATTTAATTTTTCCGTGACTGCTTCAATAATTGCGTAGATGCCACCACAATATTTTTTCTAATTAAATATTAACCAATATATAACTAGAATTATGATTTATTCCGACTAAAAAGTTCCAATTAAAAGTTATTCATCCCAATTATGAATATTCTCAAGGAATTTCTTTCTCACGGAAAATACATTTCTCGAGAAAAAAATTCCTCCAATTATAAATTCCGCGTGAACAAAAAATGATTAACTGGCATCATCGAATTTCGAAGCCACTTGCTTTGCTTATTGACAATTTATTTTCTATTTTTTGTGTGTGTGCAAACGACCCTACAATAAATGTCCCAATAAACATTTTTGTTTGCTATCAACTTGAGGTGCATTTGAGATCAAATACATTTCTCAAATCTCCACCGTTAATTCTCAAATGCCCTCAATAGTTCGAATATAGTCTTCTCAACTTAAAAGGCACATTTTTTATATGGCGATTTTCATAGTTATCAAATTGAGAAATTTGTGATTCTCAACTTGATAGCAAAGAAATATTTCCAATCGGTATCAAATGGAAGGTACGGAATTGCCATATTAAAAAATATTATACTAATTTTAGAAATGAAAACAATGTACTTTTTTTAATGTTTCAATTTAATTTCATTATATATTTAACATTACTATGTACATATTTAACATTAAATGTACATATTATGTACATTTTTTAAAATCTAGAATTAAAAATAAATGAATTAATTAGTTGTACATTTTTTGAAAAATTCGACAAAAAGCAAAAATAATTAAAAATATATCAATGATTTATTTGTACTTTTTTGGCATTTTTTAATTTAATTTATTATTTATGACATATTTAAATAATATCTCAGACTTAACACAAATCGTATTCAAGTTGAATAAATGTTTGGTCTCAAGTGGAGAAATGTGTTGGATATCCAATTGAGAGTAAAAATGTTTCTCAAAGATTGGAAAAAATGTTAAGTCTCAACTTGATGTCAAGTTGAAAGCAAACAAGGAGAAAAATTGTTCAACCCAAGTTGAGAATTACATTTGACATCAATTTAAGAACTTAACTTTTCTCCAACATTGGAGAAATAATATTTCAATACATACTGGGGAATGACCGAAACTAACACATAAACAGTTTTTTCCTATTTGAAAAACATATGACTGTCATTGTTGCTGTTGTAGAGTTGTTATACCCTCCACTCCAGTGTGCAGAGGGTATATATAAGTTTGTCATTCCGTTTGTAATAATTAGAAAAAAAATTTTGGACCCCATAAAATTTATATATTTGTGATCCTTATAACAACCGGAGTTGATATAGCGATGTCCGTCTGTCCGTCTGTGGAAATCACGATGACGGCATCAATCCGGCAGCTAGGGTACTCGTTGACATAAAAATGATTCACTAACATCCTGAGAAGTTTGCTATTTAAAATCGTCCAAATCGGTCGATTAGGGCCCGAGATTTGAATGAAGAACTAAAAAAGACTTGAAAAAAAATAATTTTCTATGTTGTTCTTGTCATGATCACGCCCTCAATAGTGCAGCTACAGTGATCAGTTTTAGTGAGAATGATTCACCAAATTCATTGAAAGATTTCTACTTCAAAAATCATTAAAATCGGTGGAACAGGTCCAGGGAAATCTCTGAAAAAGTAAAAAAAATGAAAAACATGATATTTCTATATTGTTCTTGTTGTTAGTCTAAATGTTGCATTGTTTTCATAGCTGGACTTGTTGTTTTTGTGGTCGTTATGGTAATAATATAACAAAAACAAACCCTTTGTACATTTTTTTATCAACTCTGGTAGAAAAATTTAAAAGTTTCCATTGTTTTGGCATCACTAAAAAAATATGTTAGATCATTTCTATCATTGCCACAAGCCTGCCTGCAAAATTTCAGATCGATTGGGTCACGGGAAAGTGGTTAAAATCGATCCAAAATTTTTTCGACAAGCAGACACTACGAGTTAATATAAAGGGAGTAAAAATTCACCAACATCTAAAGCAAATAATGCTAAAATACCTAGTTGTTAATAAAAAAAACAATTGGGCAATTCACAATGGGTAATGTATCGTTGTATCTCTTGTATCGTGTATCACTTTACAATAGTGTAAAATTGTTGTTGGTAATTTTCACTGTAAAATCTGATACACGATCCAACTTCATTTGCTATGTTTAGTAAATGTTGTATATTGTATCATAACATATCAGTTCCAAGTGAATGCCAGTTTTTATGAAAAAGAAAAAACAAATACATAGAATATTATCAGCATAAATAATTATAAAATAAAATATGGCAAATAATGCAAATAACGCAAATACATCGATAAGTTTATTTATATAAAAATTAATGTTTATATTTTTAGTATGTATTTTCTCTTTCAGTACCAACCAAAACATTTAACATTTTTTTTTTCATTATAAATTAAAATGCAAGAGGTACGTAACTAAAACTTCAGGGTATATCTCACGACCAAAAAGCAAACACTGACAAGTGTTTTCTCTTATACAAAATAGCAGAAGCGACGAAGCGATCTTTCCTCGTTGGATCGAAAATTACTAAAGAAAGCGTTTTACAATATGAAAATACAACTGAGTGTTCACAACAAATGATTGTATTGTGTATTTCAATACAACATACAATATACAACACCTGTTGTGAATTGCCCAAATGTAAATTTAGCAAAAAAATTTATGTATTAATTTATTTAAAGAGAAAAACACAAAAATAACGTTTGATGTTGTATTTTTTGTGTGTAATATTTAAATATACATACATACACATATTAAATAATACAAATAATGTACATATATTATATACATATATGTATGTATGTATATTCATAGTAACTGCATGTTAGAAATAAATCGGTTATTTTATTTACATAAAATTCTGCAGTATTTTGTTGTGGGGAAAATACATTTCTTTTGTATTAACAGAGTGTCACTTCATTTTGCTCAGCGTGACTATGCCACAGTAGATGCCGCCATAATTTTTGTTTGTTCTAATTAGCTTTGCAATAGTTATTTCTATTTTAACATGAATGTTAATATTTTCAACTAGATATCATACAGAACAATGTTAAGAGTATACACGGGTTGATCTTTTATTTCATACGTTTTTTCATTATTCTTTTACAAATATGAACATAAGTTTGGCATATTACCCACCAATCTCACATCACACTGCAAGTTCGAAGAACTCAATACACTCACATTTTTTTTACTAATACACACACATTTTCCGCAGTGGTCACACTAATGGCACCAAATTTTTCGTGCGAATAGTGGCAGACACTAACGATGATTAATGTTACCCTGTTATAAATTTAATGCAAATTTACTGGATTCTGTAAAATTGTAATTAAAGTTTTAACTTGTTAAATTTATTATAATGATTTATTTTTTGAAATGCGCATACAAAAACACAAGTTTGTTAATTATAGAGCATAAATATTATTAACTATTATTAAAATAATACTAATAATAATAAATGTAAACATTTTCCCTCAAACATGTGCCTGTATAATAAACTTGGTAACTCTACTTAAAATAAAATAAGAGAGAGAAGTATACAAATTTTTTCAAGTTTACGCTTCGACAACATTTTAAAAATGAGATTGCAGTCAGATGTTTGAGCATAAAAATTAATGGCGATGGATTCGACTAATTCGAACAATTTTTCGTTGATAATACGTACACAACGATTTTACAATTTCAGTGTGATGTAAGATTTGGGGTTAACTTTTTGTTGTCTTTACAAAATATAGTTACCGAGTTCGTCAATGAGTTTTTTGCTTACAAAACAGTTCTACATAGTTATATATAATTATTATTCTGCTTTACCTATAAAATATCTGATTGCGATTACATCTAATTTTTAAAAATTGTTTATAATTAATAAAGCATTATTATTCACATAAATACAATATTTCACATTTTAAATTTTCCATTCAAATTTAAGAAAATATCAATTATAATAAAAACTGAAAATAAAATACCCAATTATAAATTAAAAAATATTAATTGAATTTCAGAAAATCATATCAAAACGTGGGAAATAATAATTTTAAATTTAGAAATATATTTACACTTAAAAAATGTTTACATTTAAAAAAAATATTGCCATTCAGGAGATATTAATAACTTTTCAGTACCGCGATTCAGTAACTTCTTTTAACGATAGTCGAATCGTAAAAAAAAAGAAAATTGCAAAATTATCAGTATAATTTTTAAATGATATTCGCTATTGTTAAAGTCAGCTGTTGTTGTTATCTAAACGACAACCATTTTTGTGTTGTTTATTCAATCGATAAAAACTTAAATTTTTAGGTTGAAATGTCATCATACATAAATAAAAATCATGAAATAGTGAAAATATTTTGCTTTAATTAAAAAACTTTTTTATATAAATAAAAAAATTAAATAGCATTTCAATTCATTATTTCATTTTCAAATAAATAAACAGAAATATTAGTAAAAAAAATAAAGATATTAAACATAAACATAAAATCATCCTGTCAAACACGAAGTAATTTGTTTTTTTCTATTCTTTGTGTTTTTCGCTTATTTTGACAGAGATGCCACTCCTTTACAATTTAAATAAATAGAAAAACAGATTTGTCGATATTAATTTAAATTCAATGAATTTAAGAAAACCTCAAATGATATTTAAGAATTGCTAACATAAAAATTGTTACATAAGTAAACGTAATTTTATGAGAATGTTATTTTTTATATATAAATTTTCACAATTTTTTTTGGATGAAAATTTGAAGTTTTTCAGAAAATAAAGATAACATTAAATTATTTTATTTAAAATGTTTGGGACTTTTCGTTTTTTGCGTTTTTCATCCCTAATTTGATTATTTATTATTATAAATTTATTCTCTATGTTTTCAAAATATGGCAATATTTAAAAGAAAAAATTTAAAGAGCTTTTTTTTTTTTTGGTTATTATTTTGTTACTCCATCCGACCTATATGGCCACAATGAAGAAATATTTGGCCAGTTAAAAGAAACTATACAGCCATCTCCAATTAGCACGATTTAATGCATATACCCACTCTACACAACCATTACCTTTGCAATGGAGGTTAGGGCGAGCTATTTAATTAGCAAAAACTAAATTAAACGAGAAGTTATGTCATATAACCGGAAACGCATGCATATAGGTGTATAACCAAAATGCATGCCGATCAGCAACCACGATGACCAAAAAGCAAACACCGAAATAACTCCGAAATAATAGAAAAGAAGAAAACCAACCCAAAGAATTTGCTGAAATAATTTGGTATTAAGTTTAACAAATTGTTTACTTTTTCATTTACATTTATTATCAAGACTCAAACCGAGGTGGAGGGTATCAAAGATTCGGCACAGCCGAATTTAACACTCTTACTTGTTTTTTTTTTTTTTTTTTTATTTAAATTAAAGACAAATTGATTTTGAGCTTGATTAATTTCTAACTCAATCAACAAAATGATAATGAATAGAAAATAATAAATTATTACACACTTCGGACGCTATAAAAAATATTATTTGTTTTCATGATAGGTTTACTTTTTTTCCCATTAGAAATTTTTTTTAAAAATATATAAACTATAGAATTATTTACAGTAAGAAAGCTTTTAACTATAAAGTTTTTCATATGCTTTGAGATCTTATGCGCCTAACGTTTTCTGGCGTTGCAGAAAACTTCAATACAATTGAAATTCTAAAGACATCAACAAATCAATAAAGCCCAATGTTATCACTACTAACACTAACGCAAACACAAACACAAATAAAACTCACAAAACAATGCTCATACACAAAAGTAAATTTATTGTAAAATCAAACAAATAAACCCTTTTTATTTTGTGTTGAAATTTTGTTTCTACTCGCACCACTGGAACAATAGAAATTTTATTGTTTAACAATTGAGAAAAAAAAAATTAAGTTCTCTGCTTACTGTTATTGTTTGTTGTTTGTATAGCTTTTTATTGCTGTATTGTATGGAATATTTTTCTTTTTTTTTTTTGGCAAATAATGCCTTAAGCTATTAGATGACATCAAAAGTATGTATGTATGTATGTTTTATTTGTATTGCCATTCCTACGCAAACAAATGTTATAGACGAAACCCAAATTTTTATTTCAGTTTCAATTGGTGTTTCTTTCTTTTCGCTTCAGTTTATTTGTACGGCAACAGAAGACACTTGTTTAAATAAAAGCAACATGTCAAACATTCCTTGGTATTATCGAGCTGTAATAGTAGTACCTTTTATTGCCCTCCATCTTATTGGCGTTGTTGTTTTAGCCGATACGAATTTTGATTTGCTTTGACATTTGATGTCACACAAACATTTTCTTAACAATAAAAGTAGGAAAATTTTAGCCAAGTGTTCCAAGTAGTACCTCCACAAAAAAGAATCAAACTTTAATTGACAATTTGGCTTTTTGCTGAGGTAGGTAAAATTAAAATGTCAAGATAATCAAAGTGCAAAAGTCATGTCAAAAAAATAGTGTCAAGAAACAATAAATGGTGTGTGTGTTTTTTACAGTCGGTTAACATTAGAGTATAAAATGCTCAAAATAAAGTATAGGTATTTTTAATATGATAGAATATAATAATCATGAGGTAGATTGATAAAAATAAATACCTAGAATTATATATTTTTTTTATAAATTTCTTTTAGGATAATTCAATTTCGGGACAGCTTCTAAAGTCAGATATTAATGTCAAACACAAGTTTTTAATTCTCATCTATAATATTAATAGGCTAGGTGATTTCTTGTGACCGATGTTTTGTTCTACCCTTTTATCCCGATTTTGACCAAATGTATATTGTTTGTAAGGTATTTCTGTTTAGCCGTTTTGCAGATTTACAGATTTCTAAATTTTTTCCTTTATTTTGAGAAAATTGCATTTAAAGTTGTTACTAATGCATACATAAAATTTTACAATGCTATGTGTGAGTTTCTTTAATTTGTTAATGTGTTTGTAATAAAAATGAGTTTGTTTTTTGTGTTGATTTGTGAATTGTCTATAATTGATTAGCATACCTTTAGGGTCTTTATTTAATGAAAAAAAAAATTTTCTTAGAATTTGCACTCGAATTTCGAGGGCTGGAATCTGCTAGTTTTAATTAATAGACTACTATATGTTAGAACTTATGTTAACTTTAAGAATTCGCTTTATTTAAAAATTATAAATTTGTTCCTCTTATCTGTTAGAAGTTTCAAGATTACAAACTTTTTTTTTATTTTTAATGCAATATTTCTAGAATATTCGTTTGACATATAAAAAAATAGAAATATTACAGAGTTGTTTGCATTTGAATTGTGTTAGAGATGACACATTATTCAACACTATTAAAGTAACTGAAGATCTTAGCTTTGTTCAGTTGGTCCCCATCATTGAAGTATGTTTCGTACTATATAATTTATAGACATTAAAAAAAAAATTTTTTACAGTTTATAAAAAAAAATTACCAAAAATAAAAAAATTAAGGGATATTGTTTTATTTATTTATTTATAGTAGCAGATTCCAGCGCTCGAAATTCGAGTGCAATTTCTAGGCAACTTTATTTTTCAACTTAGCCAATTCACAAACCAATACTTTTTTTGACTTATTATTATTATTGTGAATGAAGGTGACAAACTCATCAACTTTAAATGCAAATTACTCAAAATAAAGGAAAAAATCTAAAAATCTGTAAATCTGGTGAACAGCTAAAAATAAATATCATTCAAATAATATACATTTGGTCAATAGATTATAGATTAATGTATTGCAATAAATATATTGACATTATAATATATATATATATATATATACGAGCAACTTAGGCATTCGACTCTGAAATTGAGTAAATTGATTTTGTACTACTTATATCAAATTAAACAAAGGGTCCACCATCTAACGTTTTTTTTTTCAACTAGTGCTTATTTCGTGAATGGTAACACTTAGCTCATGTCTGATTCGACAGATAATTAGTTTTATCCTTCCGCTGAACGAATGTGGTTGTGCGTACGCTTGAGCAACGCTGGGAAGTATTGCGACATTACTTTGAAAATCATGGTAATATTGTAGAATGTGTGCGAAAATTGCGTACGGGTTTTGGAAGAAGAGAAGTACCGTCAGTTCCGTATGTTAGTGAGTGAAACTGGCATCCTCATCGATAAACCAAAGCGTGAGAAGCCAAAAACAGTGCATACACCCGACAATATTGCTGCTGTGGCAGAAAGTGTGCGTGAAGCGCCATCAACATCAATTCACCGTCGTTCTCAACAATTGAACATTTCGGAGGCATCATTGAGACGAATTTTGCATAAAGACCTTGGTATGACGCCATACAAAGTCCAATTGGTTAAGGAGTTGAAGCCAACTGACCATCCGATGCGTTTTCGCTTCGCTAAGTGGGCCTACGATCGACATACAGAAAATGCCGATTTTGCCAAAAAAAAATTCATCTTTTCAGATGAAGCTCATTTTGATCTTGGCGGGTATGTAAACAAGCAAAATTGTCGCATTTGGGGCACAGAAAACCCGCACGAATACATTGGAAAGCCGATACACCCAAAACGAGTCACTGTTTGGTGCGGATTTTGGTCCAGAGGCATAATTGGGCCATTTTTCTTCGAAAATGAGCAAGGAGTGGCCGTTACAGTCAATAGCGATCGTTATCGGGCCATGTTGAATGAATTTTTGTTCACAAAAATTGAAGAGGAGGATATTGGCAACATTTGGTTTCAACAGGACGGCGCTACCTGCCACACAGCCGAAGCTACACTCGATGTTTTGCGCTATGTTTTTGAAGATCGCATTATCAGCCGCAGAGCCGCGGAGCTGCGATTTGACACCGTTGGACTATTATTTGTGTGGTGCCCTCAAAGATAAGTGTTACGCCAACAAGCCAAAGACAATTGACGCTTTAAAGGACAATATTCGTGAAGCCATTGGTGAAATACAGCTGCACACAATCGATAATGTGCTTAAAAATTGGACCGATCGTGTAGGCTACTGCATGGCCAGCCGAGGCAGCCATTTGAATGAAATTATTTTCCATTATTAACCGGAAGGATTGTACTTTCAAATAAAAAAAGAAATTTGAGATAATATTCAGTAGTTTTTTTTTTTATAGCATTTTCAAAAAAAAAAAAGTTATTTGGCGGACCCTTTAGATTACATAAATTTTCGTTAACAATTACTTAATTTTAAACAAATGAAAATTTGTAAGAAATATTAAATTTAAGTTTTTAAAAGTCAAACAATTGAAATCACTGCTATTTTATGCAATATGAGGAAATTTTGTTCCCGATTGACATGGCTACTTTTAAGTGTTCGGAAAATCGATTAAATTGCATATTTATATCTCAAAAATACCATTAGCATCAAAAGTGGAAAATTCGGAAAAGCAGTTGTGTTCACATCTACATCTATTTGCACATCTACAAAAGGCCAATAAATAACACACTGCTACAATAGAACACTTTTTACCAGAACTTGAAAAGCGACATAGTGGGGGTTGTAGGCCTAGGTGGGGACATACAAAAACCGTTTTCAAAGATTTTGAAACACCCTCAAAATTTTGAGTTATTTTAAAAAAATTGTTTTAGGGTAGGTCGTAGTACTTTAGCACCTCTACTTCACACATTTTTAGGGCGATTCCAAAATTTAAAACAGTTTTGAAAAGGCAAGAATAGAATGTATGCATAGGATGTATAGTCCAGGAAATTAGGTACGTTTTTTTTTTTGTCAAAAGTTTTGATTTATTTTTTTTTCGTAATTTTTCAAAATCAGCAATAGTTATTTTTTTTCTATGAAAAACTATCTTTTGTTGCACAGTGTTTCGGAGACTATTTTATATAAAAAAAAACGAGGCATTAGTTTTTAACATCGGTTTGTATTTGCAAAAGTTATTGATTTACTTAATGAATTTTAAAATTTTTAAGTTTATTTTATTTTTATTTTAATAGAGTGAATTATTTACTTGCAACCTTTGTTTCCATTTTGTTATTTAAACTTTATATCTAAAAAGGTTCATTACTATAAAAATACTTTTTTATACAAGATACTCTTTTATAAAAAGTACTTTTCTAAAAGGTTATAAATAGTAATTTTTTAGGATATTGCGCGAATATTTTTCGATGTGCCATAGGATTTTCTATTGTCAAACCCTTATTTCGAAACAATATGTTTATCTTAATTCCTTGACGTCTTATGGATACATAAGTTTATAAATATTTATGTAGAATTTTTAATAAATATTACTGGAATAATAATTTAAATTTTAAAACCAGTTAACTGTTTTTTTTTTTTTTTTATATTTTAAATTTTAAATTTAAATACTGTATATTAGAAATGCTAAAAAAATTAAAAATAAGTAGTAAATTACACGAATAAGAAAAATTTTCGTAATTAACCAAAAAAAAAACACAAACATCTTAAATATATTTACGCTGATCCCTGACTCACTGACTGACTGACTGATTCTGTAACGCTGAATTAATACACACACATAGCACTCCATACAAAGCTTTGCGAAATACACAAACAAAATTTAATCTTTCTCATTTTATACAAACCCACACACTATTTTCTCTCTTCTTTGTTACCGACCAGTGCTGCTAATAAAATCTTCTGAAAATCGACAATTTTGGAAACTAAATCGCCAAAATCGTCATTTTTAAAACATGAAATTGTCAAGAAAATTTTACCGCTTATAAAACTCGATAAAATTTATTTATATCATTCATATTACTAATATTATTACAGCATTGGTTATTTCTATATATAAAAATGTATTAGTGATGAAATTTCAACGAAAAAAATTTAACACAGCAATCAACTAAATAATTTTATTGATATGTATCTATAGCTGAAACATACAATATAGGTTTAAAGTATTTCCGTTTTGAAACGACTTGACCCAGAATTAAATCTATACATATTTTGTAATTTTCATTTACACTGAACAAAAACTATCAATTTTCGATAAACAACCCGTTAATTGTTAACCCTTGAAATCGTAATTTTTATACTACTGAAAATTTTAAATCTTCATTCATCATTTTAACAAATTTAACAAATCATTTTAACAAATTAAAAAATCGTCGAAATTACAATAAGTTGCCAAAAATTAGCAGCACTGCTAATGACAATAGCACTACATATGCAGATTTCGTGTTACATATGGAATAATTTGAACGCAAAAAATGTATAAAAAAAACTAATACCTATTCAAATTCTTCTTTAAATTCCCTTTGTTGGCCAATAAAAAAATTCTGCAAGAAAAGTAATGAATGAAATTTTAAACATTTTTATTTTTTCTCATTTAACGTCGTCTGATATGCATACCTACATATTTCTATTATCAAACTAAACTTTTCCATTTGTCTGTTTTTTTTTCATCTCAAAATTGTTTTGTATTGGTATGAGCGCTTTCGCTCAGGTTCTCTGATGGCCAGCACTTACCAAAGAGTGTGATTTTTTGATACATATTTGAGAAAACAGAGATCTTCAATGTGGATTTTGTTGTTGTCCAACGTGTGATTTCGTTTAAAGCTCTGTATTGAAAAGCACTTGAAAAATAGTGCAATATTAGGTTTAAAATTTAAATTATTTATTATAACTTTGCATAATTGTAATGAAAATAATTTTTTTCACTCAAAATATTAATTTCTGCATAATTTGCTTCCAAAAAATTTAGACAAACATAAATTACGTAAATACGTACATTTAAGATTCTAATTTGAATAATTTATTGAAATTATCATGGAAGAATTAAAGGCGATTTGGAATAATAAGTTTTTTTTTAAGTAAAACTAATACGCCCTTATTTTTTATTTTTTTTTTTTTTTTGATTTATAGATAACTTTGCAAAAAATGTAGTTCTCTTTTTTCAGTTTACATGTATGATGAAATATAAAATATTTTGTTCTCTTTTGTGTAGGTGTATTTGGTGTTTGCACTTTCTTAAGGGGTGGTAGGTTATAAAACCTTTTTTTAAATTTCTCTTTCTGAATGCACAACATGTGGAGCGTGTAGTGTCAAAGTTTTAAGTAAATCAGAGCGAAACTTAAGAAGATACAGCGTTTCCAGCGACCGGCCTCATACGGTATATAAATCAGTTTTTAAAAAACTTTAAACCGATTTTCTCGCAAATAAATGTTCGAAGTCCGTGAACATCATAACTCGAAATCTACTTGACCGATTCTTTTGAAATTTTAGACACTATATCTACACATAAATCATCAGGTAACCACGAAGAATTTTTTTTAATTCCATTTTCTTCCCCATTTTTTAACAACAAATTCCCGAAATTGTATAGCAAAAATCGTTTTCACTTCAAAATTGCTGCAAAAAAAAATTGTAAAAAACTCTTCGTCACTACCTCAGGAAACATGTCACCTTTGAAACGCATTTCGATTTTTAAATTTCACATCATGCGGTAACGAGTTATGATGTTCACCGCAAAACAACAACGCCTCCGGAGATTCCCTGTCACGATATTATTTATTAAAATTTTTAATTGAAAATTTTTTCAAAGATTCTTCAAATGTGATGCTATAACGTATATATGAAATAAATAATCCAGCATTATTCATATCTTCAAAAAAGAATTATGAATATACGACCTTTTTTTAACTTTGAAAACCTTAACCCCCCTTAAGAAACTTTAGGAAACCTTGCTCTAAAACGTTTTTTTTTTTCTATGCTATTCTATTTTTCTACAATAAAATGGAGTTAGGTTATAGCGAACTCGACGGGACCGGCCAAATTAGTTAGACTAAGTTCTTTATAACCGTAGTAGTTTTTTGTTTTGTTCGAAAGGTTTGAAAACTTTTTTTAGTTGAATAAGTTTATTTATTTTGATGCATTTTAAAAAGTTATAAAACATAAATTAAATAATTAAAAAGATACATATTAACAGTTTGCCTTAATAAGACTAAAATTATCGAGTTTCTATCAAAATAAAATATTTTTTTAAAATTATATAATATGAAAAACTCCTTATGTATAGAAGCAGAAAGTACAAAGCAAAGGTTGGCTACTGGCAAACTTTTACGAAAATATACATAAAAGGACCTTTTACAAAACTTCATTTGAAAATCGAAGTTTTTGTTTTGTATTAAAATTAAATTAAAATAATATTAAATTAAATTAAATTCAAATTATTTTTTTTTTAATATATATAATATAGGAAAATTCTGAAATGGAAAAAAAAATTTGTTTGTTAAAGTCAAAAGTTTGATATAACCACTGTTCGCTATTTGCAAGCAATTTGTATGAAAAATATGATTAAAACTCTTGGGACCGAAGAAATTCTTCGCTATAAACAAAAATTTATTACAATCAGGGTTCGTTATAAGCGCACTCCATTGTATTAAGTTTTAATAATTTTGGGAATCTCCAATCTCCTCACTTTACCCGGCGTTTCCACGTTCAAGTCAAATTGATCACACATACAATAGTCAAAAAATTGTTAAGCAACTGTCCCATTGAAAAATTGAAAGAGAGAATTGAAACGTATGATTTAGTAAAAAAGAGTAAAAAAGTATGAGTGCATTACAACCTAAAAGCCAAGAATTTAACGTGTGAGGGCCGGGTAATATCTAAAATATATTTACGCTGGTCCCTGACTCACTGACTGACTGAGAGACTGACTAATTCTGTAATGCTGACCAAAACGATACGGTTCTAATTCCTAGGATTGATCTCGCCCCAACCGACATCACATTACCTTTCATATTAAAACGCCGCCAGTTTCCAGTAATTCCTGCATACGCAATTACCATAAACAAGGTCATTTGATTACGTTGGCATTAATTTGGAGACCGCGGATTTTCACACGGCCAACTGTATGTGGCTTTGTCACGATCAAAAGTTGCAAGCCAAGTTAAGATACGTATTCAAGCGAACCCACAACAAGGAAAACTATTAAATGACCAACCATTTTTCACACGAAATATAGTTTTTCAAGAGATTCAAAATGGAAAAACTTTTTTGCCAAATATTTCTTATCTGTTTTGATACTTATGTATACAATTTCTACAATCACAATCTTTTTTCATATCTACATATGTAATAATATAATTTTCAATTTACTACTATATTAAAAGAAATTTAATTTATTATAAATTTTTCGTGTATTTAAATTTAAACTGTTTATTTTATTCATAATTTTTAAACGGGCGCCTAGGCGCCACACAATCAACTAGTTTAACAATAACGTGAACAATAATGAAAATAAATTTAACTTGTTTTGAAATTCTCTGGGAAAGCTAATGGTTAATTCCTGGAAAATAAAATCTCCATTCAGAACGAAGTACATATATGTTTCGGGTACCATTAAAAATTTCAGTTTGAATGTAAACATATGCTATTTTTGGAACCACGAGCAACAACGTCGTATACATTGCAAGGAATGCTTTTATTGGACTTTACTTCAATAACGACATTTTCTTCCAACACAAGTCTAGAATATACAAGAAAAGTAAATAAATTGTATATAATGTTCTATTGGGAAAAATCTGTTTCAACAATTTGAAATCAACTATGCTGAAAAAATTGAATTTAACAATAAACTTTTAACGTAAGAAATTTTTTTTATTTATTTCATTTAAAATCAACTTTGGGTCTTATTGCTTTATGCATAGAACAAATCTCCTAAGACTACAAATTGTGTGTAAAGAAAGTGTTTTTATAATGTAAACGGTAAAAAAGTTATAAGTGCTGAAAGTGGACTGCCACGTAACATAATTTTGGAAGGGCTATTTGAGGTGCAGTTACTTTTTTCCAAATTTCTGCTCTTTTAATTGACGAATACATATATAGGATGTTATAAGTCAATGAACAATTTAAAATATTTAATATTGGTAATATTTATTTAAATTATAAAATTATATTTTTTTAAAGACACCAACATTATATTGAATCAATTATATATTTTTTTTTTTGACAAATTTTTCTTAAAGTGAAAATTATTGACAAATACTGACAAAAGAATCAAAACTAACAAAACTGTTATTTTATAAACATTTGGGAGGTATCCACATTACCCCCCTTCTAAGTGAAATTATATAATTTAAAATTTAACTCTGATTGAAATTCTCAATAAAAGCTGGCTTAAGCTTATCAATTGATATGTTTTTGGATTTGTCATGACTTTGAATAGTATAATATTTGTTGAATCTTTTTAGTATCTTGAAAGGTCCTTGATATGGTGGTTCTAGCGTAGGGTGAATGGTATCCGTACGTACAAAAACATGAGTTGAGTTAAGCAAATCTTTACATATAAAAGGTTTATTAACTGAATGATTTGTTCCTGATACAGGCTTTAACATCCTGAATTTGGCCTTAAGGTTGCTCATGAATTCCGAATGCGATAACTTTAACGATGTATGGTTGAAAAATTGACCAGGTAAATTAAGATTTGTTCCATAGACTAATTCAGCGCTACTTAAACCAATATCTTCCTTTAAAGTAGTTCTTAAACCAAAAAGAATTGTTGGAACCGAGTCTACCCAGTTTTCATTTGCACGGCATCTAGTCGCAGTTTTTAAGCTTCTGTTGAACCGTTCTACCATTCCATTTGACGAAGGATGATAAGGAGTCGTCCGAATGTGTTTGAAACCGAGAAAGTTGGATAATTCCTTGAAAAGTTCGCATTCAAATTGCTTGCCCTGATCTGTAGTTACTTTTAACGGAACACCAAATCTACATATCCAGTTTTCATAAAGAGCTTTTGCAACAGTGTCAGCTTTTGAATCCTTTAAATAAATTACTTCCGGCCATCTTGAGAATCTATCTATACAGTTAAGACAATAAATAAAACCGTGTGATGGTGGTAATGGGCCTATCAAATCGATGTGAATATGTTCAAAACGGGATGCAGGATCATCAAAACAACAAATAGGAGATTTGTTATGTCTTTTAGTTTTAGCTTTCTGACAATTTAAGCAATTCCTTGACCATAATCGAATATCTTTATTTATTCCAGGCCAAACTACTTTAGAAGTGACTAATTTTGTAGTCCCTCGAATTCCTGGGTGAGATAAGTTATGAAAATTTTCGAAAACTTTTCTGCGAAGACTTCGTGGAATAAGGTCTGACTAATCCATGTGAATTGTCGCAATAAACAGAGGCTGATTGGTTTGGAAATCTGATCTTTGTAAGTTGGAGAGACCTGGGTAACGTCAATAGAACACGAAGCTCTGTATCCAAATGTTGTTGTTCTTGAAGATCTTCTAGTGTAATATTTGAGAGAATGTTGATTTCGCAAACTCTTGATAAACTATCAGCCACAATATTATTTGATCCTGATATGTGACAAATTGTTGTAGAGAATTGACTTATATAGTCGATATATCGAAATTGTCTTGGAGTACATGAATCAATTTTCTTTTGAAATAGAAAGGTTAATGGTTTATGGTCAGTCATTATTGTAAATTGTCTCCCTTCTAGCATATATCGAAAATGTTTGATGCCTTCATAAATTGCCAAAAGTTCTCTATCGTAAGCACTGTATTTAGTTTGAGGTGAAGAGAGCTTCTTTGAGAAAAAGGCTAAGGGTTTCTCTGAATGATTTATGGGTTCTCTTTGTTGCAGAACAGCACCAACAGCAGTGTTGGAAGCATCCACATATAAATAAAGTTCATTTTCAAGAGATGGATGACATAAAAGTGTTGCATTCGAAAGAGCATTTTTCAAATCTGCAAAAGCATTGTTCTGTACCTCTGACCAAACCAAAACTTGTTTTTTTTTAGGGTTTCCTTTTTGAAATTCATTTAAGGGAGCTTGTAGTTTAGCTACAAAAGGAATTGATGAACGATAGTAGTTAAACATTCCTAAAAATCTTCTTAGTTCTTCAACGTTAGTAGGTTTAGGAAAATTGATGATAGCATCCACCTTTTCAGGGGAAGGTTTAATGCCATTTTTGTTAATAATATATCCAAGAAAGGAAATTTCTGTTTTACCGAATTCACATTTCTCTGGATTTATCACAACCCCGTATTTTATTTAAGCGAGTAAATAGTTGTTTTAGATGATGTTTGTGTTCTTCCAAATTTGATGAGGTGATTAGAAAATCATCTATGTACGGAAAAACAAAATCCAAACCTTCAACAACCTGATGAACAAAGCGCTGACATGTTTGAGCGGCATTTCGGAGACCAAATGGCATTTGAAGATACTCGAAGAATCCAAATGGTGTTATTATTGCGGTTTTTTTAACGTCTTCAGGAGCAACTGCAATCTGATGAAAAGCCTTAACAAGATCAATTTTCGAAAATATTTTTCTGCCAGTAAGAATTGTTTGAAAATCCCTTAAATTTGGTATTGGGTATTTATGAGCGACAGTGTGGTTGTTAAGAAATCGGTAGTCCCCACATGGGCGCCAAGTTCCACTTGGCTTTTTAACCATATGTAAAGCACTTGCCCATGGACTTTTAGATCGTTGCACTATACCAAATTGTAAAAGTTGTTCGAATTCTTGTTTGGCCTGTTCAAGTTTGACAGGATCTAATCTACGAACTTTACAACTTATTGGAGGGCAATTTGTTATGATTTGGTGTTGAATGTTTGATTTTTTATTACATTTGACATTGAAGGTTCTAGTTACATTTGGAAATTCGATTAAAATTTGATGAAAAGGATCATTTACGTTAAAAGTTTTGATTGTGTTTAAATCAAAATATTTCACAATGCCTTTAATTTTAATATTTGTCCCAGGGTCGATTAAGGAATTGTTTTTATTATCAATTACTAACCCAAAATGTTCCAAAATATCGTTGCCTAATATTGGGGTATCAACATCAGCCAAAATAAATGTCCATAAGAATTTCTTTTGTAGATTAAGATTTAATTGAAGCAATTTTGAACCAAACGTTTGAATTTTAGAACCATTTGCAGCAAATAGAGGAATGGAATATGAATCATTAGTTGTTGTTATATCTTTAGGATGAATTGAAATATCAGCCCCAGAGTCTATTAAAAATTTTAATTTAGAAAACGGGTCATAAACAATTAATCGACGACTTTTTCTAAGATTCCCATAATCACTAGTCGTCATTAGTGTTGGGAAAAGGTGTTTTCCGAACTAGAATTAAATGCACAAGGAGGAATACACTTATTAGCTCGTTCCTTATAACGTCGATGATAAAAACAAAGATCCTGATTAGACAAAGAACGCTGTCTGTTTCTTGAGGATGATATGAAATTGGGTTGAGAAGATTGTAAATTTTTACTTATAACATCTATTAAATTCTCAAGTTTCTTGTTCAAATCATAAAAACTAGAATCTTCTTTAATTGATACAATATTAGATTTGGGACATTCAAGCATACCATCTGCAACTTCTAACAAATTTGTTAAGGGTGAAATTTTGTTTAAACCTCTGAGATTTTGTTCACATTCTTTAGGAAGTTTTTTAACCCAAATAGAGAATAGGATATCATCAGAAATTGTATTACAAGCAAGATTTCTAATTTCATTGAAAAGTTGACTTGGTTTCTGATCTCCCAGATGTAAATCATTAAAAATACGATTGAACTTACATTCCTGACTTTCTTCAAACATTGCAGTAAGTTGAATTTTGAGTGAGTTGTATTTGCTTTCTTGTGGTGGATTTCGAATAAAGCTTGAAATTTTTGTGATGGTAGAAAAATCTAGAGATTCAATAACTTTGGAATATTTTAAGTTATCAGAATAAATATTGAAAATTTGAAATTTCTGTTCGGTGTTTAAGAACCAAAGTTCTGGATCTTGAGTCCAAAAAAGGTTGAAGTAAGAGTGATTTCGAATTTTTGAGCTCCTCGCTTGAATAATTTTGTGTAACTGTTGGTATGGTTGTGTTAGAATTTTGCATCTTGAATTCTTCGAAGCGTTTCTCCATTCCTTCCATAAAACTTTGCATATTTTGTAAAATAACATTCAAGTCGGAAGATGAACCAGATGGAGTAATCTCAGAATCTGCTAATTCCAACTCAAAATCATATTCTTCTAGATCACTAACTTGAAGATCCTTAAGGTATGATTCCAATCGCATAATTTTAGCAGGTTTCCGTCCACTCAATGGTAAATTCCATTTTCTTAGTAAAGCGGAGATTTCTTCCGAAGATAAATCAGCTAATTTTTTTGGCATTCTTTCACATCCAATTATAGGATGTTATAAGTCAATGAACAATTTAAAATATTTAATATTGGTAATATTTATTTAAATTATAAAATTATATTTTTTTAAAGACACCAATATTATATTGAATCAATTATATATTTTTTTTTTTTTGACAAATTTTTCTTAAAGTGAAAATTATTGACAAATACTGACAAAAGAATCAAAACTAAAAAAACTGTTATTTGACAAACATTTGGGAGGTATCCACACATACAACTTCTGGAGAAGTGATAGCCAAAGGTTCAATAAGTATTACTGCTTTTAAATTTTTAAATATAATTGCAGAAATAAAAAGTTTAACAGGAAAATGTACGGACTGTCACGTTACATGTTGGACTGCCACGTTACATCGTTCGAATTTATCAATTAAAGAGAATCGAAAAACAAAGAGAGTGAATAGTTAAACAAGCCTGAATTATAATACACATACTTTATATTCGGATTTGTTCATAGAAAGTGTGTATGGCGGCCACTCGACATAAATACTCAATTTTTAACTTTGGTTTTTATTTTTTATTTAACAGTAAACAATAACAAATAACAAAAAAAAAACAGTCTTGTTCTGGACTTTTAAAACATTTTGAATACAAACATGAAAACTTAGGCATTTTGGTACCCTTGCATCGAGATTGTGTATGCAATGACCTTGCCACAAATATCTTGAATTTGATGAGCCGATGATATATTCGGAACTTGTTGAGCATTAGCAAATATTTGAGTAGTGCCTAGTGCGCTCATTTATTTTATCGAAGTCATTGCTTGTAAATTCTTCAAGATCAATTCTGGATTGCGTGCGCTTGAATGTGCTTACAAACTCTAATGCGCTGTTAACAATAACATGCCGTGCTTTAATGTGCTTTCGAACAAAAGCCTTAACAGTGGCAATGATTTCGTCAACACTACCCTTACCGTGCGAAGTTGCGAAGAAGTTCCAAAATATCTTCACTCCAAATTCTTTTTCTCGGTGCGGTATTATAGCCTAGATATATATATTTTTAAATTGGGATGATGGTCCGTCACTCCAAATTTTTAAAATTTTTACTGATGTTGGCGTTTCCGATGCCAGCTTGCAAATTGTCTGTAACGAAAATTTTAATATGTGGGGATTTTAATTCAAACGTTATCAATGAGACTACTTTACTTGACATAATGCAATCAATTGGCCTTTCTCCAACTAACATTACAGTGCCAACTCATTTTACTGCTACAAGTAACTCGTTACTTGATCTTTTCTTTGTCAGTAGCGAAAAGAAAGTCTTACTCTATGATCAGCTCTCAGACCTTGTTTTTCAAAGCACGACTTAATTTTTCTATCATTTGACTTTAAAATGCAAGTGGTGGATGACGTTGTTACTTATTATGATTTTAAACAAATGGATCGAAACGCGATGTTATTCGAATTATCTAAAATCGATTGGGACTCCATTTACTACATGCCTTCGGTTGACAATCAGGTCAGTTTTTTAAAACAAAATTTGGCACATGTGTTCCACAAATCTGTACCTTTAAAAACAACAAAATACAATTACAAAAATAAACCCTGGTTCAATCAACAGATTAAGGATAAAATCTGTGAAAGGGACAAAGCTTTTAAAAGTTGGAAACTGTTTAAAACAGATAATTTATATGACGAATATTCCAAAGCTAGAAAACAAGTAAATAAAATGATAAAAACTGCTAAATCTGCATACTACTCTAGCCTATTTATTTCTGCTGCACACTCTAAAAAAACGTGGAAATTCATACGAGAAATTGGTGTCGGCAAATGTAAGGAAATTGTCAATTCTGACATAAATGTTGATTCGCTTAACGAATCTTTTACAAATACCCTTGACATCCCCATAAACGATGGATATTATACCCGCAATACTGATATTAGTTCAACTTTATCGGAAAATGCTTTTTGTTTTCAATGCGTAAACCAACTGGAAGTACTTTCCACATGCCAAGCTATGAAATCTAATGCTGTTGGTTCTGATAACATACATCCCAGATTCTTAAAGGAAATTATCCCTCAACTGCTACCTCAAATTACCCATATTTTTAACACTTTTATCACAAAAAGTGTATTTCCTCAAAGTTGGAAAAATGCTAAAATCTTACCTATTCCAAAATCAAATAAAGAATATCGTCCCATTGCTATCCTACCATACTTGTCTAAAGTGCTTAAAAGGTTATTGCAACAGCAAATTGGAAAACATGTCAAGAATATGGGCCTACTCTCAGACAAACAATCAGGCTTTCGTCCTAAACATAGCTGCATAACTGCACTCATTGATGTGTCTGAAGATATTCGTGTGTATATTGATAGTGGTAACATTTCTAGTGCTCTTAGATCATTCGAAGGCATTTGATTCTGTGAATCATGAAATACTCTGCATGAAGCTAAGAACTTTTTTTAGTTTCTCTCCTTCCGCAACTCGTCTTATATCGTCTTATCTAGAAAATCGACAACAATACGTTAAAGCCAATAATAAAATATCAAATGTGCTTCCAGTAAAAAAAGGGCGTTCCGCAAGGTTCGATTCTAGGACCACTTCTTTTCACTATATATATATATGATTTGCCTAGGCAACTTTCGTATTGTAAAGTTCATATGTATGCTGATGATGTGCAACTTTATGTTTGTAGTCGTTTATATGAACTAAATAACTGTGTTGCGAACCTAAATGTGGATCTTAATCGAATTTACTTATGGGCTCTGGCAAATGGGCTATGTCTCAATCCTTCAAAGTCTAAATGCATCGTTATTACTCGAAGATCAGTGCCTTCCCTTGTTATACCAGATATTATGCTTAACCGTCAAATTATTGAAATTACACAAAAAACCAAAAATCTTGGAATTATTTTCAATAAAACTCTCACCTGGTCTGATCATATATATTTATGTCGCTTCGGGAAAAACGTATTCAATGCTTCGATCATTATGGAAAACTCAACATCTTACACCAGTCCATGTACGAGTTCTACTTGCAAAAACCTATCTAATTCCAACTTTGTTGTACGGATGCGAACTATTTGCTAGCTGTGATTCTATTAGCTCTAGGAAATTAACAACTACGTTTTATTCTATATTGAGATACGTCTACAATTTGAAAAGATCATCCCACATAACACCGTATGCACGAAAACTTTACGGTGTGAATTTTTGCGATCTCTTGAAGATACGATCATTGATACTGATGCATAAGATTATATTTACACGTGAGCCTACATATCTTTTTAATCGAATATCCTTTTCTAATTCAAGAAGAAATAATTCTATAATTCAAATAAGACATAAAAGTTTGGTCTCTGAATGGCAGTTCTATATACACTGCATACGTCTTTGGAACTTGCTACCGCCAACATTACAATATTTAAGCAACGCAGGACATTTTAGGACACAAGTTTTCCAATTTTTCAATACCATTTAAATATTGTTTAAACTTTGCTTTGTTTTGAATATATGTAGGTAAAATAATTTTTGTTACTGTATCACATTATACCGATCCTGTACTTTAATTATAAGACTCTTAGTCTTGTTGTGCAGGAAACCAAATAAATAAATAAAATAAATAAATAAACTTTGGAACAAAGAATACCTTGTATATAAAAGCCTATGTGAACTGGCTGAGCTGCCGTTGATTCCAATGCGCGCTCTGAACTTCATCTTGGCCTTCGCAAACAAAATTTTCGGCGAAATCAATTTGGAGCAACGCTTCTTCCTTATATTGCAAACTAAAGGCTCGAGGTCTTCAAGATTGAACATCAGTGATTGTTCCCGCTTAACAAAGCAGTGCTTCAGAAATTATGGCGAAAAGCTTGCAATATGTCCGATAAGATCTTCAATCGATCCGTTTGCTTCTTCTTTCCGTTCTTTTAGATACAAGGCTTTTTTTCCAAACTTTCCATGTTACGTGCTTGTTTAGGATTGCTCCTTCCACTAGGGCCTTCAATATTTCTTCATTGACGCCAACACAACTTTGATATCTTCATCATTGCGGACGTTGACTACTAAATTTACTTAAACCACAAAACCCTATAAAAGCAAAAGTAAAAACAAAATATGACGATAAAAGTGACACTTTTTATATTCTAAACGAAGAACCATGCATATATATTTCGGTCAATTTCTCACACATACTTGCCTTTTTCTGCACCATTTCTTTCTTCTACAAATAATGGGTAAGCTTCCCTCAAACTTATGACCATATATCTTAAAGCTATTCGAACTTCTTGCCCATCCGCAATGAAAAATTTCACGTCTCGGGCTTTAGGTGAAATCTGAGAAATGTCATCTCTCTCGAAGAAGCATTTTATGTCCAAATTTATGGGATCACCATTTAATGGTTTCTTAGTCGGCTTTTCAGTTAGAGCATTAGCTAAATTAATTTCACCGCTTTTGTCTATGCTGAAAACTATTGCAGCCAGAACTTATTTTCCTCCTTGGACAGGAAGGCAGAGCCTTTTTAACTTTTTAACAGCTTTTCCCAACGTTTGCCTTGCCCTATAGCCTTCCATCATGTCAAGGGATCAAAATATATTCATATTTGCGACCTGCAGTTTGATTACAAGCTTTACATGGACACACAGACGGACGGACATCGTTAAATCGAATCAGATAGTGATTCTGATTCGATCGGTATAATTAAAGATGGGTGTAGGTCAAATATTTTTGGTTGTTACAAACAGCAGCACAAAGTCATTATACCCAAACCACATAGTGGTATAGGGTATAAAAATAACACTCACATTATAATTATACCCTATACCACTATGTGGTTTGGGTATAATGACTTTGTGCTGCTGTTTGTAACAACCATCTTTAATTATACCGATCGAATCAGAATCACTATCTGATTCGATTTAACTATGTCCGTCCGTCCGTCCGTCCGTCCGTCTGTGTGTCCATGTAAAGCTTGTAATCAAACTGCAGGTCGCAAATATGAATATATTTTTATCAAATTTGGTATTTGATCTTTCATCGGCTATGGGATGAACGCTATTGAAATTGGTGGGAATCGGTCCATGTTCAGACCTAGCCCCCATACAAATGACCCCTATGAAATCAACATATATTGCCATAAGTTCCAAATTATCATATATATCTCAGTCTAATTGGGTTTGTATGAATATATTACATCTATTAATCAGTAGTCCAAAAATGATCCCTATTGGACAACTCTTAGTCATAGGCCCCATATAGAGCTGCTTCCCGATCTTCACTTAAATCTATCAAAAAACAAAAATATTGTACAGATTTTTCTAAAATTTGGTTTGTGTATATTTTTTCAAAGTATAAGTGACTTTATCAAATATGGTCAGGATCGGTCCATTTTTCGACCTAGTCCCCATTTAAATATAGTGTCCGATATGTACTTTTTCATATCTGCAGCGAAAAAAATTAATAAAAATGCCACTCAAATTTGGTTTATGCATATTTGCTATATCCAATTAGTTGGACTGAAGAGATAGGGTCTCTTAACCATGGTATAGGGTATCGTATAGTCGGGCTAGACCGACTATAATTTTCTTACTTGTTTTATTTACCTTTTTGCCGCAGCCTTCATTTCCTTCCATTTTTCTACTATCTGCTATTTCTTGCAAAACGTGCAAATCTTTTACAATTTTTTAAAATTTCTTATTGTTGCCAGACTGTTAAAAGTCCATTATTTTAAGAAATATTAAAAAAATTCCAACATTTAGGAAAACAAATTTCTTGCCACGGTTGTTTTTTCGCGTTTTTGACCACATGCAGAAACAATCCATGAGAGATTTAGTTATATTTCTAATTACCTTCTAATTTACGAGTTCTTTTTTTTTTTTTGTTTTTTTCTATGCCATTTGTTTGTTTTAATGCAGTTGGCCATACACACATACTAAATTCTTATTGATATAAATGAAAACAGTGTGCTAAGTAGCTATTAAATAATACAACCTTATACATTTTTAATAACTATAAATCGATTGCAATATGTGACGTATACTTGATATGTGTTGCAGTACACCACAAGCAACACTCATACGCATCGTTAAACTTTGAAATGACATAAAACTATTATTGTAAATGTTCCTCTGAGTATACTCAACACAAAATTATACAAAGTTTTATAATTTATAATATGAGAATATTTAATACAGAATATTTAATCTCTTAACCCCATAGGTTAGCTAAGGGAAATTTAATTTAATAGAAAATAAACAAATATAAATTAAACGAGTTGGAATGCTATAGTCGGTTAATCAAGAACATTTGATAACATATACCGAATTATTGACTGCTGTCCAAAAGCTTTTAAGCGAATAAGAAAAGGTCTCATATGTATTTTGTTTATATCTTTTCATACTTGTGCTAGTTTAGGTTTAAGATGAGTTTTACTGCTTTCCTATTTGCATAACACTCACGAAAAAAAAAACTTTGGAACAATTGTAGCATGTAACTTAGCTCATAAGGAGCAAAAGAACAAATTCTCCAGCAAACGTTCGTAGCATTAGCACGCATTTAGGTTCCGGCCTCTATCTCGTCGGTAATTGGGGTGGGATTATTGGACTACAATGCTTGCGGCTGTCAACTATTATGCTAACAGAAAAAGATTTTTAAAAATGCGTGCATTGTTAAAAGGAAAGAGGGGAAAATAAAGGAAAAAAGAAAATGAGAGGAAAGAAATTCATTTAGAGGGGAAAACAAGCATCCATGTTGCTTGAATATGTGCTGATGTTATACATATTTTTACCCGCCCAACCATGATCATATAACAAAATATCCGTAGAAATTTATATGATCCCAAATACATTACACTATCCGAACAACTAGCTAGAAATCACAACGAAAGATTTTTAAAGATCCATTTTAATCAATTACTTTATTATAAATGAAAGAAAATCTTAAAATTTAACATTAAACCAAGATTTAATTTATATATAATGTTATTAACATATATCGAAATGTATAAGCGATTTCAAATTAAACATATTTGAATTTAAAACTAAAAAACTTGTATCACCAGCAAAAATTTTCATTTAAAAACTCAAAAAAAACAAGCATTTGTGCAGAAATCAACAAAAAAAAATGTTGAAAAAAACTAAAAAGGTATATCCCGTTCGGATATCAAGGTGTAAAATCTATTTAAATTGAAACATAAACAAATAAAAAAAAATAAATAAAAAGGATTTTATTAGGTATCGGCAGAATTCGATTAAGTGACCACGAAATTAAAGTTTATTCAAAATTATCGAATGCATTCTTTTATAAAATACATACATTATATTTTTAAATGCGGAACGCGTGGAGTTGAAACAATTGAAAGATTCCCGTTAGTTGTATTATCGTCTTATTTAATAATTAAACGCATTAAAAGCCATTTAAATCGTGTTTTAACATATTACACCAACATATTGGGTACCAAAATAATTTAAGTTTTATTTCGGATTGATGGCTTTTAATGTTTTTAATGTTGGATTATTAAATAAATTCATGAGTTGTATGCATCACTGTTGGCTTTACATGACCAAATAATACACTTGTTCGCTGTTATTAACAGACCATAAAAATGTTAACAAGTAGTTTTAGCGGTGATGCAAACAAGTATGTTAACTAAAATAAATGTTATAAAACGCAATATATGACTTACATTGATCGAGTTATTCCCACGATGAAAGATCTTTCATAGCTGGATTCAGTGTGTTGATGATGATTGTAATAATTATTTTTTTTTCTAATAATTGTTCATATTTTTTGTTTATAATTTTTGGTTAATTATATGATTTTTGTCTTTATGATTTAAAAAAAAAACAACCGCTGTACTCAGAACCCGGGTTTTAACGATATGACACTTATTCTCGTTATTTTTAGATACTCTTTATTCTTTTATTTTGCCATATGTTTAATTTTTGTACAATCAAGTAACAAGTGTTTTTCTTATTCTATTTTTTATTTTTTTTTTATATCAAATTGCACAATATCACTAAAGAAAGCGCTGTTTTTATATGTATTTTTATGTAGAAAAACGCGTTTTTTTTTTTTTGTTGATTTTTGCACTTTGAAAATTAAAATTATAGTGTTGATTAACTTAACAACAAAAGATATACTGTAGATTATTACACTGGTGATGAGTATAACGAAAATGAAAAATCAAAAAAAAATTTTAACACTAAATATATTTAACAATTCATTTTTTTCTCCTTTTTTTTAGAATTTTATAATGAAGAGCTAGAGAGGAAATATGTCGATTGACGAGAATTTACATTTGATGGATTTCTGGATGGTTTTTAATAAAAGTTTTATTTATAGTACTACTTTTGGCGTATCACTTTTTCGTTTGATTCATCTTCACACAATCTCGATGAATTACGTAGGACAAGGGATTTTATATTGACAAAATATCTGTGATATAGATTCACAATTTAATTCGTGATTTTGAATGTAGGAATAGTTTTAAGTTAGCCAAATTTTTAGTCTTAAGGTAGCCAAAATTTTTTTTAAATTTTAATTAGACAAATTTTTAGTTAGACAATTATACACTTTTTAGAAAATTTTATAGCGTAATTTAAATTAATTTTATCTTTGATTTTTAGCCACTTTTAAATATTGTTCTTTTCAGCCAATTCACTAGTTTTATTTAGGGTTTTTAATTTTCCTTTCAAACAGATTTTAGTGAGAAGCACCTTTTTTCTTTTTTTTTTTATACACTATTGGTTTGACTTTTCTAAGGTTTTTCAACAGTTCTTATAGGGGTTTTTCATTAAATTTTCCGCGATTTCCTTCTCTATAGCTTGCTTAACTGAATGGTTCACCCAAATTTTGCACTTTTCACTACACTTTTCTGATGTTTAGTCTAATGTTGCTCGTTCGCAAAAAGAATTTGTGACTGCCTTCGCCAAGTTCATGTTACCACGATTTCTAACCTCTTGCTTCCAAAACAGACCTTTATAGGAACCTACTCCTCTAGCAATTTCAGACCTTTACAACTCCGATAGCGCAATGTTATGTGTGTGTTTCTGTTTGCTGAAATAAAATGGTTTGGTTATGATTGGTATACTGAAATAGCTTGCGGTAGGTGCATGTTTTTACCTTTTTCTTTTCTATCAAAGAGGCGCAATGAGCAAACGCTTTTGCCGATGCGATTGAATTTAGATTTGTTTTCAAATAAGTAGCAATCTGGAGGTTTTTAGAAGAAATATAAATTTCTTTAAAAATTACTCAGCTTAAAGAAATGAAATTTAAAGAAAGGCTTTATGAAAGATAGAACAAATTATTTTTTAAAGTAATTAAACTCACTTTTGTGACAAGCTATCAATGGTGTTTTAATGAAATAATGTTTGGCACGATGAGTTGAAAAACTCATAAAAAAATTCATGAAGTCCTGTTTAAAAATTTAATTATTTTATAAAGAGCACCACTTATATCTGAAAAAAGAATTGTTGTTGTTTTTACTTACTTGTAAAAAAAAAGGAAACCAGGACGAAGATTTTAAAAAAAACTTTGAAGGTGACGATCAGCAAAAAAGATCGATTTGACATCCAAACAAGCTTTATATACCATGAAATGGTTGGAAAATTTTTGGAAAAAATGCACTAATTCAGCGGTGACATACAAAAAAAATCAGTAACACATACAACCAAAACAATTGAAATGTCAATCAGTTTTGACACACACTGCATTATCTTGCAACAGTGTGGGTTACCCTAAAAAGTAAGACTTAAAATTAGAGTCAGGGTTTGAGAAAAAATAAGAGAGAAAAACTAAGGTAAGAAATAGTTATAATACAGTTTTGAAATGGTTTTGCTACAAGCGCCTCTACACAATATCGTTTATACTTTTACCATTTCAAAACCAATTAATAACTGATTTCCAGTTAAATGATTTAGTTGTATAGCCACTCGAAATGTGAATATATCATTAAAAACTAACTGAAGTAGTTCGATATAACTGTGTTTATCTTAATTAACCTACAAAGTCAATGTAAGACTTCTTTAAAATCTTTGAGACATAATTTCAGATAACGTGTAGAGAAGTTTTCATATGATTTTGATATTGCATATCTAATAAACTGATATTTAAAAAATTTAAAAACAATTTGTTGCTTAATAATTTCTCCACCTCTATACATAAATAAACTCATATAGATACACTGACTGACTCACTGATATATAACGCTGTATAATTTAAATTTAATTTCATTAAATTAGCATCCTTACGCATAAGTATTTATATATTGAAGCTAAGTACTTGAAAATTGGAATGTAGATTAATTAATGTACATTTTTTTTGAATCAGTTAATATTTTTTAAACCTCATTTCTTAAAAAAGTAATTTTCTTGAAACAGCAAACCTTCTCAAAATGTACTTTTCTTAAATAACTACCTTTCCTTACAAAATTAAATTTTCTCAAAAATTTCCTTAGAAAGTACTTTCATTAGAAAAGTACATTTTCATAAAAATGTACCTTTTCCTGAAATAGTAAAATTTTTTTAAATAACTACTTTTTCTTATAGGAGTACCTTTTCTTAAAAAAGTACCATATCTCAAAAAAGCACTATTTCTTAACATATTAAATGAGCATAAAAAATTCGTAAAAATTCTCAGAATATTTTCTAAAAATGTTAATTTTCTTAAAAAGAGAATTTTCTTAAAAAATCTCCTTTTCTTAAAAGAAGCTCCTTTTCTTAAAAAAGTACATTTTATTAAAAAAGTACTCCTTCATAATAAATGAATTTTCTTAAAAAAGTAGATTATCGCTAAAAAGTAAATTTTCTCATAAAGGTATTTTTCTCTTAAAAAAAAAGTACATTTTCCCTAAAGGTGGCTTTTCTTAAAAAATAACTCTTTTTACAAAAGTAACTTTTCTTAGGAAAATTCAATTTTTATACAAGACTATTCTCTTCAAAAAGTACATTTCCTTCAAAAAGTATCTTTTCTAAAAAAAAAACCTTTTCTTAAAAAAGTACAATTTTCTTAAAAAGTACCTTTTCCTTTTTCTTAACAAGTTAGTTTTCTTAAAAAAGTTAATTTTCATAAAAAGCTACTTTTCTTAAAAAAACACGTTTTATTAAAAAAGTACATATCTATAATATTAATAGGCTAGGCGATTTCTTGTTACCGATGTTTTGTTCTACCGTCTTATTCCGATTTTGACCAAACGTATATTATTTGAAAGGTATTTCTATTTAGCTGTTCACCAGATTTACAGATTTTAAAACTTTTTCCTTATTTTAAGTAAATTGCATTTAAAGATGCTACTAATACATACACAATATTATACATATGTTATGTATGTGTTTCTCAAATTTGTAAATGTTTTTGTTAATGAATTTGTTTTCGTCATTCACAATATTAATAAACCGAAAATTAGTTGGTTTGTGAATTGGCTAAAATAAAGTTGCCTAGAAATTGCACACGAATTTTGAGCGCTGGAATCTGCTAGTTCTTAATAAATACGTTTCCTTAAAAAAGTAGATTATCTTTAAAAAGTACATTTTCTCAAGAAAGTAGCTTTTCTTTAAAAAAAATAGCTCATCTTACAAAAGTACCTTTCTTAATAAGGTAAAGTTTTTAAACAATACTATTTTCTCTAAGAAAAGTATCTTTGCCAAAAAAAAATTCCTTTTCTTAAAAAAAGTATTCATTAAAAAGTACTTATTTTGTAAAAAAAAAAAAGTGCTTATGGGTAAAAACATATGAAATCAACCGCAAATATTAACATTTGTGACCTCATCACGTCCAAATTTGATAAGATTTTGCACACATGATCTATGGATCGGCACAATAATATTTGCTAACTTTCAGACATATAGCCTTAGAACTTTCAGAATTATGGCCATTCCAAGTTGGCAAAAATCAATAAAAATGCACTCAGATGCCTTAACACAATTTTTAATATCTCGAAAAGTATTCATTGTACGTTAATAATCAAGAGCTCATTTTACAGACTAAAACATGCGCCATTCCAAAAAGTTTCGATCAAGGATAATGTAAATAAAAAAGGACTAAAATTTCCAAAGGATATTTCTCGAAAATCAATATTTTTAAAAATTTCAAAAAAATATATGTTAATTCTAATTATGTTTTGTACAAGTCTGTCAAATTTCAATGTGAAGTCTTTATCACAACATGAGTTATTAAGAAAAAGCAGGCGAAGGTTTATGTATTTCATGAAATGTACCAAAATACAAAAAGGTGACAAATTACAAAAAGAAGGACAAATCAAATGTAACGGAACTTTTTCGACTTTTCTTTGCTTAAACTCTTTTTCTCCATTGCTAAACCTTTAATAAAAAGTACAACATAATGTATTATCATTATTAAACACTTTATTACAGCATATTTATTTATTTCTGAAGGATTTCAATTAAAAAATCTGCATCTGCCGAGTATCGCTTGACTTTAATTTTTTTTTTATCTACAGGTTCAATAGAATGCAGCTTTTGAGTTCCAGAAATAGTACGCAAATCTTTAAAATGAATTTGAAGGAACCGTGCTTCTTCTTCGTGGTCTTCTAGAGTTAAAAACTCGAAATTACAGTTCAAAAGATTTTGCAGGCACCATTCATATAATTGTTTTGAAGTAGTTATTTGACCTTGTAATGGACGCTGTAAACTAGCTCGACGTGCCTCTCTCTTTACGGTACCTCCAAGACCGTCACTTGGGCCTTTTCAATGGCTTGATGCAAAAAAAATGCTACTCAGCATTACATCCAAAATCTTCCATATGATAACATAAATTGATAAAGTTCTTTTTATTTTTAAACTGGGCAGCACTACCGTCTGAAAAATACGTGATTTTCTTCGGGGTTGTTTTAAACTTTTTTCTCAAAAATACATTCAGGTGGCGATGGAACAGGTGAACAGCTACAGAATCGTGTACAAGACAATCAGATATTATTATGAAGTTTGTATGTTGTGTTTTTCCATCTGATTTAAAATAAATAGCAATTGTGTATAAAGTGGCCTGAGAGTTGTTCCAGTGAAATCCCTGGACTGCATCCTGAATAGTAAAAGAAGCATTTTCTGAAAAATCGCAAACTGCTATATACTCATTTTCTTCCAAATTTGATTTTCTTTCGCTCAGATATGCTGCCGGCTGTTTTGCAATAAATGAATGAGGTAATAGAATTTCAAGCTTTTCACATAGGGAATCCACAAAAACGTCGGCTTAGCCAATCATGGTCTCCAAATTATCCCTATTTACACTTACCCATTGTTTATATGTTATTTCATCAATATCATTTTGCTCTAGTAATTGATTTAGTTTTGCTTTTAAATTTTCAATTCCTGGACACTTGTTACATTTACGTAGGTGAGACTTTGAAGAAGATGGAATGCATGTCGTTTGTTTCAAACAATCTATGTAACATTCAAGCTGATAATTCGGAACACCAGCAGTTAATTTTTTTAAATTTATAGCATCAATCATCTGCTTCACATTTTGATGCTTTGTACAAACACACACGTTATGAGATCCACACGAATTTGCTAGAATTATATTCCTCGGACGAAGTTGGCAAAACTTGGAAATACCTATTTTTATTCCATCATGTCGTTCCTTGAATAAGGCGTACATTTCTCTTAAGTTTCCAAGCAAAAGTCTTTTATTTTTCCTGACTTTTGTACCATTTTCAAAAAAAGACACGAAATCTTTCTGTCCGGGCATACACCTGCTGACGTCATCGGATTCATAAAAGGATATTACTAAACTGCTTGTCACTGGTGAAATTGGACTTCCCAGTTTTGGGTTAGGCGTACTCATCACACCCTTTGTTTCAACCAAATGCTTAACTTTTCGCGCGATATAGTTTGTAACCAGGAATTCTTCCTCAATTTTATGTATTGCCCAGCTTTTTGGTAAAATTGTTAGCAGTTGGATTTTCTCACTATTTTTTGTTAATGTTTTAAACTTTTCTTTTAATTGTTCTATTATTTCGGATTGTGGGCACATATACGAAGTTGATTGTGCTAAACCGTGGAAAATTTTGTCTTGAATCGAATCACTTATTTTCCTGAATTTTGCATCTCTGTACCGTTTTTGATGTAACTTCTTCTTTTTTATCGGAGATTGTTCCAGATACGGTAAAGATTGGTTTAATTTTGAAATAGCAACTTCTTCCGTGCCTGACGCAATGTCATCTTCTTCCGTGCCTGACGCAATGTCATCGAAAGTATCTACATTTTCGTTTATGTCTGAACTTTCTTCCAAATTAGATTTATTAGATTTCTTCAGATGCGAAAATTTTATTCTACATGTCCCACAAATTTTATTTGAGATCGTAATGTTTTTATCCTTAGTTTACTGTAGCATCCATTCTTGGACTTGTCTTAACCGGATTTTTTAAAAGGATTACAGCAAAATGTTGAATTGAATGGCATATTTTTTATTTAAATACCACAACCGAATGAATTGTGCAAGACTTTTTTGTATTGACAATAATTATAATTTATTTAAATATTTAGTCTCTTTTTTTTGTTTTTTCAAACGATCAAGTCACTTTAACACTATAACTCTTTGACGTTTAGCACTTATGAAATCTAGTATTCAACTGAAGTTTGACTTACAGTCTCTGAACTATTTATACTGTTTTTTTTTTGGTACAAAAAATAGATTTCAGGTAAAAAAATACACGCCTTGCTTTTCTTGAATTGGAAAATTTGCGTGAAGTACGGGTCATAAAATGTTTTTTAAATAGGGACTGAATTTGCTACTGCCAATAAGCCGACCACAGGTCATAAAATATTTGTACGTTTTTTGTGTGAACAGGCAATAAATATTTCACCTAGGTGGTAAATTCGAAAAAGTTCCGTTACATTTGATTTGTCCTTCTTTTTGTAATTTGTCACCTTTTTGTATTTTGGTACATTTCATGAAATACATAAACCTTCGCCTGCTTTTTTCTTAATAACTCATGTTGTAATAAAGACTCCATATTGAAATTTGACAGACTTGTACAAAACATAATAAGAATTAACATATATTTTTTTGAAATTTTTAAAAATATTGATTTTCGAGAAATATCCTTTGGAAATTTTAGTCCTTTTTTATTTACATTATCCTTGATCGAAAATTTGAAATGGCGCACGTTTTAGTCTGTAAAATGAGCCCTTGACTATTAACGTAAAATGAATACTTTTCGAGAGGAAGGAATCTGAGTGCATTTTTATTGATTTTTCCCAACTTGGAATGGTCATAATTCTGAAAGTACGAGAGCTACGACACTGCAAGTTGGCAAACGCTATTATTATGTTTAACTTTCCCTTCGTACCAAAATTCATCCAATTCGAAATCGGTGCGGTCAACTCATTGGTTGATTTCATATGTTTTTACCTTTATTTTTAAAAATTTAACTTTTCTTAAAAACTACCTTCCTTTAAAAAGAATATATTTAAAAAAAGTAACTTTTCTTCAAAAACTACCATTTTCTAAAAAAGATCCTTTTCCCGAAAAAGCAAAATTTTTTAAAAAAGTTCCCTTTCTTAAAATAGCACATTTTCTGAAAAAGCACCTTTGCTTAAAAAAGTACCTTTTCTAAAAAGGTATCTAATCCTTGAAAGAACTTTTTCCTGAAGAGTACCCTTTTTCAAACAGAAATACATACTTTAAAAAGTACATATTCTTACAAATATTCCTAAAAAATTACCTTTCCCATACAGGACCCTTTCATACAAAAGTAACTTATTCGAAAAGTATCTTATTTTAAAAAGTAGCTTTTTGAAAAGGTACTTTAAAAACCAACTTTATTAAAGTACCTTTAAAAAAAATATCCTTTTAAAGTACCTTTTCTTAAAAAAGTACATTTTCTTGAAAAACTACATTTTCTTTAGAAAGTACCTTTTTTGAGAAAGTTCCTTTTCTCCAAAAAGTAACATTTTCTTAAAAAAGTAAATTTTCTTAAATATTACGTTTTCATACAAAAAGTACACTTTCTTAAAAAGTGCCTCTCTTAATAAGGTTCCTTTCTTTAAAAAGTACCCTTTTTTAAAAAGTACATTTTCTCAAAAAAAAAACATTGTTCCTAAAAACTTCTTTTTTTCAAAAAAATCTTTCCTTAAAAAGTGACTTTTTAAAAAAGTGCCGTTTTTAAAAAACGACCTTTTCTTAAAAATAATACATTTTTTGTTTGTTAGATTTATCGTCATTTTTCAGACATATTGCAATTACTACTGTAATTAATATGCAATTTTAATTTTGTTTAAATGGTGTGTGGTAAAGAAGAAGAAAGCATATATTTCAAAAATTCATAACTGCACTGTATTCTTAATCGGACCGGTTTCTGGCATTTCAGCCTTCATCAGCGATTTATTGAACATTGTGATAATTGTTATGTTTTAATTGAATAGATTGTTTCTATATGAAAAATTTTTTCTACTTAGGGCGGCCGTGAGGTTTTGAACCATGAACCTTCACATACACTCGTACTTGCACTTTTTGGTCAGCGCTTTAACACACTCACCTAAAGACAGGCCTATGAGCAGTGTGGTTAGATACAGTTTTCGTACCATACAGCTTTACTTTGTATTAATTTCAGAAGATACAACTCTGTCCAAACAAACAATCGTTATTTTTGAATTTTGAATATTTTTTGCATTTATACTTCTAATTTCCACTATTCTCAGTTTTCGTAAGAGTTGTCATATGTGATGTACGGTTTTTGTACATACCTACATATGCACTTTACATATATTTGAGATGATGCTTTGAAGCGGCCGCCCTAAGTAGAAAAAATTTTTTCGTATAGAAACAATCTAATCAATTAAAACATAACAATTATCACAATGTTCAATAAATCGCTGATGAAGGCTGAAATGCCAGAAACCGGTCCGATTAAGAATACGGTGCAGTTATGAATTTTTGAAATATATGCTTTCTTCTTCTTTACCGCGCACCATTTAATACATTTTCTTCAGTACCTTTTTTAAATAATTATATTTTATTAAAACAAATAAATTTGTTTTAAAATTACATTTCTTAAAAGAGTACTTTATCTTAAAAAACTACCTTTTTCTTCGAATCGCTAATTTTCTTTACAAAAAAAAAACACGTTTCTTAATGAAGTATTTTTCATAAAAAATACTTTTTTTAAATACTTAAAAAAATAAAAATTTTAAAGTACCTTTTTGCAAATGTATCTATTCTAGAAAGGAACTTTCTGTCAAAAGTATCTTCTCTTAAATAGTACCTTTCTTATTAAGTACATTTTCTTAAAAAAATAACTTTTCTCAAAAGCACCCTTTTTAAACAAATTATATTTCCTTCACAAAGTACTTTTTTTAACGTTCTTAGATGCAGCATGTCAAAAAATCATGTGAGTCCGATCACAGGGGAGAAATGTAAACATCTAGTAATTAAAGATTTTTTTTTTGTAAAATAAAATACTCGAGCTCGAGGCCTGGGGTTTTTTTTTTTTTTAATTAAAATTCTTTATTCTCCAATATTTTATATTTTATTTTACAAATAAATTTGGAAAGGTCGAATAGAAAACAACTATAATTTAATTAAAGATTTTTTTATGTCATTTTTAAAATCAAACAGAAAGCGTCATCTATTTATCACTTATAGCAAAAGCTGTTTCAGCTAATTCAACAACCCTTTGCTGTAAAACGTTAAAAATATCCCAATATAAACGTATATAAGTAACACATAGATGACGCTTTTAAAAAAGTGGCATAAAACAACAATTTTATATCATAATTTTTTCACCAATACAATCATAAGTCACACACCGATTTGTGTTACAGCTGTTACCGATTTGTGTTACGCCGTTTTTGTGATTGTATTGTGAAATAGAAATTTAACCCCCCCTGCGCTTATAGATGTTTACACATCAAAAATCATGTGAGTCCGATCATATGGGAGATGTGTTATCATCTAGTAATTAAAGATTATGTCACTTTTTTAAAACCAAACAGAAAGCGTCATCTATGTATCACTTATAGCCAACAACTGCAGGGACTCTGGTTATGCTTGTGGGGTTGTTGAATTATGTATATGTTATATGTTTATATTGTGAAATGTTTGCCATTTTACAACAAAGGGTTGTTGAATAAGCTGAAAGAATTTTATATCATAATTTTTTCACCAATACAAGACACACCGATTTGTCTTACGGCTCACAGCGTAACATGTGGGCTCACATGTTACGCTGTTTATACCCTATACCACTATGTGGTTTGGGTATAATGACTTTGTGCTGCTGTTTGTAACAACCAAAAATATTTGACCTAGACCCATCTTTAATTATACCGATCGAATCAGAATCACTTTCTGAGTTGATTTAACAATGTCCGTCCGTCCGTCCGTCCGTCCGTCTGTGTGTCCATGTAAAGCTTGTGATCAAACTGCAAGTCGCAAATATGAATATATTTTGATGAAATTTGGTATATAAGCTTTTATCGGCCATGGGATGAACGCTATTGAAACTGGTGAGAATCGGTCCATGTTCAGACCTAGCCCCCATACAAATTACCCCTATGAAATCGACATAAATTGCCATAAGAGCCAAATTTCATATAGATCTTACTTACATTGGGTTTTATATGCATTCATTACGTCCATTTATGAGTAGTCCAAAAATGATCCCTTTGGCCCCATATAGAGCTGCTTCCCGATCTTCACTTAAATCTATTAAAAAACAAAAATATTGCACTGATTCTTCTCAGATTTTGTTTGTATATATTTTTGCAAAATACAAGAGACTTTACCAAACATGATCAGGATCGGTCCATTTTTGGACCTAGTTTCCATATAGATATAGCATCCGATATGAACTTTTTCATATCTGCAGCCAAAAAAATTAATAAAAATCAGACTCAAATTTGGTTTTTGCTTATTTTCTATGTCCAGTTAGTTAGGCCTAAGAGATAGGGCATGGTATTGGGTATCATATAGTCGGTCTAGACCGACTATAATTTTCTTACTTGTTTTGTGATTGTATTGTGAAATAGAAATTTATCCCCCTGAGTGAAATTTATTAAAATTTTTTTTTCTTTTTATTTTTAATTCGTTTAAAATTTAGTTTACTATTTCATTTGGGAACTTTCAAAAGCTATTTATTAAGAAACCAGGTTTGAATGCAGCTTCACCTAATCAATTATTGCAGGGAACTACACAGAGTTATATTGCAACTTGATAATCGACTTAAGTGTTGTAGAGTGTAAAATCCATTTGAAAGGTTTAGAAACATTCCATTTTTTGGCCATTTTATATGCCCCAATGGATTTACCATTAAGTAGGCCATAAAAAAAATTAAATTTACAAAGAAATTTAACAGTAAAAATATGCTGAATTTTAGAAAAGTTACACCTTGAATAATTTTACAATTGACATTATTGATTTTATACTGATGTGTGTAATTATTTTTTTTCCTCTTACAGAATATTGTCTGGTGTGCCTTGGGAGGCATTCTATTGGTTGGCATTGCTGTCATATCATACTGGATAAGAAGATGCAGGTATGTTTGGAATAATATAAATGTACAAAATAAATCTAAGTGATTTTATGAAATATTTATTATTATAATATAATTTAGACTTTATAAAAAAATCAATGACTTACTTATCTACTAAAAACTATTTAACTGCATAATCTTATATTAGAAAGAATAACAAACTTAAAGAGTTTTGAATTATACTATTTCAAGCATAAAATGCTGAAATGTCATTTAAATGTTAGTTTTGTCTGTTTGATAAATTTCAAGAAAGAAAAAAAAATTGTTGAGAACTGTTATTACAGTTATAAACCACGACAGATGGCTGACATGTGTTACAAAGAAAAATGAGCAAACAAGAAAGCAATACATTAAATAAAAACTATTTTTTTTTAGAGGAAGGTATGCTAAGGTACAGAAATTGAAAAGAGAATGAAAGAAAGTAAACAACATTCACGTAGTTAGCTTACATACGTGGGAGCCCAAAACAAAAGCATTTTTTCAATATAAAGCAACCTTCAAATTTGTTTATTGCAGCAATATAATTTTTTAGCTAAATCGAGAATATAAGTTCTGTATATGAACAGAATTTTTATATAAAAATATATATTGGCGGTCTAACTTCCTTGCTCAACACATATTTGAATGTTTGTTTATCAAACAAAAATTTATTAGATAAACTCAAGAGCAAATATTATGCCATTTTTATTATATGACTACAAAAACTATCCTAAAATGAACAAATATATACAAGAGGAGCTACATATAACAACCATTCCACAATATGTTGAGTTTAATTCCATATAAACTCAAACCTTAAAAAATAAAATACCATTACAAAAAATTAGCCATTCTCTATAATTTCAACTGGTCTTTTTATTTATTAATATAAACGATTAACTTTAATAGCTAAAGGTTAATACAAATACATACAATGAAAATAGCAAAAAGTTTGCTTTCACCTTTGAATTGTATTTTCTTTTATTATTTGTATTTTGCCCATCAAAAACTAACCGCCTAAGTCGACTTAAGAACGATTTGAGTTATGTGTGCTATCATATTCTACTAAAAACGCTTTATATTTACGTGAAATCCTCATCCTTCTAACACTGTTATTTAAGAAGTTATTAATGAAAACTTACTGACCTAAGTCGTAATGAAGCCGCATTACATTTATATAAAAAGTTATTTTTCTCAAAAGCATGATTTTCGACTTAGGCGGTTAATGCTTGTGACCACAGATATATAAAAGAGTTGCGAGGATGATCATCGCCCAGCCCAAAACATTCGACCCAGAAGCTTGAAATTTGGACTGTAGGTTCATCTCTCGGCATACAAATCCACTAAGAACGGATTTTTAAATATTCGTACATTAACGGGGTAAAAGCGGACAAAAATTGGGAAAATGGTAACAAATTAATCTAGGAATATGAAATTTGGTGTGTAGACTCCATCCGAGAAACAAATGTGGGCTCAGAACCAATTTTTTCGAAATTCGGCCATTTAAGTGGAAAAAACGGCCAAAAAGGGTAAAAATTGTACCTTTCCGTATCTTGTTCACATATTAATCTATATCTATGAACCACCCACCAAATACGTGGGCATCAGTCAATAAAGATTTTATTGCTAATTCTAACGTCTAGGGGAGGAAAAACGGTCAAAAAGGGAAAAATTGTATATTTGGTATCAACTAAACAAAATAATGTAGGCATATAGTATGTGGCTTCCAATAGAGATAGAAACATCAGATAAGAGGAAAACTTTTGGTAATTCGGATGTTAAGGGCGGTAAAAAGGGCCCGTAAATGTAAAAGGGCACCTTTTTGTATCTTTTTTACAAAGTAATTTAGGAATACGAAATTTTACATGTAGATTCCATCAGAGATACACACTTCGCCAAAGAATAAAAAAAAGTTTGAATTCGAGCCGTTAGGGGGGCAAAAGCGGCAAAAAAGGGGGAAAATTGTAACAAGTGAATCTACGAATATGAAATTTTGTGTGTAGATTCCATCAGAGAAACAAATATGGGCCCAGGCTTATTTTTTTCAAAATTCGGCCATTTAACAAAAAACTGACAAAAAGGTAAAAATTGTACCTTGCTGCATTTTCTTAACATATTATTTAATTAATCTATATATATGAATTTTGGTATACAGATTCCACCGAATATTTGAGAGACTACTTATTTAAAAATTATCTTTAATCAAAAAAAAAACCCCCATTTACTGAAAAATAAAATTCTATAAAATAATTTTTATTAACAATTTTATTGACGTTATTTTTGTGAATGGTATTTTGGTTTGAGTCTGAACTAATTACTATATTTGACTAAGCGGACAAAAAGGGGGGAAAATGGTAACAAATGAGTCTAGGAATATGAAATTTGGTCCGTAGACTTCGTTCGAGAAACAAACATGGAGTCAGTATTAATTTTTCCGAAATTCGGCCATTTAAAGGGAAAAACGCCCAAAAAGGGCAAAAATTGTACATTTCTGCATCTTCTTAACATATATATACTATATAACATATATATACATATATATACATATATATACTAGCAGATTCCAGCCCTCGAAATTCGAGGTAAATTCTAGGAAATTTACTTTTTTCATTATATAAAGCCCCTTAAATTATGCTAATCAATTATAGCCAATTCACAAATCTACACAAAAAACAAACTCATTTTTTATTACAAACACATTAAAAAATTTAATAAAACACACATAGCATATGTATAATTTTATGCATGTGTTAGTAGCAACTTTAAATTCAATTTACTCAAAATAAAGGAAAAATTTTAAAATCTGTAAATCTGCAAAACGGCTAAAAAGAAATACCTTTCAAATAATATACGTTTGGTCAAAATCGGGTTACAGCGGTAGAGCAAAACATCAGTCACAAGAAATCGATTAGCCTATTAATATTATAGATATATACATGAATTTTTGGTATACGCACTCTACCGAATACGTGGGCATCAGTCCAGAATGAATATATTGCTAATTCTAACGTCTAGGGAAAAACGGCCAAAAAGGGGAAAAATTCTACATTTGGTATCTTCTAGACAAACGAGTATCAAATATAGTTTGTGGATAAAAACATCAAATGAAACGAAATCTTTTGGAATTACGAATTTTAAAACGGGGTAAAAACGGCCCGTAAATGTAAGAGTGTACCTTTTTGTATCTTCTTTATAAAGTAATTTAGGAATATAAAATTTGATATGTAGATTCCACCAGAAACACAAATATCGGAGAAGAATAAAATTTGTTTTAATTCGAGCCTTAAGGGGAAAACTGATACTTTTCAACTGGTAAATTTTCATTTGAAAGTACATTATCTTAACAATAGAAGTAAGAAATTTATAGTCGGTATAGACCGATACCCTATACCATGCGTTTGGAGAATTGGTCTTAGGTAAAACTAGTTGAGTTTAGAAAAAAAGCATAAGCCAAATCCACGTCGAAAATTGGACCATATTTGGTAAAGTCACTTATTTTTTGCAACAACCGATTTTGAGAAAAATCTGTGCAACATTTTTATTTTTGATAGGTTTAAGTGAATTGTCCTATATGGTTTATTTTTGGTCTAGGGATTAATTGATGTAATTAACGCACAAAAACCCAATTCGACTGAGATCTATTTGATAATTTGAAACTTATGGCAAGTTAAGTCGATATCATAGGGGTCATTTGAATGGAGAGCAGGTCTGAACATGCGCCCATTTTCACCAATTTCAATAGCGTTTGTCCTATGGCTTGATAAATAAAATAATATTATTTTTTATCTTTATAATTTGAATAATTTTCGAAGCTACTATGAATAAAAAAACTGGTACTTAAATAGAGTAGGTGGCAATACATTTCAACCTTTTACAAAATTCTAAATTTGCCAAATCTATATATGGGGGATTTCATGTCAAGTGCACCAACTTTTGAAACCGATGTCTTCCGATCGGGATGAAATTTGCACCAATGTTAGTCCTATTGGATAGTAGTTTAGACACAATTTTTCAACAAGATCGGTTAAGAGCTCTCTGAGTTAGAGGGGATCAAAATTTGACATTTTGGCCAAACAGGTGTTTTTTCTCATCCATGTAACTTATTACCTATTGTTCTTAGAAAATTTTCTCCCAAATAGTTTAGATAGCTATTTGTTCAATATTTCGGAAAAAAATACTTTAAAAAAAAAATTTTTTTTTTTGACTTTTTTTTACTAAATTAAAGCATTTTTTGCCTTTATTTTCAAAAAGGGCATTTTTTTTTTTTTTCATAAGAAAGCTTAGGATTTTTCCTTTAAGAGCCTTTTGGTCGCTTAGTGGGATGGGAGTGGGATATCTATCAAAATAAATGTTTTGTAACTCAAGGCAACGGTTTTTCAATTTTTCACAAATGCACTATTTTGAATTTTTTCCGATTTGTGTCTAAAACCTTACAAATAAAACTTATACTGAGAAACTAGACAAACTAAGCTTTCCGAAGGTATATAACATACCTAACTAAAATTTTATACCCTCGATACTGTAATACTCAGAATAAAAAAAAATCGCTTTTTTTCTATGGAAATGTTGAAAAATTATTATTTTTTATTTATTTTTAATAATAATTAAATTAATGTAAAATAACAATAATATTAAAAAGATAAATAATTTATTAAAATTTAATCTTAATTGCATTAGATCCATTTATATCATAGCTATTTTTATACTTAATTTATTGTAGCTGATGCAGTATTAAATCTTGTAAATTTTTAAATACCCTGTCTTTCATCCAGCTTTTTTGTCGCCTTTATTTACTGCGTTTTTTTGTCAATCCTTTCTTGGTGTTACTAGGTTCAGCTGTTGATTTCGCTGCTGGTTTATTTGTTGTCTTTGGAAAGAAATCGCATTAAACAGAGGCAGAAAACTTTTTCAACTTGAGTCTTCCATCGACAAGCGGTATAAAAGCATGGTATTGAGCGGTGCCATCGATTGCTACCGCAGCATCGAATCTGCTCTTCAGTGTTTTCAATGTTTCCTGATGATCCTCTTTGCTACTAAAAACTATTTTAGTTTCTTTACAATAATTCTTTGCCCAATGGAATAAAGCAGTCGCATCTAAGATGCGATCTTGATGAGAGCACTGGAGGCTATACTTCGCTGCATTTCTTTTAAGGTTTGCTCCAATACCATCACATGCTCCTTTACCATGAGCAGTAGGATGAAAATGCCACTCAGCTGGCATTCCAAAATCTTTTTCATGGGCCATAAGATTTGCCAAGCTACTTTTGTTTTTAAAATGTTGACGAGCTCCGTCCGAAACGTAGTATACCTTCTTTACTGTAAATTTAGATTTTAGAAATTTTAGTATTCTCTTCTGGTACTCATAAACTGCAACGGTATCATGTTTTAAATCGTCGGTATGATTGCCATACTTTTGTGTTCAAGTTTTTCATCTTTCATGAAGTAAATAACTACTGTGTTGCTTGGTCGTTATGGCATCCTGAAGAACATATTTATAGTTTTCTGCGAAATCACATGAAATAACGAATTCACCAGACTTCAAATGCATCTTCAAATCCTTGAAGAATGACCATTGCTCTTCGACTAAAAAGTCATGGTTTCTCAAGTTTAGCAATCCTGTACACATTTCTTCCACAAAATCATCCACATTTAAAATTATTGTTTTCAATGTGCATCTGTCAGTCTGAATCCAAGAATCAAATTTGACCTCCTCTATATATTCTCGATCTAAAGAGTTGATTAAATTTTCTTTGATGAATGTGTTTTTCGGGCAATTGGTACATTCACATAAGTGGCAAGGAGTTGTTGCATAAGGACACATAGTCAATTTAAGGCAATCGCGGTAATCGTGTAAATCTTCTGCTTAATCATCTGTTAAATACTTTAAGTTGATTTCCTTCAACATCAGTTTAACATTTTCATGGTAAATGCAAACGCATACTGTGTGAGTTCCGCTGCTTTCTGCCAAAACGCAATATTTTGGCCTCATTTGGGTTAATTTCGTGAAGCCAATTCTAACATCCTCGTGTTCAGATTGAAATGTTGCAAATAACTCTTTCAGGTTACATAGAACCATTCTCTTCTGTTATGTTATGAAGGTATGTTACATACCTTTGGAAAGTTTAGTTTGTCTAGTTTCTCAGTATAAGTTTTATTTGTAAGGTTTTAGACACAAATCAGAAAAAATTCAAAATGGTGCATTTGTGAAAAATTGAAAAACCGTTGTCTTGAGTTGCAAAACATTTTTTTTTTTATAGATATCCCACTCCCATCCCACTAAGCGACCAAAAACCTCTTAAAGGAAAAATCCTAAGCTTTCTTATGAAAAAATAAAAAAAAAAAAAAATGCACTTTTTGAAAAAAAAGGCAAAAAATGCTTTAATTTAGCAAAAAAAAAAGTCTAAAAAATTTTTTTTTTTTTAAGTATTTTTTTCCGAAATATTGAAGAAATAGCTATCTAAACTATTTGGGAGAAAATTTTCTAAGAACAATAGGCAATAAGTTACATGGATGAGAAAAACACCTGTTTGGCCAAAATGTCAAATTTTGATCCCCTCTAACTCAGAGAGATCTGGACCGATCTTATTGAAAAATTGTGTCTAAACTACTATCCAATAGGACTAACCTTGGTGCAAATTTCATCCCGATCGGAAGACATCGGTTTCAAAAGTTGCTGCACTTGACATGAAATCCCCCATATATAAAATTCATTTTCTGTTTGTTTGTTTGTTTGTTCGTTTGTTTGTTTGTTTGTTTGTTTGTTTGACCGCTATACAAATTTTTATTTTTCAACAGATTTTCCTGAAATTTTGTGTACACGATCTCTATACCCCAGGAAAGGTCGCCATATACTTTCAACCGGCCACGTCTGCTTTTACGCCCACTTTTTATATAAAATTCATTTTCTGTTTTATTCATATTTGTTCACTATACAAATTTTTATTTGTTAACAGATTTCTCTGAAATCCGGTACACACGATCCCTGTACTCCTGCTAAGGTCACCATGTACTTTTTATCGACCACGCCTACTTTTATGCCCACTTTTTATAGACAATTCATTTACTGCTTTTGGTATATTTGTTCGCTATACAAATTATTATTTTTCAACGGATTTCTCTGAATTTTGGTATACACGATCTTTGTACCCCAGGCCAGGTCACCGGGTGATTCTTGGGGTCACATCTACTATTACGCCCACTTCTTGTTTACAATTCATATTCTGTTTTTTGGTACATTTGTTCGCTACACAATTTTTTTTTAAACGGATTTCTCTGAAATTTGCTACACACGATCTCTGTACTCCAGAGAGGTCGCCATATGATTCTTGTCGGCCACGCCTACTTCTACGCCCACTTTTTATACAAAATTAATTTTCTGTTTTTTTTTATATTTGTTCACCATAGAAATTTTTATTTTTCTAGGGATGTCTAAAATTTGGTCACACGATCTCTATACTACAGTGAAGGTTTCCATATGCTTCTTTCAGGCCACGCCTACTTTGCGCCAACTTCTATGTATATAAAACTTATTTTTTTCCTTTTATTTGTTTCTTTATTTGTTTGCTATACAAACTTTTATTTTTCAATGGGTTTCTCCGAAATTTAGTACATATTCCAGGGAAGGTCGCCGTATGATTTTTACCGACCACGCCTACTTTTACGCCCAATTTTCATATAAAATTAATATTTTGTGGTGTGGTATATTTCTTCCCTATACAAATTTGTAATTTTCAACGGATTTCTCTGAAATTTGGTTTACGCGGAAATAACTACACGGTGAACAAACTCCGCAAACTTAAAAAAAGGTACCCAAAAGAAGTGAACAAACTCCCCATTTTTCTGTAATCGAAATAAAAAATAAACGTACTTCCCAAATTCATTCTTAAATTTTTACATATTTTTATTTAATGAATTTAATGAATTTAAAATGAGTATTCTTTTCAATAGCATCATTTCGTTGCGCGGAAGCTACGCGCACGGTTAATACAGCTTAGCTAGAATATCGGAATGTTCTGAAAAATATATTTTGACAATTAAAATAAGTTGGCAGCAGCTGCGCGGCAGCACAGGTGTGGCTGCCAAACGCGTGGAAGCGTCGCGCGAACGCGGACGCGACGGATGCGGACGCGACGCGCTCTCGGAACACAGCTCAGCTAAAATATCGCAATGTTTTAAAAAATATTTTTTAGGAATTAAAATAAGTTAACGAGAACTAAGCGGCAGCACGGGTAGTAGCCGAGAGGAAGCGGCGCGAGGCGTGACTCGCTCGCGGAACACAGCTAAGTGAAATGTCGTATGATAAATTTTATCTACGTATGTGAAATAATTATCTGTTGATCAAAATAGGCCACTCATATACTATAAGCAGTTGCTTAAAGAAACCTTGCGATACAATACTAAACGTTGCATTAGTCTTTCATTTCTGAAACTTGAATTTGACGTCTCTGCTCAATGATCACTTATTGAATGAAGTAATTCAGCATCTTATAAAAAACTTCAAAATTACAAAATCTAAAAATTTTTAATTGAAATAAAAAATGAATTTACTACCCATACAAATTTTTGGGGAGGAAGTTCATTTTATTAGGGAATTTATTAATTGGGGACTAAGTACTCAGCGCCTGCTAAGCATAGTGAACCATTTTTCAAGTCAATGGCATTTTTATCCCGGGCAAGACCGGGTAAAAACAGCTAGTTTGTAATAAAATAATTGTTATACCCTATACCACTATGTGGTTTGGGTATAATGACTTTGTGCTGCAGTTTGTAACAACCAAAAATATTTGATCTACACCCATCTTTAATTATACCCATCGAATCAGAATCACTATCTGATTCGATTTAACGATGTCCGTCCGTCCGTCCGTCCGTCTGTGTGTCCATGTAAAGCTTTTAATCAAACTGTAGGTCGCAAATATGAAGATATTTTGACGAAATTTGGTATTTGATCTTTTCTCAGCCATGGGATGAACGCTGTTGAAATTGGTGAGGATCGGTCCATGTTCAGACCTAGCCCCCATACAAATGACCCCTATGAAATCAACATATACTGACATAAGATCCAAATTATCATACATGTGTATGATGTTTTTTTTTTTTTGTGTGAAATCGCTATTTGGTGTGTTCTATATTGGAAGATAACACATTTGTTATAAAAAATAGAATTAAAACAAGTAAGAAAATTATAGTCGGTCTAGACCGACTATACGATACCCTATACCATGCGTTTAGAAACCCTATCTCTTAGGCCCAACTAACTGGACATAGAAAATAAGCTAAAACCAAACTTGAATGGGATTTTTATTAATTTTTTTGGCTGCAGATATGAAAAAGTTCATATCGGATGCTATATCTATATAGGGACTAGGCCCAAAAATGGACCGATCCTGATCATGTTTGGTAAAGTCTCTTGTATTTTGCAAAAATATATACAAACAAAATTTGAGAAGAATCAGTGCAATATTTTTGTTTTTTAATAGATTTAAGTGAAGATCGGGAAGCAGCTCTATATGGGATCAAAGGGATCATTTTTGGACTACTCATTAATGGATGTAATGAATGCATATAAACCCAATTTGAGTAAGATCTATATGACAATTTGGATCTTATGGCAATTTATATCGATTTCAAATGGGTAATTTGTATGGGGGCTAGGTCTGAACATGGACCGATTCTCACCAGTTTCCATAGCGTTCATCCCATGGCCGATAAAAGCTTATATACCAAATTTCATGAAAATATATTCATATTTGCGATTACAAGGTTTACATGGACACACAGACGGACGGACGGACGGACGGATATTGTTAAATCAACTCAGAAAGTGATTCTGATTCGATCGGTATAATTAAAGATGGGTCCAGGTCAAATATTTTTGGTTGTTACAAACAGCAGCACAAAGTCATTATACCCAAACCACATAGTGGTATAGGGTATAAAAATAGAGATGCCAAAACAGTGGAAACTGTTAAACTTCTTTACCAGAGTTGACTAAAATAATAAAAATCGAATAACGAGTGAAAGAAACTATAAAAAAAATCTTAGCCGTTATTTAAATATAGATTTTGCATTTTCTTTCAATTATTATAAAATAATGGCAATTAGAATACTGCTGACGAATAGCGTTGGCGAAAAAGTTGAATATTTAAATGGCCACAAAACGGCTACACGCTTCGGGGCTTTAACTAAAATAAATTAATACAATCGTTCGGTATAAGAAGCATCTACCCCCCAAGGCCATATGTTATTGTATAGTAAAGGTTTCCATTGTTATGTCAACAGCATAAAAATGAATACTTTTAGGTTTTGTTAATTTTTTCTGAAGTTGTGTTAATATTTCTTCTTTGTTCAAATAGTTTTTAATATTAAGATAAAATTTTTTGGTACGTCAGTCCAAGTCGTCAAAAATATATTTTGTTAAAAGTTTCCACCGTATTGTCACTCACACCATATTTCTTATTGTTTGTAAATATTATTATGGGTTAAATAATTGATATAATAATTACGCTAACAACGTAGCGGGTAGTATACCCTAGTTACTTTATAATGCTAAAAACAACGAAACCAATTAAAATCCTGGTTCATAAATTGCCATTTAAAGGTTGGCCTATTCTTCTATATTAAAAACGAATTAAATTTTCTGTCAGCCATACCACTACAAAACCAACACTAAAAAATTTAATTTTAATTATTATGGCTGTGGCCTGAAGTCTCCATTGTAATTCGTTTCATGATATATGATATATTTTCCTTAACCCCACAAAATTATTGCTGCCATTAACAATCAACAATAAAATGTCATATGCTGTCCATGAAATACAACTCTGTCAACTGTTTATCTAGCTACGTCCGCGACGAAAAGACAACATTTTAAAAAGACATTTTGTTAAGTATGAAATACTCGTATAAATAAAAAGAGACGATGCCATAAAAGTCAAACAAACAATTCTTTTGTTTCTTTATTAGTCTGCTGAGAATTGAAATGTTCTTTTTTTATTAGTTTTCCACCCTTTTTGTTGTTTTGCTTATTATCAAAAGGACAAAAAGTTTTATTTTGTTGTAGGTGTTGAAACACAAATACCGCAGTAATGATTTACCAAATACTTTATGTATAAACGTTTTATATAATAATTTTTTCTTTTTCTAAAAAGTAAAACTAATTTTTACGTATCATCGAAATTTTGCCAGACAAATTTATGCAAACTATAAATGTCAAGGTCAATAACGGTTAAGGTTTGAGTAACTATAGAGAATGGTTAAAAATAAAATCCTGGAATTCTTACATAGAAAAAGCAAGCAATATCTTATAAAAAAATATGTAAATAAGGGCTGCCCAGAATCTACAATGAAATTAATAATGGAAAACTTCGCAAAAACAAGTTACCCCAATTTCAATAAATAAAAGGGAAAAATTTATTCAATATAAAAAAACTACTAAGAATTTGAATATGGAACTACTTTAATATATTTTTTATGACCGGTGTAAGATTCAAATACAGTTTGTCTAGATTTTTATAGGAGCGCGTGCATGTGAGGTGCTACATTATTGGCGTAGCTGGGCAATTTTTTTTTTTTTTAGCGGGGAGGGGCTAATGTAGTGGGTCCTTAAACACTTCTTTTATTTTAAGTTTTTTTATTACACCTAATCCTTTCAGAAAAAAAAAATCGTAAAAAAATCGTGAAAAAAAGACATACAGTAGTGGAAAAATATTAGATTGGTTGAACCACCTCAAAAAGACTACAAAATTAAAAAAACATAACATTTTTTCTTCAGTATACTATATCCATTTTAATTCATATTTGCAGAGCCCAGCACTTGAAATTCGAGTGCAAATTCTAGGAAATTTTATTTTTTTTCATAAATTTTTTTTCTTTCAATGTGTCTAAAATCAATATTTTAGGCAAATTTAAAATATTCTTTTTTTCTCCACCTCGACATTCCAAACTCCTACAATACTTTTATAATTTCTCAACTTATAAGAAATTATAAATAAAATAATTGCATTTTTCGTAGTACTGCCAGATTACAGGCCATAAGCATTTATTGGAGCAGCCAGAACCCAGCCTTCACCCTACTCAGGAAAACCTGCTGCAAAAAACATTCACAATGTTTTCTTAATCTATATACATAAAAAATTTATGAATATTTAAATAAAATTCATTAAATTTCATTATAAATATTTGATGAACACACGGAAGAGATTGTTAATAAATAATTTTATAAGAGCCCAAAGGTATGCTAATCAATTTTAGCCAGCGAGTTTGATATTTATAATGAATGTATTTTAAATGCATATTACTCAAAAAAAAAAATGTACCACATGGTGCACATCTATATATGTGGTGGACATCTGCAAAAATATACTTTTCATATGTTATATTTTTTGTCACAATCTGTTGATAACTAAAAGCGTAGCAGCGGTCACAAGAAATCGTTTTGCCAATTAATATTCTAGATTATTTTACTCTAGACATCGCAGCGATATCGATTATCCATTAAAAGCATATTTAAAAAATAAATCAATAGGGTTAATTGAAATTCTTTAAAATATTTTATTTCCGATCGTATGCAAATTTAAACTATTTATACCCTACTAGCAGATTCCAGCGCTCGAAATTCGAGTGCAATTTCTAAAGAACTTTATTTTTGAACTTAGGCAATTCACAAACCAACACTTTTTTGATTTATTATTATGGTGAATGAAGATGACAAACTCATTAACAAACACATTAACAAATTTAGTAAAGACACACATAGCATATGTTTAATTTTATGTATGTGTTAGTAGCAACTTTAAATGCAATTTACTCAAAATAAAGGAAAAAATTTAAAAATCTGTAAATCTGCAAAACGGTTAAAAAGAAATATCTTTCAAATAATATACGCTTGGTCAAAATCGGGATAAATTGGTAGAACAAATTATCGGTCACAAGTAATCGCCTAGCCTATTAATATTATAGATTCATTTAACAATGAAATATAAACATAATTTGAAAAAAAAATGCAAAAAATGGTATACGAACATAGAAAATGATATTATTTTCGCTGTCAGTTTCTGATATTAAGCGAATCTTTTGGCTGCGTTGGCTCAATATTAGTTTCGTCGGTAGAAGTGCTTAGTACGTCTTCATCTATTACTGCGTTCATTGGTAACCTATCAGAAAAAGCTTCAGACACAGGTTTATTTTTTGTGATAGCAAATTCGATTATAGTACGTTGTGATCCTACTTTGGACAGTTCTATGTACAGCTAATTATATCGCGTCATACAGGACTGAAGATCTGATTGAAATTTTACATTTTTACTGATCATTTGTCAGAAAATGATCTGCTAATATATATACCAATTGAAGCCCACCAAGTATTGAGCTGGTGGTTATTGAAGACGGAATTTCTACATTTTCCGTGCTATCATTTGCAGCTTCCAATAACTTTTGTTCATTTAGAACTCTGTTAACAATTATTTCATTTATAACATCACATTAAAATTATCAAATCCTTCACCTCCAACTGCTTATGCCAAGGTGATTATTTCTGTACAAACTTCATTCACCATATTATTTGGTGTCACAGCAGAATTTTCGCTTTTAATGCATTGTGGCCATATGACCTTCCAACACCTTTAAGGTCGATAGTCTTATTTCTAAAAAGGCCAAAGCAGCACTTTTTATGGAATCCATCATAGAACATTTTTTCTATGCGTCAATAACAGTAATATTAGTATCATTGTCCATTTTGTTCAAAATGTATTGAAATGATCGCTTTATGTTATGGTTGAATTAGGGCAGTATTATTAGGAGGCAAAAAAAAATATTTTTACATTGGGTGACCAGGAGCATTATCTATCAACAAAAGTATTTTAAAATTCATAACTTAATCATTCATATAACGTTTTACTTCCGGAACAAAATAATTGTGGAACCATTTATTAAATACTTATGAATTAAACCACGCCTTTTTATTTGCCATTCAATAAACTGGTAAACTTTTAATATCAATACCTTTCAATGCTCGCGGTTTGAGAGAGATTTATTGATCAACAGAGGTTTTAGCATGCGGTCTCCTGAAGCAGTATAGCAGAACAAAAACGTAATTCTATCTTTTGCCATCTTAAAACCACTAGCACTTTTTTCATATTTTGCTATGTAATTTCGGCTTGACATTCTTTTACAGAAAAGACCAGTCTCGTCGGCATTAAAAACTTGTTCAGTATTGTATCCACCTCCTTTAATTAATTTGGTCAGCTCCGAAGGGAATTTGGTAGCTGCAATATTTCCAAAAGCTATTTCGCCTTTGATCTTGACATTATGAATTGCATGCCTTTGTAGAAATCCTTGCAACCATCCATTACTAGCAGAAAATGTATTTTCTTTGTCATGGGTGGCATTTGAAGACGTTGATGGTTTCATTTTTTTTATTTGGTCTTAAGTTCTTAAAGCCTTCTGCTTAATGGTATTGGTATCAAGTAGTATACGATTTCGGGTATAATCTTCCATCAATGTCAAGAGAACCTTTTCCATTTTTTCTCGTATATGAAGAGGATTTAACAATCTATTTGGTACCGGATTGTCACTTCATTTAATTTCAAAGATATTCCAACCGAACTAGGATGTTCGCCATTTCTAAGTCGGTCCAAAATTTGTACCTTTGTTTCTAAAGATGTAGTTGTTGTTCGTTTTTATTTTTTCATTCCTGAATTAAAAAATTAAAATTAAAAATTTATTAAATAAATTATGCTTTATGACAAGTTTTAACTTAACATACATACCTTTTTATCACAGCACAAGTAGTTTAATTTCAATAAATTAAAATATATAGCTTCTATAAATTTTCTTTTAACTAATGCCGATTTCTTTTCTGACCAAAAATGTCGCCCTTTTTTGCCTTTTTTTTTTTGACAAGTGTATTTTTTAATATATTCTGAATTAAAAGCAACCTTATCTTATAAATACATCAATCGAAAGGTCTCAAAGTCGAGCCCTCGTAAACCACAAAAACTTCCAGCCATTGACTTCTTTCAGGTCATAGTGTGAGAATATTTCCCCATTGTTCACCTTTTTTGAATATTTTCCCCCTATGACTTCCAAAAGGATAATAATCAAATTTTTTTGCATTTATGAACAGAGCACTTTGAGATCTTTCGATTGATATATAATATAAGGTTGCTCTTAATTCAGAATATATAAAAAAATACACTTTTCAAAAAAAGGGAAAAAAAAGCGACATTTTTTGTCAGAAAAGAAAACGGCATAAATGTAAATTTTTAACTTACACCTTACACATTCCAAATTCACTGAAAATGAAATGAACGTAAAAACTGCACGTACACATGCATACATACATATAAGAGTGGTCCTTTAAAAAATTAAAATGCGATTTTGGGTATAGGCGGGGTCCACTTTGTTACCTTTCAATATACAACTAATAAATGTGAAGTTTGGGGACAATTGGATAAAGAAAAGTCGCGCCGGAAATCGATTGAAAATTTCAAGTGTGTTTATATGAGGAAAATATGACTTTTTTTTTGAGATTTTACGAAAATTTCGTTTTATAGTTTAATATTTCCGACAAGTTGTTGTAAGAATCGTGATCAGTATTAAATTTTCTTTTCAAAAAGCTATAAAAATTCGAAATCGAATAAAAATTCGCCAAGAAATAGCAAAGGCCCAAGACCATTTTTGTGCCAAAAAAAACTAGGTCGTGAAATTTGATGACATTTGTTTCAACATTGAGAAATTGATTAAGGCTATAATTTTTTTATTTCTATACTTATAGATACTCAGATGTGAAGTATTGCTTTATTATCGCGTTGTTAACCTAATGCGCATTGAGACCGAAAATGGGAAATTTTTTTGATAAAATTTTGAAAACTCCTTTTTCAAGTTTTAAAAAATTTTCTTAAACAAAATATTAACAAATGGATCTGGTACCTTAAGGTTTTATTAAACACATGTCTGAAATTAACTATGTGTATTTTTAGATAAATCCCTATGCCAGAAACTTTTTTACAAGGATTTTATTTTTTCGGATTTCGAGAAAAATGGGATTTTTGGAAAATATTCTGTATATGTAATCTTTCTAAATTCTTTATATTAAAACTTAATCAGTTCTCTACTTTTAAATGCAAGGTTTTAGCTTCATAGCCTAGGCTTTTGGAAAAAAATAATATGACCCCATTAAGCCTTTTTTAATTGGGGTCACATATGACCTCAATCTAATAAAAGACAATTTATTCAAAAAAATCAAATATTTTGCAAATGCTGTAGAATTTTTAAAAGTGTTACTTAAAATATGTATGTCTTCCGCTCCTAAAATTTGGGATAAATCCGAGACCGTCAACCCATTATTTGCCAAGGCCAGCTTTGGATTTTAAGATATTTTTAAATAAAAATTACCGAAAACGAGTTTTTCTATTAAACTTGATGAAACTACCATTTAGAATTGAAGAAAAACAATTCGGTTAATTTTTATTTATTTAACCCTTCAGTGATCCTGGGATCAAAACAATCCATTGTGATATATCTCTGGTGCAATTGTTTGCTTATTGCTCGCGAATATAAACTTAAACAACTTGTAACCAATTTTATTACAAATCTACAAACATTTCTTATGCCTCTCAACTCTGAATTTGTAAGATTAAACTGTTGACGGAATAAATAAATCTTTAACGAGTAAATCGCTTTAGACAACCATCTGGCATGGCTGGTTCGGCCAGGTGCTCGCATTTGTTTTCCTTCGCCACCAAGAAAATGTAATACGAGATGTAAAAACTCTTTATAGTCCATACAGAATCATACAAAAAACAACATCCTTCCTACACAAAGTCAAGTTTAATTTAAAAATGTTGAGTTACAGTTCAACAATGTTCTTATTTTATTTGGAAACATATGGATAGTTTTTAAAAATAATATAATTTTATAATAAAATTGGTTAAAAGTTGTTTTCATTTATATTCGCGAGCAATAAGCAGACAATTTCACCAGAGATATATCAAAATGGATTATTTTGTTCCCAGGATCGTTGAAGGGTTAAATAAATAAAAATTAACCGAATTGTTTTTCTTCAATTCTAAATAGAGATTTCATCAAGTTTAATAGAAAAACTCGTTTTTGGTCATTTTTATCTAAAAATATCTTAAAATCCAATGCTGGCCTTGGCAAATAATGGGTTAACGTTCTGGGATTTACCCCATTACATTATTTTTTTTATCTATTAAAATAAAAATATAGCATTTAAAAGTAGAGATTAATTTTTGACATAAAGAATTTATAAAGATTACATATACAGAATATTTCACTAAAATCCCATTTTCCTCGAAAACCTCAAAAATAAAATCCTTGTCAAACAAATTCTGGCATAGGGATTTGCCTAAAGATTCATACAGTTAATGTCTAAGATGTACTAGATGAAACCTTAAAGTGCGAGATCCATTGTTTAAATTTTGTTTAAGAAAATTTTTTAAAGCTTGAAAAAGAAGTTTTCAAAATTTTGTCAAAAAAATTTCCAATTTTCGGTCGCAATGCACAATAGGTTAACACGCGGTAATAAACCAATACTTCATACATATATGAGTAGTTATAAGTATATAAAACAAAAAAAAATTATGGCTTTAATCAATTTCTCAAAGTTGAAAAAAAATGCCATCAAATTTCATGACCTAGTTTTTTTTTGGCACAAAAATGGTCTGGGGCATTTGCTATTTCTTGGCGAGTTTTTACTCAATTTTGAAGTTTTTTTGCTTTTTGAAAAGATACTTTAATACTAATATCGATTCATGAAAAAAGTCATATTTTCCCCATATAAACAGACATGAAATTTTCAATCGATTTTCGGCGCTACTTTTCTTCATCCGATTGCTCCCAAACTTCACATTTATTAGTTTTATATTGAAAGGTAACAAACTGGACTCCGCCTCTCCCCAAAATCGCAATTTGAAAAATGTCCATATGATGTACATATTGCTTTTTATACCCTCTCACCACTTGTCGAAAATAAATTTGCGACCCCATAAAATATATATATTCCTGATCCTTATAATAACTCGAAGCGATATAGCGATGTACGTGTGTCTGTTGAAATCAAGCTCATTCACAAAGTAAACTGGGTAAAGTTATAACAATATTGTTTGCCTTTATTTTGGGCAGGTTAATATCGAAAATGGGGTACATCAGGCATTATTGTGCCGAGTTATGTCCATAAAGATGAAGACACCTATAAAAAAATCATGTGAGTCCGATAACAGGGGAGATGTGTAAACATCTAGTAATTAAAGATTTTTTTATGTCATTTTTTTAAATCAAACAGAAAACGTCATATATGTATCACTTTTAGCAAAAACTGTTTCAGCTAATTCAACAACCTTTTGCTGAAAAAACGTTAAAAATATCCCAATATAAACGTATATAAGTGATACATAGATGACGCTATTAAAAAAGTGGCATAAAACAACAATTTTATATCATAATTTTTTCACCAATACAATCATAAGTCACACACCGATTTGTGTTACAGCTCTCACCGATTTGTGTTACGCAATTTTTGTGATTGTATTGTGAAATAGAAATTTACCCCCCTGCGCGTATAGATGTTTACACATCAAAAAAAAATTTAAATTCAGTGTGTTTGTCGTAAATTTTTTTTATTATTAAGTATTGCTGCTTTTCAAAATATTTTGTTTACAGTTATTATAAATAGTGCAATATGTCCAGATATTAATGTACACGTAAAATCAATGTGGAGAGTACCAAAGATTCGGTACAGCCGAATTTAACACTCTTACTGTGTGTATGGTTGCACTACACGTGTCACATTGGCTAAAGCAATTCTTGCCACATATTTGTTTCATTATCACGATATCACAAAGAAAATCGTCAAAATGAATGAAAAAAAAATGTAATCCCTCAAAATGCAAATTTTTTTTAAAAGTGCCTTTCCTTAGAAACGGAATTTTTTTTTAAAGTACACTGTTTAAAAAAAATTGCCATTTTTAAGAAAGGCCAATTTATCAAAAAATATCCATTTTTATACAGCACCATTTTTTATGAACCATTTTTTTTGGACCCCTTTTAAAAAGCACACTTTTAGTAATGAAGTACCCTTTTTTAAAAAAGGTACTCTTTTAAGAATAAGAAACATTTTCTTAAAAGAAGCATTTTTTTAAGTACTCTTTTTTAGTAAGTACCCTTTTTTTAAAAAGTACCCTTTTTTAAAAAAGTACACTCTTATAAAAACACACTTTAAAAAAAACCCTTTGTTGAAAAAGAAAAATTTTTTGAAAAGAAATATTTTTCAAAAGTACGCTTTATTTAAAAAAGTACCATTTTTCTATTTAAAAAGGTACCATTTTTTTAAAAGTACCATTTTTTAAAAGAGCACCCATTTTTGAAAAAGAACTTTTTTTTTAAATTACCAATTTTTGAAAAGGTACCCTTTTTTAAAAAGCACACGTTTTTATAGTTATCTTTTCAAAAGAAGTAAATGTTTTAAACAGTACCCCTTTTTTTCAAAGTAAACTTTCCTTTATATAGACTTGGGTTTTGAAATTGTCTATCTTTCTGTTTCAGCAATTGTTGCAAAAAGTAGCCACAAGGTGCCGGTAATGACATCTTCCTTATAAATTAAAAAAAAAACTCTTATTTAGATTATTTTCGATGTTGGTACGTTCAAAAAAAATGTAGACTTAATGCTCCTGGACAAAGTTGCGGAACATTGTCAAACCCAAATTTTTGGTTGTAACGGTCAAAACGGCGATTTTCGCGAGTGACATAAAAATAACGGTATCTTTTCGAAAAATTCAAAAATGAAAAAGTCGTAGAACAAACTTTGTTTCTGATACCCCAGACATTAATTTTCGGCAATAAAAAAAGTCGATTTTGAGATTTTGCTATATGTGGTACCATTTTTTAAATAAATAATTTTAAATAATTTTTACTCTTTTTTAAATTAGTAACCTTTTTAAATGTACCCTTTTTATAAAAAATAGCAGATTCCAGCGCTCAAAATTCGATTGCAATTTCTCGGCAGCTTTATTTTCCAACTTAGCCAATTCACAAACCAAAACTTTTATGGTTTTTATTATTGTGAATGAAGAAAGCAAACTCATTAACAAACACATCAACAAATTTAATAAACACACACATAACATATGTATAACTTTATCTATGTGTTAGTAGCAACTTTAAGTGCAATTTACTCAAAATAAAGGAAAATATTTAAAAATCTGTAAATCTGGCGAACAGCTAAAAAGAAATGCATTTCAAACAATATACGTTTGGTCCAAATCGGGATAAAACGGTAGAACAAAACGTCGGTCACAAAAAATTGAATAGCCTATTAATATTATAGAAACCTTTTTTTAAAAAGTACCTTTTTTCAGAAGCATCCTTTTTGAAAAAAACACAATTTTTAAAAAAAACGCATTTTTTGAAGCATATACCGTTTTTAAAAAAAGTACTCTTTTTTAAAAAAGTACCGTTTTAGAAAAATAATCATTTTTTAAGACAACCATTTTTTGAAAAAGTGCCCATGTTTTCTAAAGCGCGCTTTTTGAAAAAGCACCCCTTTTTTAAAAGTACACCTCTATGAAAAGTACCCTTTTTTAAAACAGGTCCCCTTTTTTGAAAACGAACCTTTTTAAAATACCAATTTTTAAAAAAGTTCCTTTTCTTAGTAAGTAACCTTTTTAAAGCACCCTTTTAAAAAAATACCCATTTTTTTAAAGTACCCTTTTTAAAAAGAACCCTTTTTAAGAAAGAACCTTTTTTTAAGAAGTACCCTCTTTGAAAAATCCTTTTTTTTTAAAGAAGCTTTTTTTATAGGTCACTTTTTTAACATATACCCTTTTTAAAAAAGTACGTTTTAAAAAAAAATGCCCTTATTGAATTAGAATAATTTTTTTTTAAAGGACAATACTTTGAAAAATACTTTCTCTTAAAAAATAACCCTTTTTTGAAAAAGAACCTTTTTAAAGTACCAATTTTTAAAAGTGTAATTTTTTAAAAAGCACCCATTTTTAAAAAGTTACCTTTATATATATTTTTAAAAATACCCTATTTTAAATAAGTACAGTTTTTAATAAAAGTGCACTTTTTTAATAAAAGTACACTTTTTCAAAAGAAGTAAATTTTTTAAATAGGCCCCCTTTTTAGAAAGTACCCTTTCCTTTAAATAGTACCATTTTTTAACAAAATAAATTTCTTTAAGGGACCCTTTTTAAAAGTATCCTTTTCTAGGTAACCTATTTAAAAGTGCCATTTTTATAAAAATACCCTTTTTTTAAAAAGTACCGTTCTATTAAAAATTAGCCTTTTTTATGGGGCCATGGAATGGGCCAAATTGATAGAGTTTGATACTTAAACTGGAATTGAATATAGGCAAATTCTCCATGCGCGGACAAAAGTATCACCCAAGTCTGTAAGTTCCAACATGACATTGAGCCGAAACACAGCTCAAAAGTAGCAAGAACCCAACAAAATATTGAAACCAAAAATAGAGGGAAAATTTTTAATTATAGTGTAGTAAAGGTTTTCATTGGTTTGTCAACAACTTCAAAATTAATAATTTAAGTCTTTTCATTTATACTAGCAGATTGCAGTCCTCGAAATTCGAGTGCAAATTCTAGGAAATTATATTTTTTTATTAAATATGGTATGCTAATCAATTATAACCAATCCACAATTCAACACAAAAAACAAACTTATTTTTAATACAAACACATTAACAAATTTAATAAACACACATATAGCATTGTATAATTTTATGTATGTGTTAGTAGCAACTTTAAGTGCAATTTACTCAAAATAGAGGAAAAATTTAAAAATCCGTAAATCTGTAAAACGGCTAAAAAGAAAGACCTTTCAAATAGTATACGTCTGGTCAAAATCAGGATAAAACGGTAGCACAAAACATCAGTCACAAGAAATCGCCTAGCCCATTAATATTATAGATCTGAACTTAAGCAATTTTATGTTATTATATTTTTCCTTTTTTAAATAAATAAAAATAAAAAATGTTAAACTAATAAAAGAGTTTTTAATTTTTTGATCCAATTATTTCATATTGACCGTTCAAGTCGTCAAAAATATATTTTGTTTAAAGTTTCCATTGTATTGTCACTCATTGTATTTAATAAGGACTACCCAGATAAATGGTTGCTACAGTCAATATACAAACCCTACATTCCATTGTGTCAACCAAATTTAGCAATATATCCAATCGAATTTATGTATAAACTCTGTTCTCTGAAACAAAGAACGGTACTTTGGATAATAAAATTCAGTAATAAGAACAGAATAATTTGATAGTACTACATGGGACTAAAAAAAATTCGGTTGGCAACAAATTCGGATGTCACAACGAATCTGTGTGTAGTAAGCATCTCCAATATTTTTTATCCCATCGTTAGAGCCAAAACTCATAACGTCGATTCATTCCTTCTGGTTTTGAAGCAGCAAATAGTCACAGCTGCCCAATTTATTAAATTTATCCATATAAAATGATACAAGTGAGCACTCAAAGACAACATTTTTGTTTATAACTGCCAAGGGCAGTTACTTATCATAGAGCTCTCTTAATGTTGACATTGGCTTAAATCACATAAATAAAACTAAGACATAGCATTCTTCATTCTTACCTCATTTAAAAATCCCCATATAAATGAATTTACTAAGAACTGGCAAATAAAAAACAACACAAAACTTTTTACTTTCACATATTTATTAGCAACGAACTTATTTCAGTCGTTTACATTTAACGTTTATTAGCAAAAAAAAAAAAAAAAAGTAAACGAAAAAACTAAAAATCAATTTTTATAATCCATTTAAAAGCCAACACTATAATAATAACAACAACAACATCAGCACCACACATTAACAACCTGTATAAACTTGTCATTTACAATGTTGTTTTCTTTTTATTTTTTTCTTTTTTATTTTTTTTGTTTTTGGGTTTGTTCTACACTGGTCAACAACATGCTATCGAAATGTTAGTTCACAGTCAACTACAGGAAAAACGATAAAAAAAAAAAAAAACAACAACAACGAACTACTGTCTGACCTTAAATAATTGAATGGCTGTCTAAGTAACTGACTGACGCGAAGACCACATGACTGGCATAAGCAAACAAACTGACATAAGCAAGCAAAACTAAAGAGAGTGAAAACTGTGTTTAGAATAGAAAAATAAAAACACAAACGAAATGACAAATACTACTACGTGTGCATTTCCAAATGAGTAGTAGTAAATAAAACTTAAGACACTGTAGGCCAGAGTTGCAGAAAAATGACAAGAAAACATTAGAAGAATTTGTATACTGTTCACCATAAAAAAATAATATTTCAGTAATAATATGGATAGCAATCCATCAAAATTTTCATTCTCAAACATTTTGGTCCACCCACCGCCATAATAACATGTAACAATAATAAAAAAATTTTGTCAAAAAGGTTGTTCAGGAAAAACATAATATTAGTTAAGTTGGATAGCGGACTTGATGTGATAAGTCAGATATAGATACAAATTACAAACTAATATCGAGGGCTTATATTCAAAAAGTGCTATCTGCATCAATAATTATTTTAAAGAGAGCGTGCAAAACAAATTTTTAATAAGATGTGAAAGTATTTGTCGATCGATTTGCTACAATATCTATTAAGAAATAGTGGTACTAATCATGTATGATATCAAAACTAATATTATATTTGACAGTTATATCAGAGAACAGTTTGAAATCAAAAATTAATTTTGCTGTCAAATGTATATAGCACTTTTTGAATATAAGCCCTCGATATGCTTTAAATTTTTTATATCTTTTCTATACAAAGTGGTCATGCTATTCGCCACCGTTAGTCCTGAAAGGCACAGCAGATGTCGGTAAAAACGAAGCCCAGATAAACTATCCGATGGAAATATTATACAGCGGAAATGAGAATGAGAAAATACTTTTAAAAAAAATTTTAAAAATTTATTTTAAAAAATTTGAATAATAAAGGATGTTGAATGTGAACCACACCGAAACGTCAACTTTTTGTCTGCATTTCATTCAGTGATGAGGCACATTTTCACCTCAGTGGGTTCGTCAATAAGCAGAATTGCCGCATTTGGGCGAATGATAATCCAATAGTGATTGTCGAAAAACTGATGCACCCACAAAGAGTGACTGTTTGGTGCGGTTTACGGGCTGGCGGCATCATTGGGCCAAATTTTTCCAAAATGAGGATGGTCAGGCAGTTACTGTGAATGGTGTCCGTTATCGTGAGATGATAACGAATTTTTTATGGCCCGCATTGGAAGATATGGATGTGCACGATGTATGGTTTCAGCAGGATGGTGCCACTTGCCACACAGCTAACGAAACAAATTCAATGGCCGTGTTATCTCATTTGGTGGCGATGTCAATTGGCCGCCAAGATCCTGTGATTTGACACCGTTGGAATTCTTTCTTTGGGGTTATTTGAAAGAAAAGGTGTACGTCGATAAGCCGTCAACAATTCAAGAGCTAAAGGATGAGATAATTCGGCACATTAACGGCATAGAATCTCAATTACGCCTCAGCGTCATCGAAAATTTGGACCATCGGATGGAGGTGTGCCGCCGAAGTCGCGGCGGCCATTTGACCGATATTTTATTCCATACATAATTGAACCATACCATATTATCTTAATAAAAATAATGACAATAATTTCCCACATAATTTGTGTTTTATTCAAAATCAACATCGGCCCTTAAAATTTAACAATTTATATAGATGGGCAGAAGAAATATATATTTCAAGATAGACGTCACACAAAGCACTCCCTGTCACAGTACTCGATATGCGATATTGAATATTTACTTTGTATGGGAGTTGCCACGCCTACTGATCCAATACTATCTATTTTCAGCAAAGCTATTCACTCTAGTAAACTGTGAAATCACAAAAAGCATCGCAACTCTCATCACTTTTATAATATTCAAGATATCGGATATTGAAAATTAATTTTCTATGAGAGGCGACGCGCCCACTTATTCGACTTAGATCATTTTCGGCACGGTCACTCACAGTCCTAATACACTTCCTCTCAAGATATGTGATATTGAAAATTCAAAATGTATGCGAGGTGGCACGCCCACTTATCCGATCCCACCATTTATGGCGCGGCTACTCATACCCTATAGGAAGTCAAGTATATTTTTAAGTAACTTCCAACTGTATTTTTAATAAGCACATCTAGTTGATTAAGTGACTTTTTTCCTTGTCGCCGACTCATTATTGTAACATGGGCATGTCATAGACGGTAGTCAATTGGTCACCTCTGCATGACTTTTTAATTATTTCTCAACCAATTTGTAGTTAATTCAAAAATTGCTTATTAGTAATCGCTTCATATAAAATTATTTAAAAACCACTTTTTTTTTAATTCATTTTTAAACAGTTTAATTTTATTTCATGTTTGTCAAAATATATATAACTAGAGTAAGACCGAGGCCACGTAATAAGCGCAAAGCGGTGAGCGGCAGAGCGGCGAGTTTGAGCGGCAAGTGGCTTATTACTGAGCGTCATTTCTGAGCGGTTAGTTGTCAAAATGACATTGTCAATGTTCTTATTTATTATATATATAAAAAGTTTTTATAATAAAAACAAAATATTTTCACTATTTTATGATTTTTATTTATGTATGACTACATTTCAACCTTTTTAATTTTTATCGATTAAAAAACAACACAAAAATGGTTGTCGTTAAGATAACAACAACAGGTGACTTTAACAATAGCGAATATCGTTTAAAAATTTTACTGAATACCAAAATCGATAATTTTTTTTCAATTATCGTTAAAAAGAAGTTACTGAATCGCGCTACAGATTGACAAAATAAAGAAAAGTCATTTTTTTGCCACTTTTATTCTTTGCCGCTCAGAAAACAACTAAAAATTAGAACAAGTTCTATTCCTGAGCGGCGCCGCTTAAACGCTCATAAATGCCGCTCACATGCCGCTCATTGTGTGGCCACTTCAGTAGTATTTCATATGTTTTAATTTTTTTCCACTCATCGCTCTGCCGCTTGCCGCTTGGCCGCTCATTGCGTGGCCTCGGCTTAACCCTGCCAATAATATGCATTTACGCCTTTGCATTAAAACTGGAATCTAGAATTAATTGATATTTTCCTGAAAAAAAGAACAACAAAAATAAAATTAATTAATAAAGACGACGTGAATACAGTTGATCGTGTGAAAATTCAGGAACTTCTAAAGTTATGCTGCAAGCTTCGAATGACTGACCTTGAGCTTTATTAGTAATCATTCAATCACTGAAATTCAAATGGCATATCAGTGGGAATCATTGGGATGCGTAATATTAAAACATCTTCGCCTTTGAATTTCCCATATAAAATTATTGCTTCAATTAAATAATTCATTAATTTTTGACCGCAAGTATTGTTCGGTTGCATAATTTGGTTACGAATTATAGTGATTTGAGATCCGATTTTCAATTGTAAATTATGCGATGGCATTCCAGGCAAATCAAGAGAATTCAAAAATTTAGTTGGATAATGTAATACGTTTTTTTTATTCATCATAGTATCAACAGGTTAATATGTGATCGATTCCCAACTATTTGAGTTTGAATGATGAAATCACTTACATCCTTATTTTTTCCTGTCAATATACATATGTAGCTCTTTCAATGGGATAATGATAGAAAATAAAATTTTACTTTCTTGTGATTATGCTGATAGCAACGCATAAGTATTTTTTCCAATATTTATCGTGTTCAAGTAATACCAATTTTTGACATGCTTCACGATTATAAAATGATGTTGGACCATGAACATTAATCAAAAGCAAACGCAAATGAAAACACTTATTATTTGGGTGAGCTCTATAAATTTGACCTAAATCATCAGTTTGAAACACATTTGACTGACCTTGAACAGGTTTGCCTTGCTTGCCGACCTCGATTTGCTCTGTTCCCACTTTGACAGTTGTTGATCTACTATTATCTTATCATGATCGTTGACGATATTTTGGATACCCAAAAACTAATGCTTGTGGATAATTTTTTGTACACCTTCCTTCTTGCATACATACTGAATTCATATTCAGAGTACCGCATGGTTCACGAATAATGTTTTTTGTAAAAATTTCATGAAATTCAATTTCAATTTCAGAATCAGGTATTTTTGCTGATATAATGTTATCAATTTGTTCTGGTGTTATTTTAACAACCATCCAAATTAAAATGTGAGCGCGCAGTAGTCCTCTCCTTTGCCATTCAATCTAATACATCCAGCAATGTACTTCACCATATATTTTTAATTTTATCAACATATTAATTAACGAATTTTTTTGGCCCTTGATCTTCAAATAAATGTTCTTTAACTTCTTACCATTGCGGACTGAACACCAAAGTTATAAAAAATCAGGTCTTTCATAATGACGCACACTTTGCATCTTGCGCATATTCATGCGCATGTCGTGGTCCACAACATGACGATGGTAAAATCACCACATTGCCAATATCGTTGTTTATAGCATCACACAAATGAATGTATTCTTCCGAACGTAGTTTTGTTATATTTGACGTAACTTAGACGTTCAGTTTCAATTCAATTAATGCAAAAACTAATGGCAATGTATTAAAAAATTGTAAAATTTGATTGTATTCGTTTTGTCGAAAAATTACTCGATACGCGTAATAATTCATAGCGCTAACCTGTTACCGCACCTGCCAGTAAAAGAAATAAAAATATACTCCATTAAGATTTCACACATTTCATATGGGAAAAACATACCATCACAAAATTGAGCATAAAACACATATGCGTTGATATTTTTCGATGTTCTTTCCTTTTAAGCTATCAGTGAAAATAGACGTCTCCAACGCATACATTGGTTTGTAAATCGGTGAAGCAGTTTTCAAGTTTTCGATGGTCTAACACACAGCGTTTGACTTTTTTATATATAGATATATGTATATTAGGGCGGGTCGATTTGTAGGGAGGCAAAAAAATCGCTCAAGTGACAAGGAAAATCATATTATCAAAATATGAAACTTTTCCCAAGGAACCATACCTCTAAAACGAATTCCGATATTATGACTTTTGACCTGTCTGTCTGTCTGCCATGGGGTAACCCCATTCCCCCTCATGCAATTGATCTGAAACTTGGCCCATAGTCTTGTTGTGACTACAGATTAATTCTGAGGTAGTCACGCTGAGTCACGCATAGTCACGGAGTGATCTAAAAGTTATTTAAACTCATCCGATCGATCACGGCGTATGATTATTATTTATTAGCAGAGTAGAAGATACGTATACGTATGAGTGTTAATTTTAATATAAATCAAACATAGTCAGCCCAATTCTAAAAAAAAATTGTGATTTTTGAAATGTTTGTATGGGGAACCCCCCGGGGGTTCCAGGGGGTGTGCCACTGGCATGGGTGGGTCGGCCCTCCAAAGTTAGTCGATGTCGACCACACATTTGGATTCGATTGGGGCACTCTAAATGGGTCAAAGTGAGACAGACAGACAGACAGACAGGTCAAAAGTCGGGGCATAAGAATTCGTTTTAGAGGTATGGTTCCTCGGGCAAAGTTTCATATTTTGATCCCTAGAATACGATTTTCCTTGTCACTTGGGCGATTTTTAAAGAAGGCATCTTTTTACAACGTGGTTGCTGACATTAAATGAAAATTCAAGTACATATCATGACTTAAAATAAAATTTGTAATCAAAATAAGTTAAATGAAAATACAGTAGAATTGCGATAATTCGTAATCGCAAGGGACCAACAATTTTTTACGAAATAAAGGTTTTATGGTTTGTTCAGATTTCGATTTATAGAGGTAAATAAAAAAAGTTACGATTAAAGGGGTTTTTATTTTAGTTATATTTATTTATTTAGTACATGCATATTTACTTATTTCTCTAATTTTATTAAGAAATAATGAATAAAAACAAAAATAAAAACAATTATTCAATTTAAAAACTAAGAAAACAATACCATTATGTAGTAATGAATAAAAAACAAAAACAATTATTCCATTTAAAAATTAAAAAAAAAAACACAATTCAAAATTATGCTTTAAAGAAGTCTGTTTTGTGTGGTTTAGGGCTTTTGCGCGTATTATGTCCAGAGAATTTTTTATGATTTGAAAAATAGAAAGGCAATTGCTGAAGGTTGGATTTTGCTTCCTTATTCGTCATAAGGTGCTCTTTATAGTTGCTATCATCGTCACTTTCGTTGTCACCAATTATCACTTGTTCTAGAATCTCATCATCTCTCAACATTCCTGCAATAGGCACGTCATTGTCAACATTTGCATACTCATCAAAGGAAACAGTATTTTGAGAATTGCAAGAAACACGACTCTACAAGTCGCCTACTTTTAGTTGCTGATCTTCCGGCCAATCATAGATTACATCTTTAACGAAACCGCAAGCGCGAAAGCAGTTTTGAATACATAACTTGCTGATGCCTTGCCACGATTTATAAGAAATTTGCCTTGCATCAAAAAGTGTAAATTTTTTATCATTAATACAATCTACCAAGTTGGTAACTAATTCTTTGCGATATAAAGCTTCGAAATTTTTAATTACACCCTGGTAGAATTAATTTTACTTGGCGGTAGAAAATTAATATTTATGTGGCTAAGAAATGGCGACCTATTGTGCAATTGTCTAAGATTTGAAGCCATTCATTAAATAAATCTGGGGGCAAATCGTCGCATTCGATATCGTGTAAAATCAATCGCAATTTCATCTTTTGATTTATTATTTAAAGAAGACGGACAATCGTCCGACATCGTTTCACTTTTACTATCTTTGTTTGTTTGTTTGTTTGTAGGTGGTAATCTTCGTAACTACCCATCTGATCTTACTGAAATTTTCACAGAGTCTTACTGCGGATATGGGAAATGCTATAGGCTATAATTTTTTAAATATTTTTGGTGGGCGTGGCACCTCCCACACAAAGTAAATTTTTAATATCATATACATATATTGAGTACTATGACATGGAGAGCTTTGCAAATTTATGTGAGACCACCTATTGTTAATATTAGTAGCTACGCCGAAAATGGGCGGGATCGGAAAAGTGGGCGTGGTACCTCCCATACAAGTAATAATTCAATGTTATATATCTCGAGTACTATGATAGAGAGAGCTTTTCAAATTTGTCTGATGGCACCTATTATTAATGTGAGTAGTCGGACAAAAAATGAGCAGTATCGGACCAATAGGCGTGGCACCTGCCATACAAATAAAATATAAAATGCCATATATCTGGAGTACTGTAATAGTGAGAGTCTTGGGACTTTGTGTGAGCCCATAAGTTATTCATTTGATTAGTTAGACAAAAAATGGGCGTGATCGGAGCAGTGGGCGTGGCACCGCCCATGCAAAGTAAATATATGATATCATATAACTGGTGTGCTAAAAAAGGAAGCTTTGACACTTTGCACGAGCCTATCAGATCTTAGTATGAGTAGTCGAACAAAGAATTGGCGGGTTCACACCAATGGGCGTGGCACTCCCCATGCAAAGTAACTATTTAATGTCATATATATGGAGTACTGTAAAAGAGAGAGCTTTGTGGTTTTGCCTGAGCCCATAGGTTCTTTGTGTGATTAGTCGAACAAAAAAATGGGCGTGATCGGAGCAGTGGGCGTAGCACCGCCCATGCAAAGTAGATATCTAATATCATATAACTGGTTTACTATAAAAGGGAAAGACTCGACATTTTGCATGAGTCCATCAAATATTAATGTGAGTAGTCCAATAAATATTGGGCGGGATGGGATTAGTGGGCGTGGCACCTCCTATGTAAAAAATATGAAGCATTACGAAAGCGACAGTCTTTTGACAAGTTCATTAGTTATCAATGTGATTTGTCGTGAAAAACATATCGCCAAAATCAAAAATCGCCAACGCAAAAATCGCGAAAAATAAAAATCGCCCAAAAACAAAAATCTTTAAAATCAAAAATGAACAAAAGCAAAAATCGATAAAAAGAAAAATTGCCAAATGATATTCTAAGTTCAAGGCCAATAGTTAAGTGTTGCCAGATATAATATGGATAATCCATCTTCTTCTCATGGGCAGCTACATGTACCTTGCTTCAGGGTAGGAAGGCCGAAAAATCTGATAATTGTTGTACCGAATGAAAAAACAAAAAACATTGTATATCAGCAAGTAGCGAAATAAAAAAATTTGTACTAATAATCTATACTAGCATAATAAAGAGGTAATGTGTGTTTGTTTGTTTGTAGGAGATAATGTCCGTAACTACTCATCTGATCTTCCTGAAATGTTCACAGAATCTTACTGCAGATATGAAAAGTGTTACAGGCTGTATTTTTTTAAATATTTTTATTGGACGTGACACCTCCCATACAAAGTAAATTTGTATCATCATATATATTAAGTACTATGATAGAGAAAGCTTTGCAAATTTGTCTCAGGTCATCTATTGTTAACGTGAGTAGTCAGACAAAAAAATGGGCGGGATTAGACAAATGTGCGTGATACCCCCACACAAACTTAATAATAAATGTGATATATCTGAATTACTGTATTAGTGAGAGACTTGGGACTTTGCGTGAGCCCTTTCATAACGATTCGGAAGGGGGGGGGAGGGGGAGGGTGTAGCGAAGCACACCGGGTTACATCTAGTTAACTATAAATCGTTATCTGTGACATAGGAAAACAACTCTTAGTATTTTATTTTGGAAAGCAAAAAAATAAATTCGATTGAAAAATTTCAATAACGAATATGACGATTCGACCCCTGTTATCATCCAAGACTTCTTATTGTGACGGTTATGTATTGGACAACTGTGTATATTTTTTAAGCATCTTGGTTTTGTTGATTTTCCAATGAGTAGTGGTTTTACTGGTTTAATCCATATTTATAGCAAATAATAAAGTAACTCTTTCTTTGCTTACTACCGTTGCACTTTTCATTTTTCTAGGCATTTGTTGAACAAGCTAGTCTCAGCTGGCATCGTAATCTTTTATTAGTTTGTTTAGTTTTTCTCTGTATTGTGCACAAATACCATCATCAGAAGCAGCGCTTTCACCGCAAATTTTTTTAAATGAAATATTGTTCCGCTTTTTAAACGGTCGAGCCAACCACTACTTGCTTTGAAATTGTTAAAGTATAATTTTTTGGCAAAAAACTGCGCTTTTTCTATTAACAATGGGCCGCCCACAGGAACATTACACTGCCGACATTGCCTAAACCGTAATAAATAAAGGAATTCAGGATGTTTTTGACGCTTAATTTTACTATTCGAAGATGCTTGCAATATAAATTCTCTCTTGTGCAGTATTGAAGTAAGTGTTGGTGGAGCGAGATCAAATTGTTTAGCCACATAAATTTTTTTTTTTTTTTTTGCTCCATTATCAATAGCTTATAATAATTTGTTGTTTTTTCAATACAGATAATATTGTATGAGTACGCTTGTTTGACATTTTACGCGACGTTTACAAAATAACTAATCAATAGAAAGCACAAAAATTTCCATTGTTCAAAGTAACGGTAATAACATATGCAGCTAATAATATTTTCGGACTTTTATTCTAAACAATTTTGCGTGTGCATTCGTAAAAAATCAATTACGATTTATAAGAGGTTTTGCATTGCTTGGCTTAAAAAAAAATACAAAATATCGAGGGGGCCAAAATATATGGAAATATTACGAATTATTATTTGTCAAGGGACCGGCAGTTTGTTACGAATTATCAAGATTTTCGAATTATCGGGATACGAATTATAGCGATTCTACTGTATATATATATATATATATATACAAAAGTTTGTACTGCTCATAGAAAATATTGTATTAATTATTGAAATTATTTAAAGTTTTATCAACACAAATGTTATGAAAATGACGTTTTTTAATAACAGCTAAGGCGTTGCGTAATTATTTTTGTGGGTCATCACAGACAGGCCGAACCACATCCATCAATTCATCAAAAACTTTATCATAATCCTTCAAACGCATTTTGCCATGAGTGCCATCAATATTTATAGCGAGAATCAATTGCACAGATAAAACTGTCGTTAACGTTTTTCGCAATTTCCTGTAAAAAAGCACGAAAATTTGGAAAAAAAAAATCATAAAAGTACAGAAAAATTAGAACTCACATAAATTTGCTGATTTTCATCGGTTATGACGTCATTGAGCGCTTTCAACTCCTCGAGGGTGTTTATTGGAAAAACATTCTTAATTGCCACATTGTGTTTTTCCTGCCGAACAAGGCTTTCGGTCACTACTTTTGGGTGGACATGGTGCCATTATCGTTTCATTTTGAGTTTGAATTATCTTTTTGAGCTCCTTAATTTCGCCTTGAAATATAAATGTAATTTTGTTTTCCGTTATCTGTAAAAGTACGATATAAGTAATAAGGGTAAAAACATATGAAATCAACCGAAAATATTAACATTTGTGACCTCATCACCTCCAAATTTGATAAGATTTTGTACACATGATCTATGGATCGGCACAATAATATTTGCCAACTTTCAGACTTATAGCATTCGAACTTTCAGAATTATGGCCGTTCCAAGTTGGCAAAAATCAATAAAAATGCACTCAGATGCCTTAACACAATTTTTAATATCTCGAAAAGTATTCATTGCACGTTAATAATCAAGGGCTCATTTTACAGACTAAAACATGCGCCATTCCAAAAAAATTTTTTTTCAAATTTTCGATCAAGGATAATGTAAATAAAAAAGGACTAAAATTTCCAAAGGATATTTCTCGAAAATCAATATTTTTAAAAATTTCAAAAAAATATATGTTAATTCTTATTACGTTTTGTACAAGTCTGTCAAATTTCAATGTGGAGTCTTTATTACAACATGAGTTATTAAGAAAAAAGCAGGCGAAGGTTTATGTATTTCATGAAATGTACCAAAATACAAAAAGGTGACAAATTACAAAAAGAAGGACAAATCAAATGTAACGGAACTTTTTCGACTTTTCTTTGCTTAAACTCTTTTTCTCCATTGCTAAACCTTTAATAAAAAGTACAACATAATGTATTATCATTATTAAACACTTTATTACAGCATATTTATTTATTTCTGAAGGATTTCAATTAAAAAATCTGCATCTGCCGCGTATCGCTTGACTTTAATTTTTTTTTATCTACAGGTTCAATAGAATGCAGCTTTTGAGTTCCAGGAATAGTACGCAAATCTTTAAATCGAATTTGAAGGAACCGTGCTTCTTCTTCGTGGTCTTCTAGAGTTAAAAACTCGAAATTAAAGTTCAAAAGATTTTGCAGGCACCATTCATATAATTGTTTTGGAGTAGTTATTTGACCTTGTAATGGACGCTGTCAACTCGACGTGCCTCTCTCTTTACGGTACCTCCAAGACCGTCACTTGGGCCTTTTCCATGGCTTGTTGCAAAAAAATGCCACTCAGCATTACATCCAAAATCTTCCATATGATAACATAAATTGATAAAGTTCTTTTTATTTTTAAACTGGGCAGCACTACCGTCTGAAAAATACGTGATTTTCTTCGGGGTTGTTTTAAACTTTTTTCTCAAAAATACATTCAGGTGGCGATGGAACAGGTGAACAGCTACAGAATCGTGTACAAGACAATCAGATATTATTATGAAGTTTGTATGTTGTGTTTTTCCATCTGATTTAAAATAAATAGCAATTGGGTATAAAGTGGCCTGAGAGTTGTTCCAGTGAAATCCCTGGACTGCATCCTGAATAGTAAAAGAAGCATTTTCTGAAAAATCGCAAACTGCTATATACTCATTTTCTTCCAAATTTGATTTTCTTTCGCTCAGATATGCTGCCTGCTGTTTTGCAATAAATGAATGAGGTAATAGAATTTCAAGTTTTTCACATAGGGAATCCACAGAAACGTCGGCTTGGCCAATCATGGTCTCCAAATTATCCCTATCTACACTTACCCATTGTTTATATGTTATTTCATCAATATCATTTTGCTCTAGTAATTGATTTAGTTTTGCTTTTAAATTTTCAATTCCTGGACACTTGTTACAATCATCAGCTTCACATTTTGATGCTTTGTACAAACACACACGTTATGAGATCCACTCGCATTTGCTAGAATTATATTCCTCGGACGAAGTTGGCAAAACTTGGAAATACCTATTTTTATTCCATCATGTCGTTCCTTGAATAAGGCGTACATTTCTCTTAAGTTTCCAAGCAAAAGTCTTTTATTTTTCCTGACTTTTGTACCATTTTCAAAAAAAGACACGAAATCTTTCTGTCCGGGCATACACCTGCTGACGTCATCGGATTCATAAAAGGATTTTACTAAATTGCTTGTCACTGGTGAAATTGGACTTCCCAGTTTTGGGTTAGGCGTACTCATCACACCCTTTGTTTCAACCAAATGCTTAACTTTTCGCGCGATATAGTTTGTAACCAGGAATTCTTCCTCAATTTTATGTATTGCCCAGCTTTTTGGTAAAATTGTTAGCAGTTGGATTTTCTCGCTATTTTTTGTTAATGTTTTAAACTTTTCTTTTAATTGTTCTATTATTTCGGATTGTGGGCACATATGCGAAGTTGATTGTGCTGAACCGTGGAAAATTTTGTCTTGAATCGAATCACTTATTTTCCTGAATTTTCCATCTCTGTACCGTTTTTGATGTAACTTCTTCTTTTTTATCGGAGATTGTTCCAGATACGGTAAAGATTGGTTTAATTTTGAAATAGCAACTTCTTCCGTGTCTGACGCAATGTCATCTTCTTCCGTGCCTGACGCAATGTCATCGAAAGTATCTACATTTTCGTTTATGTCTGAACCTTCTTCCAAATTAGATTTATTAGATTTCTTCAGATGCGAAAATTTTATTCTACATGTCCCACAAATTTTATTTGAGATCGTAATGTTTTTATCCTTAGTATACTGTAGCATCCATTCTTGGACTTGTCTTAAACTTTTATTGCACCCAGTGTGACCGGATTTTTTAAAAGGATTACAGCAAAATGTTGAATGGAATGGCATATTTTTTTTTTTAATACCACAACCGAATGAATTGTGCACGACTTTTTTGTATTGACAATAATTATAATTTATTTAAATATTTAGTCTCTTTTTTTTGTTTTTTCAAACGATCAAGTCACTTTAACACTATAACACTTTGACGTTTAGCACTTATGAAATCTAGTATTCAACTGAAGTTTGACTTACAGTCTCTGAACGATTTATACTGTTTTTTTTTGGTACAAAAAATAGATTACAGGTAAAAAAATACACGCCTTGCTTTTCTTGAATTGGAAAATTTGCGTGAACTACGGGTCATAAAATGTTTTTTAAATAGGGACTGAATTTGCTACTGCCAATAAGCCGACCACAGGTCATAAAATATTTGTAAATTTTTTATGTGAACAGGCAATAAATATTTCGTCTAGGTTGTAAAGTCGAAAAAGTTCCGTTACATTTGATATGTCCTTCTTTTTGTAATTTGTCACCTTTTTGTATTTTGGTACATTTCATGAAATACATAAACCTTCGCCTGCTTTTTTCTTAATAACTCATGTTGTAATAAAGACTCCACATTGAAATTTGACAGACTTGTACAAAACATAATAAGAATTAACATATATTTTTTTGAAATTTTTAAAAATATTGATTTTCGTGAAATATCCTTTGGAAATTTTAGTCCTTTTTTATTTACATTATCCTTGATCGAAAATTTGAAAAAAATTTTTTTTTGGAATGGCGCATGTTTTAGTCTGTAAAATGAGCCCTTGATTATTAACGTACAATGAATACTTTTCGAGATATTAAAAATTGTTTTAAGGTATCTGAGTGCATTTTTATTGATTTTTGCCAACTTGGAATGGCCATAATTCTGAAAATACGAGAGCTACGACACTGAAAGTTGGCAAACGCTATTATTATGTTTAACTTTCCCTTCGTACCAAAATTCATCCAATTCGAAATCGGTGCGGTCAACTCATTGGTTGATTTCATATGTTTTTACCCATAAGGCATATTTTCATGATTGTACAAGATACTAACTAATTGTGCTCACATAACTATAGCTGCTAGTACATAAATAGATACGTATTGTAAGTTTTGATATTTTAATTATAATATATAATTGATATTTCTATTAAAATTTTTCACTGTTGACTTCAAAGACCACGTTTGCTTTGATTGGCATGTGACATTTGACATCATGACATGCTTCTTTTGTTTTTTTGTTTTGTTTACATCTTCTTATTTTGCTTTTATTTATTTCTTACGTGTGCATTTATGCAATCGGTTTGATTGATATCTGCATGATATTTAAACCAATTTGTAGTCATTAGCAAAATAGTTAATTTTTAATTAGTGTTTTTTATCAGCCGATTGTTTTATTTACTACAGGGTAGTAGTACCAGATGTGAGGGACACATTTTCAAAGCTCTCCCTCTCAACGTGCTCGGGATATATGATATTGAATATTTACTTTTATAGGAGGTACCCCGCCCACGTGTCCTATATGAATCTAAACTATCTAGAGACCCACTCTTACACATAGAAAGAATTTCATCAAAATCGGTGGAGGCGATTAGGTGGAGTTCAGTGACAATAACATAAACAGAAGAAATATCTGTACTTTAATACGTAAAGGTAAATCTTTGTACCCCTTTCTAAGCAAAACCCGCTCTCGGAGGAATGTGAAATTTGGTACAATTATAGCTCATATATAGGAGAAATGCAGAATGGTAAAACATGTATAATATCTGTTAAAAATATATTAAATTAAATAAAATAAAATATTTATAAAAAAAAAATTTATAAGAGCCTAAAAGTACACTAATCAATTTTAGCCAATTCCCAATTCATCGCCTGTGTATTTATAACCGATGGGATGAAAAAGAGTACATTCTAATAGCCCTGTGTTGTATTGTGAATTGCCTAAAATTGATAAGCATACCTTTAGGCTCTTATAAAATTATTTATTAACAATTCCATTTATATTTCTTCTGTGTGTTCATCAAATATTTATAATGAAATTTAATGAATTATATTTAAACATTCACAATTTAAGGAAAATTATTTAAATAATCATAAATTGAAAACATTGAAAGCAAAAAATTGTATGAAATAATAAAATTTCCTAGAATTTGCACTCGAATTTCGAGTGTTTGGCTCTGGTAGTATATATAAACATATATGTTTAGATAAAACAAAAATATTGTTATTATTATATAATTGTATATGGATGTGCTGATCAACGCTAGAAATTAAAAATTAGAACCGAAAAACTGTGAAATCTATAAACTAACTTTAAAACGACCCATTATATATTGAATTCCATCCATTTTCCTTTTTTATTACATCAAGTGAATTCAGTCGTATCGATCGGCTTTTCATGTTTAAGGCAATTTTAAAAAGCGAATAACTTTATTCCGGAAACAAATTCTCAATATTTTCAAAAAAAGAGCTCACCACAATCAGTTTTTTACCGAAATATCATTCATAAAAAATTTTATCGAATAAATAATACATATAAATCAAACTTTAAGATTTACCATAAACAATTACTGTCATTAATTTGAAACACATAATTAAATTTACCTGTTATTATTTGTGTAATAAAACCCCTAAGCATAATTTAATATTACTAATGAAACATTTTTTGTTTTTTGAACCTCCGCCACATTGTGTCATAAATAAAAAATACATAAAAAAACACACATAGAAAAAACACAAACACCACAATGAAAACGATAACAAACATTTAAGTAGTATTAAATGTAACAAAAAAAAAACTAAAAGAAAAAAAACTAAAACAAACTACAATACATTAATACCTTTCAAATATTCCGAACAAATACATGTTTGGCCCTTATTAACAAGCGTTTGTATGTGTATGTGTTGTACCAAAAGGTATTCGTGTAACTTGTATGGTTAATTTTAGTAAAATTTAACTTCATTGTTAAATGAAACCTACATCGTTGTACATTAAATTAAACTTGATAAATTTACGAAAAAAAGGAACGCGAAAAGCTTTTAACAAACCTTAGCGGGGGAAAAAAATTAATAAAAATTAATAATAAAGTGAATTTATATATAACAAAAGAAAATATATTTTTTTTTTTGTTTTTAAAACAAATATTTTGTTTATACATGTTCGTTCATGTTCATTAAATTTAAATTATGACATACAAGTGTTAATAAAAATAAATATTTAATAAGTGAGATTTAATGCAGTGTAAGGGAAATTAAAATTTAAAAATTTTTAAATATTTATAAAAAGCAAAATTCAAGTTTTTGAACAAAGTGGCCTTCATACTTTTAAAGTGTTTATAACATGTGACTAATGTTACCATAAAGTGTTGGTTTTTTTTCTGGTTCTAAAAAATTATTACTACATTACATTCTCGCAGCTTTTTAATATTCTCTAAACTACACCTCATCGATTAAGCACTGCACAGAATTTGACACTTGTAAGTCCCCGAGAATAACAACGTATTTTGTCAAAATATTTATTTTATTTTTCTTGCCAAAAAAAAACGAAACACATACTATCTAGCACATTGCACTTTTCATACAAAAAAAATAACACAGCCCAAAAAATGATGGAAGTTGAGATTGATGTAAATAGAATCCCCTTAACGGCTTTATCTAAATCGTTAAAACTGCTCCGTATTGCACAATTAAACCGATTAAAACAATTAAATATCTTACTACCAGCCCTAATCACTATAAATTCGTACACCGAGAGTGTGCCACATTAAAGGCCATCTTTATAATGAAACTGGCTGTAACCCGATGCGCTTTGCAACACCCACCGTAACGAAATAAAAAACTGGGAATACATTTTGTAAAAAACTATTTTATTTATTTTAGGCGATTTTTGATTTTGTCGATTTCTGTTTGTTGCGATGTTTCAATTTTTAAACAACTTTAACCCATTCCTTGCCGAGGCCAAACTATGAATTTTGGCATATTTAAATAAATGAATTGTTCTAGTAAACTAGATAAAACCCTTACTATGGGTTGGGAAATAAAATTGTGCTACATTTTACGAAAACTTACCTTTATGTGCTTTTTGGGTTAAAATGATTCAAAATTCAGTAGTATTTGAAAAATATTTGAATTTTTTGACTTTATCCTCTTATACTAGCTTGGGATCATTTGTGGAGCCAAGTCCAAATGTAAGGGAAACTTAAAATCATAAAAATCGGTAAAATATATCACAATTTTATTTCACAACCATAGAAAAATTAATCTATAATATTAATAGGCTAGGCGATTCCTTGTGAATGATGTTTTGTTCTACCGTTTTATCCCGATTTTGACCAAACAAATATTATTTGAAAGGTACTTCTTTTTAGCTGGTCACCAGATTTACAGATTTCCAATTTTTTCCTTTATTTTGAGTAAATTGCATTTAAAGTTGCTACTAACACATACATAAAATAAAATAAAATTATACAATGATATGTGTGTGTTTATTAAATTTGTTAATGTGTTTGTAATAAAAATGAGTTTGTTTTTTTGTGTTGATTTGTGAATTGGCTATAATTTATATGCATAACTTTAGGGTCTTCATTTAATGAAAAAATAAACTTTCCTAGAATATGCACTTGAATTTCGAGGACTGGAATCTGCTAGTTTATTTAAAAAATTAAAGTTTAGCCTCGGCAAGGAATGGGTTAACGTCACACAGTGGCGCCATTTGAGTTTTTTCTTTGCAAAAATCATATCTTTTGAATCGAATAACATAATTGGACAGTTTCAACAGCATATGATAGATAACTGTTCAGCCTATGAAATAAGCGTTTGGAAAGGGTGCTACGCTTTGTAGGGGCCTACTTATGGGTTATCAAAGTTTTTTTTTTTCAATTATATATTCTTCCTTTATTTACATATTTTAACAAATTTGATATTTACATATGAGATCTTATCTTTACATATAGATATTGCAACAAATAATACATAGGATCTAAAGATATTAGATAGTTTTTATTTTATTTTTGAATGATTTTTAAAGGAAAATGGGAGGAAAAGACATTTATATGATTTAATATATTCAAATACTATCTGAAAATATTTATGTGCTTACAGGAGGTTTATTTGAAATAATAGACCTCTATAAGCATATAATTTTCAATTTGGTGATTTCTTTTTAATTTTACGTTATTTCTCTACATTCTCTTATCAGTGGGTAAGAGGAATTTTCAATTTTGGCAAAGTAATTGTTATTAATCCTTGTTACGAAATCGATAATTTTTTCATAACCTGTTTCTTCATGAAGAAGATTTGTAGGATACCTCCAGGGCTTTTTATTTATCATTTTAAGACATTTGTTTTGTATAATTTGTAAGCGTTTTAGGTGGCAGTTGGCAGCGTCACTCCAAATAGGACACGCGTATGTTAATATCGGCCTTATAACACTTTTGAAGAGTAGATTTTTGTTTTTGGGGTTTAAAAATGACCTTCTATTTAGTAGTGGCCATAATGCTTTAAATGATTTTATAGCTATTTGACACGTAGCCATAATATGTTGTTTGAATGTAAGCTTTTTGTCCAAGATAACTCCGAGATATTTGACCTCGTTAAGTACATTTATGGTATTATTTCCAATAAGAAGATGACGTCTTGGCAGTCGTTTGGGAGATTTGTTGAATGGAAAAATTATTGCTTAGGTCTTGTTTGGATTAATTTTGATTTTCCATTTGTGAAAATATTTACTGCAATTTACAAGTCCTTTTTCCATTTTCTTCAGGAGTGCGCTTGTAAGTTTGTTTGAAGAAATTAACGCAGTATCATCTGCGTAATAAGAAATTTTCATATATTTCGGGACTTTAAAATCGGATGTATATATCGAGTAAAGCAATGGCGACAAGACAGATCCTTGAGGTAACCCTGTGGTAATGGTTTTTGGAGATGATGTTTCATTATTAATCGCAACTTTAAAGCTTCTGTCGTGAATGAAATCTGAAATAAGTTTACATAGATATTTTGGTATATTTGCATCAAGAAGTTTAAATAAGAGGCCATTATGCCAAACGGTGTCAAACGCTTTTTCAATATCTAACAATATTACACCCGTTGAACGTTTATTGTTTTTATTGGTGATTATTTGATTTTTAATTCTGTTTATTTGGTGCGTAGTGCTATGTCCTTTTTTAAACCCAAATTGTTCTTTAGCAACAATAGAATTGGTCGTTACAAATTCACTAAGACGAGAATGTAGAATTTTTTCAAATATTTTACCAAAGTTACTTAATAGACTAATAGGTCTGTAGCTGTTTGGGTTAGTTTTTGGCTTGCTAGGTTTGTTAATAGCTATAACCTCAGCATTTTTGAAATGGTTTGGGAAATAGTTGAGTTTGATGCAGCTGTTAAATATTATAACCAGTAATTTTAAAGCTTTAATTGGTAGTTTCTTTAAAAGCAGGTTCGGAACTTTGTCAAAACCAGGGGATTTTGAGCGTTTTATTGATGAGACAATATTCATTACTTCTTCAAGAGATGTATAAATAGCTGATTCAGAACTAGGATTTTCCTTTTTAAAATTATTTACTGTTGTATTTATTAATATATCCGCAGAGTGGTTGTAGTTCGAAGTGAGGTTATTTGCTTGGACAAATGTATTTGCCAGGACTTCAGCCTTGTCCTTATCAGATGTTATTTTTGTATTTCCTACTTTGAAGTGAGCGATTTGATTTTTTCCTTTTCCTCGCAAGTTCCTGCTTATTTTCCAAAATGATTTATCACCTGGTTTTAAATTGGATAATAATTGAGACCATTTCTTATTGCGCTCCGAATTAATACTTTTATCAATCATGTTACTTAGAAACTTTGTACATTGATTATAAAAAGTTTGCTCGGCTATATTTGAAGATCGTTGGCTTTTTCTTTTAAAGCTTCTTCTTAGTTTTATATATTTCACAGTACTTTCTGGTAATGTGTAATTATTTTGTTGAGTTATTTTAGGTGTAGACACATCCCTTGCTTCGAAAACTACATTTATAAATTTTTGGATTTCCTGATCAATTACTGCCTTGGTATTGTATATATCGGAATATAACGTGATTTTATTGTCTAAAAAATTCATATAAATGTTCCAGTTGGTTGCACTATAATCATAATAATTGAGGTCAACCTGCAAGGCCATTGACCTTTTAAGTGTACATATAATGGGGCGATGGTCTGATGGTATTTCGTAATCCATTGTTTTTACGTCTATATTTAAAGCGGAGTTGCTTAAAATAATATCGACTGTGGATGTTTCGCGATTGTGTTGATGGGGGAATAGGGTTGGACTATTAGGATAGTGAATAAAAAAATTGCTTGATTGCTGTAGGTTGTTGAGTGCGATTCCTGCAGTATTATTTGAACGACAATTCCATGAACAATGTTTGGCATTTAGGTCACCAAAAACTATATATTCTTTGGTGGAAGGTGTTAGGTTCAAGATATCAGCACAGAAGTTATGAGTATATCTTGGTGAATATATAACGAAGATACAACAATAGGTCTATTATTTATAATAACTTCAATTGAGATGTTTTCGATTGATGAGGTGTTTGATATAAAGAGGTATTTATGAGCGACAGATTTATGAATTAACAGAGCTACTCCTCCTCCCCTTGCATCTGTTCTGTCACTTCTATATAAATAATAATTTTTAAAATAGGGTCTATGATTTTCTGAAAAAAAAGTTTCATTCAAAGACGCTATTTTAATATTTTCTCGTTCAATTAGTATCTCAAATTGTTTTAATTTAGAAAAGTTTGAAATGCCATTAGCATTCAAGTGAAGCATTTTGAATTCGTTTAAATTATTAGTATAATCCATGGGCGTATTTTACCATTGACATTACAACTTTGATTTGTTGTACTTTTGAGGTGCACCTATGCAAATCATCCATAGCTGTAGTGAAAATATCAAAAAGCTCATCAATGCTAAATAAATCGTTGTTTGTTTTCAGCTGGTTAGCACATGTAGCTTTGCGTTATTATTGATGTTTTTGTTACAATTTGTGTTGTTGTTACTTAAATTTGGGAAATCAACCTTTGATTGAAATGAAATATTTTGTTGTTGCCTGCTGTTGTTATGACTTTTGGAAGTTACTCTTGTTCTAGTTTCCAAATAGAGAGAACGTAACGGACAGTTGATGTCGTTTGCAGAGTGATCAGTTCTCTCTTTTCCATGTTTTTTGCAATTAAAGCATGTAAAAACAGCTGGTCTTTTTTCATTTGTGTTAAACGGACACACACTTGTATGATGTTGTTCTGCACATATCATACATGCAGCACTTCGATGGCAATGTTCACCGCCATGGCCATACATTAAGCAGTTCCAGCATTGAGTTGGTTTATTTCTGGACCTAGATTTGTATTTTTTCCAAGAAATTATGATATTGGAAATTGTCCTTACATTTTTTAAGGCAGTTGGGTTAAAATTTTTACGAACAAATTGAACTTTGTAAACAGCAATGTTGTTCGAACTGAATTTGGTGACTATTTCAGCCACCGAAGAAGGGGATAGGTTGTAGTTTTTTAACTCTTCGGTGATGTCCTCAGAGTTTATGCGGGGTAAACCATGTAGAAAGGTTGTGTATAACCTATTATCTTTGGAGCCATATGAATGAAACTCCATTTTACTCTCTTTAAGAATTTGCTTATAGCATTCGTACAATTCTTTAGTTGGAGCAAATATTTTGGTACCAATTGAAGTACGTTTGAAAATAAAATCTTTACCAAGTAGTTTTCGTATTTCTGCAAATGAGGCGTTGGCTTCTGCAACTATAGGTGGAGGTTTGTGTTGTTTAATATCATTAATATTTGACGCAGGAGTTACGTCCATATCATTGAGGCCAGCAAGCAGGCTAAATCTATCGCTGGAAGTTGACGCGATGTTCGGGTTAACAAAACCCGGAGGAAGTCTTGTCATCTTCTTGTTGGCAAGGAGCTTTCTTTTTGATGAAGATTTGGCCCCTCGGGCCATCGCTAAATTTTTATTCCTGTTATAAGCTGGATTGTCTACCACGTGAGTTCAAATGAGATCAATAATAGGCAATTGCAAAAACAAAAATATACACTTGTTGTTAATTTTAAATAGTTGTACTCTAAGCGCTTTAATTATTTACACGACCGTTCGTAAAGAGAATTAGATTCGAACTGGGTTATCAAAATTAAAATTTGTAGAAAAATCAATTTTATGGTAACTAGAAAAAATTATTTTTACATTTTTAGATTGTTTTTATTTTTTTTCTTTAGGGTTTTATATTTTAAATTATTAGCCAACAAATTAAAAAAAATTACTTCTTTTTTAAATTTATTTTTTCAATTTTCTGTAAAATATTCATCACAATTCGTAAGAGAAGGTATAATATCTAAAAGACTAATCATTTCTAAACTATAATTATTTTCTAACTCTATTCGTGACTTCACATGCCGCAGGGAAGAAATAAGTGGATCGGAAGATGCTGCCAACATGTTGAAGAGGTCCTCATTTTGCCTTACCGTTGATGCTTTGAATGTGTTCTGCTATCCATATTTTTTATAAAATTTGTTAAGAGACTCCTGTGCTTCTTCAGAAAGCTCTCCAATTGGCAAAGACTGGTACTCAATTATATCTTTGCCATGCGCCAATATTTTATGGACGGTCGGGGTCAGCTTCTTCTGTGGATACATTTCTGCTAAAAGAGATGCAGTTTTCGATGCATATTCTCCATATTTTGTAGAATTGACATTTTCTTTGCAGTTTAAAACATTCAAGATCGTTCCCAATCTTTTCACGAGGTGATTGTCAATTCCAGTGATTCTTGTTACTGCCTCATCATTTTCAAAAAATCTCCTAGAAGTGTTTCCATCATTTGACTTACCGTATCCGTGCTTGGGACAGTCTACTTTTAGTCCAACTTGTTTAAAAAAGCATCCTGTATTTGCTTCTTTCTGATCTTTTCCTTATCCTTTACTGATGTATTTTCATCGAAGTTTTCCTCCTCTTGTGGTAGAGTATACGCCAGTTTTAGCAAGAACTCCATACACCTTATCCTTGCGTGCAATGGTGACATTCCATATTCGTAATTCTCCTCGATTGTAGAATCGTTTAAAATAATCAAAGTTCTTCTGACTCTTTTTGCAAATCGGGCATGACAATGTTGAGGTTGTTCCTGTTAGTTCGTTTACGACTTTTCCATCAACCATGGTCAGGTGGAACTCGTAATTGCATTCAATATATTTTCCTTCTCCAATTTGCAGCTTTGTAGGCTTAATCTTGCTTATTTGTTCTTCAATGTCCTTCACCGTGGTCCTTATGAGTTCTGCCGATTCTCTTGCAAACTGAAACATTATTGGTCGGCAATAATGCACTGATGATGGACGTGGATCTTTCCAGTGTAGGGAAACATCAGATTTTAGCCGCAAAGGAACAACAGATGCCATAAACATATTTCCGTCCGATATTGTAGCGTCATCGGAAGATATCCTTTGCTTATAAACGCTTTGTCCGGATGATCCATCGCAGCCCCATTTGCTGATCAATGTCAGTTTCTCAGGAAGAATTTTCACCTCATTTTCAGGAAGACTCTCCAACAACCGTTTTGCTGTATGGCCCATGAGATCCTGCAGATTGGCTTTCACATTGACTTCCGTAAACTCCGTATGCAGTGGTCGTGAATTTATTTTGGCTTGCGTAATATGCTTGTATCCTGGTAAAACGTCAGCCCCGTGTCGCATCAAGGATGCCCGTAGTATCACATATTTTTCTTTGGAAAGTTGTAAGTCCATAAACAAGGCCAAGGCTTCTTCGGAACCATACTTTTTAATGTGTGCGTTTGTGGGCGTGGGAATGCTTTCCTTAATCCTTTTTAGTCGCAGTGGGCTTGCATCAGCAACAGATTTTGTAATCTGCGACCTAACTCTTTCACTATCCTTTGTATATTTAATAGACAGCGCATCCGATAAATGCTTCGTGGTCAGGTCATTGGTGGCATCGGCAAGTTTCCTCTTTCTTGTGAAAATTGAACACTCCTCAATACTTTTTTTTTTTGCCTTCCTTTTGCTCCTCTGGTTGATGTGGTGGGTTTATCTACTGCCAATATATCCGGGATGGTGTCTTCATTAAGCCAGTCCTCGTATTTGGAGTTGAAGTTCTGAATGGTTCGATTAGATCTCACTCATTTTGCCTTAATATTTGCATATATCAGATAAAAATTATTTTTTATAATTTCGCTTCTCTCAATATTTCCGTATAAGCTATCAAGTTCTTCTAAAGCAGCTTCCGTGAAAAACTTTGGTGTGGTTGACCTTCTAAACAGTTCAAATAATTTTAAATTGTTCAACGCTATGTTTTCAATACTTAAATTGTTTAACGCCATGGTTTCAGTACTTGTTGCGCCAACTTTCGGTCGTAGACTAATCCAGGCATTATACTTATTTTGCAATATATAGGCTTATGCTACCATGCCTAAAAATTTACCTGTTCCCTGCATACATATGGATTTGGGCTGAATTATGCAATTTTGATATTATGCTCGTGTCTAAATAAGATTTGTGCCTACCTGGAGGGACCATAAATCAATATTGTTCTTGACCATTTGTACTCCAAAGTAATTTTTAAGTGAGGTGCGTACCTGCGAATTTCAATGAGTAGTTTTTTGTGCATCCTGTATCTGTAACAGAATATTGGGAGTAGACTTTGGCAAAGGCTCACAGGTAGACAACCGACTTGAAATGCAATTTTCAAACTATTGGCTCAAACTACTGTCAGTCAAAACATGTAAGGGATGCACGCCATACAATTTCTGCAACCATGTCTTTTTAACCTTTTTTACCTCTAGAAGCCAAACGGGCACGTACGGGCAGATAAAACCTTTTGAATTATGTAAAGAAATAATCGAAGAACATGTTTTGCAAATATGGCAAATATAAAAATATAGATTTTTTTTATTTTCCGTCAAAGTTGAAAAATAGTGAAAAAACGGATAGTTTTAAATAGTGATTTACCAGGAGAAACACAAAGCAAACAGTTAATTTTTTTTATCATTATACATTTAATAAATAAATCAATCAAAACAAATAAAAAATAAGGCGATTCGTTACCTATTTTTCGTGATATTACACCTGAAATCGCAACAAATTGACTAAAAATTGTGTGTTTTTTTGAAAACCGAAAGTCGGTCAACTTTGAACGGTTATATCTTCTAAACTAAAAATGTGATATTATTAAGAGTAGCATATTTGAAATCGTTGAAAAGTTTCCTATAACATGGGTTTATTCAAAACTTCGTCGGCGCACATGAAAATTTTGATTTTTGCAACCTTGTTTGCTCTACGGGCGCCACTGTGCGTCGTTCGATTTATTCAAAATCTTTAGCAAAATCTTTAGACCTGCACATTTGGTTATTTTATTTTAATCGTCACATCTAAAAATTCAACAGCACTTACAAAACATTTGATTTTTTTGAATAAATTGTCTTTCATTAGTTTGGGGTCATATGCGACCCGAAGTCCAAAAGGGTTAATGGCGTAATATTATTTTTTTCAGAAACCCTAGGCCATTGAAATAAAATATAACATTTAAAAGTAGAAAACTGATAAATTTTTGATACAAAGTATTTAGAAAGAGTACATTTAATGAATATCTCACAAAAAACTAATTTTTTTCGAAATCCGCAAAAAAAATTCTTTGTAAAAAAAATTCTGGTAGAGAAATTTACTTAAAAATTCACACAGTTAATCTCTGACATATTTTTAACAAAATTTTAAAGTGCCAAATCCATTTTTTGAAATTTTGTTTAAGAAAATTTTTTAAAACTTAAAAAATTGGTTTTCAAAATTTTATCAAAAAATGTACCATATTTGGTCTCATTTCGCAATAGGTTAACAATGTGGCAATGAAACAATACTTCATATCTGAGTACATATAGCTATAGAGATGTAAAAAAGTTATGGCTTTAAGCAATTCGTTAAACTTGAAAAAATGTCCATCACATTTCATGACCAAGATTTTTTTTGGCACAAAACTGGTCTGGGGCATTTGTTATTTCTTGGCGAGTTTTTATTCGATTTTGAAGTTATATAGCTTTTTGAAAAGATAATTTAGTCTTGATATCGATTTAAAGAACAACTTGTCGAAAAAATAAACAATAGATCGACATTTTTTGTAAAATCTGAAAAAAAAAGTCATATTTCGCCCATATAAATATACTTGAAATTTTCAATAGATTTCCGGTGCGACTTTTCCTTATCCGATTGTCCCCAAACTTCACATTTATTAGTTTTATATTAAAAAGGTAACAAACTGGACCCCGCCTATCCCCAAAGTCGCATTTTCATTTTTAAAGACCACTTTAGTGGCCCTTAATAAAAAAAAGTGTTCAAAGTCTCGGTCTCACCCCCTAGAAATATGCGAATTGGAAAAAAAATTAAAAATACAAAGTTTTGGGTCAGTCAAAATAAATATAGTGGTGCCTAATCGCGACTGAAAATTGTGTTTATATGGGGAAAATATGACTTTTTTTTCAGATTTTACGAAAATTTCGTTCTATAGTTTAATGTTTTCGCCAAGTTGTTATATGAATCGGTATCATTACTAAATTATTTTTTAAAAACTCCACTTTTGTGCCAAAAAACTTTAGGTCATGAAATGTGATGAACATTCTCTAAACTTTAAGAAATTGATTAAAGCAATAATTTTTTTTTTTTTTTTTTTTTGGTCTCTATACCTATAAGTACACAGATATGAAGTACTGTTTTATTACCACGTTGTTAACCTACTGCGAAATAGGTTATTTTTTGATAAAATTTTGAAAACTCCTTCTTTAAGTTTTAAAAAATGTTCTTTAACAAAATGTCAAAAACTGGATCTGGCACTTTAAAGTTTTGTTAAATATATATTAGAGATCAATTGTGTGCATCTTTAGGAAATTCCTCCGCCAGAATTTTTTTACAAAGAATTTTTTTGCGAATTTCGAGAAAAATTAGTTTTTTGTGAAATGTTCAGTAAATGTACTCATTCAAAATACTTTGTATCAAAAATTATCTGTTTTCTACTTTTAAATGTTATATTTTATATTAATAGCCTAGGGTTTCTGAAAAAATAATGTGACCCATTAACACTTTTGGACTTGGGGTCGAATATGACTCCAAGCTAATGAAAGAAAATTTATTTTAAAAAATCAAACATTTTGTAGAAAACTATTTTATTATTTTTGGATATTTTTGATGTTGTCGATTTCTGTTTTTGCGATATTAGATTTTTGCGATTTTTGATATTAGCGATTTTTGACTTTGGCGTTTATTGTTTTTAGCGATTTTTATTTTTCGATGTTTGATTCTGGCGTTTTTTGATTTTGGCGATTTTTGTTATTATGTTAGCGCTTATTGTGATTCGCGATGTTCGGTTTGGCGATTTTTGAATTGTCGATTTTGGTTTTTTGCGATTATTGATTTTGACAATTTATGATTTTGGCGATTTTTGGCCTTGGCGTTTTTTGATTTTAGCGATTTCTGGCTTTAGCGATTTTGGTTTTTTTTTTCAATTTTTGGTTTTGGCGAAGTTGGCTATTCGCGATTTCCTGAATTTTTTTTTTGGGGGGGTGGGGGGCTTTAGTTTTTGGCGATTTTTATACCCTATACCAGTATGTGGTTTGGGTATAATGACTTTGTGCTGCTGTTTGTAACTACCAAAAATATATGGCCTAGGCCCATCTTTTATTATGCCGATTGACTCAGAATCACTTTCTGAGTTGATTTATCGATGTCCGTCCGTCCGTCCGTCTGTGTGTCCATGTAAACCTTTTAATCAAACTACAGGTCGCAAATATGAACACATTTGGATGAAATTTGGTACATAAGCTTTTATCATAGAATGAACGCTATTGAAATTGGTGAAATTCGGTCCATGTTAAGACCTAGTCCCCATACAAATGGCCCCTATGTAATCGACATAAATTGCTATTAGATCCAAATTATCATATACATAGATCTCAGTCAAATTGGGTTTGTATGTGTTTTTTTATATCCATTAGTCAGTAGTCCAAAAATAATCCCTATAGGACAATTCTTAGTCATAGGCCCCATATAGAGCTGCTACCGATCTTGACTTAAATCTATCAAAAAAAAAAATTTTGCGCAGATTTTTCTCAAATTTGGTTTGTATATATTTTTTCAAAATATAAGTGACCTTACCAAAAATGGTCAGGATCGGTCCATTTTCGACCTAGTCCCCGTACAAATATAGCACTCGATATGAACTTTTTCATATCTGTAGCCAAAACTATTTATAAAAATACCACTCAAATTTGGTTTATGCTCATTTTCTATATCCAATTAGTTGGACCGAAGCGATAGGGTTTCTAACCCATCGTATAGTGTATCGTATAGTCGATCTAGACCGACTATAAATTTCTTACTTGCTTTATTTTTAATAATTATTGATTTATTTTCTGAACGGTAGATCTAATATATGTAATCCTTTCAACCTTCGTACATTTTCAGTTTCATCTAAAAGATTTATAGCTAATAGGTTAGGATGGTTACTATCAAGATACCTAGTAGAGTATTTTTTAATTTCTTCTTTGACTGTTTCCATTTTGAGATCTCTGTGAATTGATTTATTTGTCACATACCGAGGAGCATTAGTGATAAAACGAAGCGTTTTAGACTGAAAACGTTGCAGAATTTCTTTACTGGAATTGCTTGCAGTTCCCCACAACTGAATCTCGTTAGACCATACTGGCTTAAGAACTGATTTGTATAGGATAAATTTATTGTTTAAGGTCAACTCAGATTTTAATAACTCAGATTTTAATAATTTTTTTTACTTCAATGTCGAGATGCTTTCGTTTTGACTTGATGTGTTCTTCCCAAGTTAGTCTTTTATTTAAATGCATCCCTAAGTACTTTACTGTATTAGCCTTGGGAATCGGGATTCCATTTAATATAAGAGAAGAACAATCAATCAAAGTAACCTGAGTAGACTTTGTTGTATTTATTCGTATTCTCCATTTTTGCAACCAGTTCTGAATCTTATCTAGTTCTGTTTGGACCAGGTTTGAAGCATCTGAAAGTGAATACATCGAAGCCATTAGAGCAGTGTCATCAGCATAAGTTGCAATAGTTACATTATCAGTAAGTGGTATATCAGATGTAAAGATAGTATACAAAGTTGGTCCAAGGACACTACCTTGTGGTACTCCTGCTCGTATTTGTCGAATGTGAGAAAGTTACTGATTTACATTAACGTAAAAGGAACGTTGTTGCAAATATCATTTTAAAACTAAATAAAAAGGTGCTAGTAATAATACTGTCTTTAACTTGACTTTTTTTTAGAACATTTTGTTCACATATTTTTATGACGGATGGTCAAATATATATCGAGTATAAAATTTTTCAGAATCGAATGGTACTATGCTAAGAGTAAAGTAAAATTCAACTATGGCGAATCTTTTAATACCCTCCCAAATTTTCTCCTGAAACAAAAAGTTTATTAAATATGAATACTTCCGTTAGAATGTCGTAGAGGGTTTCGCATTTTATCAAAAAAAAAAAGTTATCGAAGTGATCACATTGGATCATGTTTGATCCAATATAAAAAGTAAATATAAGAAAAAAAAATTTTTTTAAAGAACATATCTGTGGTCACAAGCGATAACCGCCTAAGTCGACTTAAGAACGATTTGAGTTATGCATGCTATCATATTCTACTAATAATGCTTCATATTTGCGTGAAATCCCCATTTTTCTAACACTGTTATTTAAAAAGTTATTAATACAAATATTCTGACATAAGTCGTAATGAAGCCCAATTACATTTATATAAAAAGCTGTTTTTCACGAAAGAATGATTTTCGAGTTCGGCGGTTATTGCTTGTGACCACAGATATATTTTTTTTTTAAAGCCAAATTTTTTTTTTAATTTTACCTTTTTTACAAAAGTAAAAACAGCACTCATTTTTTTAAAACTGCCCATTTTTCAAAAAGGATATTTATTTTTAAATTACCCATTTTCTTTCGAAAGTACCCTTTTTATTTTAAAAGTATCCTTTTTCTTCTAGAAGTTCCTTTTATCTTTGAAAAGTACATTTTTTCTTTAAAAGGTACCCCTTCTCCTTAAAAAGTACATTTTTTTTAAAAAGGTTCTCTTTTCTTAAAAAAATACGCTTTTTAAAAAGAACCCTTTTTAAATACCTTTTCTAAGTACCCTTATATTAAAAGAGTACTCTTTTTTAAAAAAGTACCCTGCTTTAAAAAAGTACCCTTTTTTCAAAAAAGTACCATTTTCCAAAAATTAAATTCGTTTTAAAGTACACTTTTTTAAAAAAGGTCCCTTTTTGAAAAAAGTACCTCTTTTAAAAGTACATTTTTTAAAAAGTAGCATTTTTTAAAGTAGCCTATCTTAAAAAAGTACCCTTTTAAAAAATACCTTCTTATTAAAAAAGTACCTTTTATATAAAAAAGTACCTATTTTTTAAAAAAGCAAAAATTTTTTTAGAGTACAGTTTCTTTAAAAAGTACCCTACTTCATTAAAAAGTATCCTTTTTTAAAACACCCCCTTTTTTATAAAATACTTTTTTTTTTTTAAAGTACCCTCCTTATTTTCAATTTCTTCTTTTTTTTTTTTTGATTTCTTAATATAAATTTTCAATTCCCCATATTATATTGGATACACTCAAAAAGTACCTCTTTTGAAAGTACATTTTTTAAAAAGTAGCATTTTTTAAAGTAGCCTTTCTTAAAAAAGTACCCTTTTAAAAAAATACCTTCTTATTAAAAAAGTACCTTTTATATAAAAAAGTACCTATTTTTTAAAAAAGCAAAATTTTTTTAGAGTTCAGTTTCTTTAAAAAAGTACCCTACTTCATTAAAAAGTATCCTTTTTTAAAACACCCCCTTTTTTATAAAATACGTTTTTTTTAAAAAAAAGTACCCTTCCTTATTTTCAATTTATTTATTTTTTTTTTTTTTTTTGATTTCTTAATATAAATTTTCAATTCCCCATATTATATTGGATACACTCAATTTCTTTTTTATTGGCATCTTTAAAAGTGGATATTAAACAACGTCGAAAGAACTTCTTCCAATGAATATGAGATTCTTTTAGAACGACTTCATTTATTTTTGCTGGTTGTCTAATAAATAAAAGTTTTTGTTAAATGTCTTCAAAATGGTATACAATTTCATTATACCCTATACCACTATGTGGTTTGGGTATAATGACTTTGTGCTGCTGTTTGTAACTACCAAAAATATTTGACCTAGACCCTTCTTTTATTATACCGATCGACTCAGAATCACTTTCAGAATCACTTTCTGATTCGATTTAACGATGTCCGTCCGTCCGTCCGTCTGTGTGTCCATGTAAAGCTTGTAATCAAACTGCAGGTCGCAAATACGAATATATTTTGATGAAATTTGGTACATAAGCTTTCATCGGTCATAGAATGAATGCTATTGAAACTGGTAAGAATCGGTCGATGTTCAGACCTAGCCCCCATACAAATACCCCTTTGAAATCGACTTAAATTGCCATAAGATCCAAATTATCATATAAATCTTATTCAAATTGGGTTTGTATGTGTTTATTTCATCCATTAATCAGTAGTCCAAAAATGATCCCTATGGGACAACTCCTAGTCATAGGCCCCATATAGAGCTGCTTCCCGATCTTCACCTAAATCTATCAAAAAACAAAAATATTGCACTGATTCTTCTCAAAATTGTTTTGTATATATTTTTTAAAAATATAAGTGACTTTACCAGATATGGTCAGGATTGGTCCATTTTTTGACCTAGTCCCCATATAAATACAGCACCCGATATGAACTTTTTCATATGTGCAGCCAAAATAATTAATAACAATGGCTCTCAAATTTGGTTTATGCTTATTTTCTATATGCAATGGGTTGGACCGAAGAGATAGGGTATCTAAACCATGGTATAGGGTATCGTATAGTCGGGCTAGACCGACTATAATTTTCTTACTTGTTTTTAATTTTGTTTAATTTAATATTAAGAATATCACTCATACTAATAAATAATAATTATACGCCATGTATATGTCCTGTTATTAAAAAAAACTTACTAAGAAAAGTGGGAAAATTACAATTTTTTGAAGATTTAAATTGGTCCAACTTGATCTGCTGAAGCTATTTGAGAAATTATCAAAGGTTCTTGACTTATAACGGAAAAACTAAGCAAACAAACATTAAGATAGGGAAAAATTTATGAAAGGTCATAAAAGAAGCCTGAACAAGTAAAACCCTTTGGCGGCTTTGCTATACTGGCCCAGTACTTTCACCTTGACTAAAAATTTCTTACCCCCCTAGAATTGCTGTTGTACACTGTTATTACATTTTTAATAGCAATTGATCAGTTAAACAATGTAGATTTATTTTTGGAATTTACTAGAGTTAAATTTGCTGAAAATAATATTGTTGTTAATAACCTTTCCTTTCCATATCTTACTGCCCATACATTAATCATAGGTTGCTGTAAAACATTATAAAGTCGGCCTTCATCAACCACCCCTATATTCTCTGAATTCATTTATAACAATTTTTGCATAAAAGCATTTTTTCGCTATAGTTCTAGTAATTGTAGTCTACCTACTCTTAACCCACTTTCCTACTTAAATAATCCATATGCTTAAAAGCACCTATTTTAATACGAGTATTTTCTATTTTGTTTTATTTCTTATTTTTATTTGTTTTGTGTTCACTTTTTCAGCCTATAAGTTTTAGGCTGTAACGTATTCCTTATTGTTTTTTTTTTTTCGATATGTATTTGTTTGTGTAGTCATATATGTACACATACTTACCTTGACCTTGAGTTCAGTTGGTAAATGACTTCTGCTTATTGCTCAACTCAAAATTTCCCATTTCAAATTTTGATACACTTACAAATGGCGTGAAAAAGATTACGTAGTGAGTTGCAAAACCGTCACTGTTCCCATTACTGTTACTGGTTAACTTAACAACACCAATATGAAAATTTATTTTTTAAGACGTCATTTTTAGTAGACATGTAGTGCTAAGTGGGGAAAAACAATTACTTTATTTTTTATACATTTCAGCAGTTACTTTTGGTCGAACAGCAAAATAATTAATAGAAAAACTGCCCTAAATTAGAGAACATGTTTCTTTTTTCTAATATATAATTAACATGATTTGCTATTAATAAAATAAAATACGCTTAGAACTAACCGCCAGTGCAAAACCGTTCGTTTATTCCCCAAAAATATGTGATAAGTCATCAAACTCTTGGTGGTTTGATTATATTTCGCACTGAAGGTTAATTCTTGAAAATACAAGCTTAGTTTAGCTACTGCATCTGAAAGCCTTCTATTTATGAGAATGTTTAGAAGTAATCATTGAGCATTGATGAATTGTAAGATTTGTTGTTACTATACAGTAACAACATGTATATTTTGGCTAAAAGTTAATTTTTTCGATGGGCATGTAATTTTCGTCGCACTACGCTACAATAGGGTGGCCCTTCATTATATGGAGGGAAAAATGGTGTTCAAACTCTCGGTCTCACCCCCTACAAATATGCGAATAGCAAAAAAACTGATAAATACAAAGTTTTGGGCCAATCAAAAAACATTTACTCGTGCCTCAACGTGATTAAAAATTTCAAGTGTGTTTATATGGGGAAAATATGACTTTTTTCAGATTTTACGAAAATTTCGTTCTATAGTTTAATTTTTCCGACAAGTTGTTATATAATTCGGGATCAGTATTAAATTGTTATTTTAAAAAGCTATAAAACTTCAAAATCGAATAAAACCTCGCCAAGAAATAGCAAATGCCCCAGACCACTTTTGTGCTAAAAAAAAAACTAGCTCATGAAATTTAATGGCATTTTTTTCAACTTTGAAAAATTGATTAAAGCCATAATTTATTTTTGGTTTCTATACTCAGAGGTACTGAGATATGCAGTATTGTATTATTACTACGTTGGTAACCTATTGCGCATTGAGACCGAAAATGGAAAATTTTTTTGATAAAACTTTGAAAACTCCTTTTTTAAATTTTAAAAAATTTTCTTAAACAAGATTTAAAAAACTGGATTTTGAACTTTAGGGTTTAGTTGAACATATGCTACAGATTAACTGTGTGAATTTTTAAGTAAATCCCTGTGCCAGAATTTTTTTGTCAAGGATTTTATTTTTGCGGATTTCGAGAAAAATGGGATTTTTGTAAAATATTCTGTAAATATACTCTTTCTAAATACTTTGCATCAAAAATTCATCACTTTTCAACTTTTAAATGTTATATTTTATCTTAATAGCCTAGGGTTTCGGAAAAAAATATTATGACCTCATTAACCCTTTTGGAATTGGGTCACATATGACCCCAAGCTAAAAAAAAACAACTTATTCAAAAAATTGAAATATTTTGTAAGTGCTATTGAATTTTTAGATGCGGCGTTTAAAATATAATAACTAAATGTGTAGAACTTCCGTTCTTAAAATTTGGTATAAATCTGAGAACGTTAACCCATTATTTGCCAAGGCCAGCTTTGGATTTTAAGATATTTTTAAATAAAAATTACCTAAAACGAGTTTTTCTGTTAAACTCGATGAAACCACTATTTAGAATTTAAGAAAAATAATTCGGTTAATTTTTATTTATTAAACCCTTCAGTGCTCCTGGGATCAAAATAATCCATTGTGATATATCTCTGGTGCAACTATCTGCTTATTGCACGTGTATATAAATTAAAACAACTTTTAACCAATTTTGTTATAAAATTATTTTATGTATAAAAACTATCTATACTTTTCTAAATAAACTAAGAAAACCCACAAATGACCCAAAGCTAATAAAACACATTTTATTCAAAAGAACGCTACAACCTTCCGAGACTTATTGACACTTTTTATTTTATAATCAATTTTTCCTACGAAGCTTGCATTGTGCAATTAAAATATTTTATTTCATTTATTTTACACAATATTTTTTTTCTTTTTTGTTCGCTGCAACAATTATCAAATTATGCGGCGTTCCTACTCTGGAGCAAGGTACATATAGCTGCCCATGAGAACATGGATTTTTCAAATTAAATCTAGCAAATCTTAACTACTGACCTTGAATTAAAATATCATTTGGCGATTTTTCATTTTAGCGATTTTCGATTTTAGCGATTTTTGATTAGCGATTTTTTGATTTTGAAGATTTTTGATTTTGAAGATTTTTATTTTTGGCGATTTTTATTTTTTTTCGCGATTTTCGGTTTTGGCGATTTTTGATTTTGGAGATTTTGGCGATTTTTTGATTTTGCCCATTTTTGATTTTGAAGATTTTTGTTTTTGGCGATTTTATTTTTGGCGATTTTCGGTTTTGGCGATTTTTGATTTTGGTGTATTTGATTTTTTTAAGTAGACCCATATTTTCCACGCTACTCACATCGATAACACAAGGGCACAAAACTTAACTTTTTTTGTGTGATTGGAAATTTGTATCAATTTTTTACTAATTTGAGGTCGGAAATTTCAAATCTGCACTTGGTTTTTTTTCTTTCAGCTCGAATTTTCGTGATATACCGATATGTCCAAAATTAAGGCACTTCCACTACATACATTGGAATAACTTGAAAACGGTTCACCGTATTCAGTTAAAAAAAAATTCAAAATTCACCAACAATATTATCTTTAAGGCGTGCTTACATTGGTTTTAAATTTTCCCGGTAGTTTCAGAGACATCATTAAAGTTTTGAAAAAAAATAAAAATTTTTTAATCTATAATATTAATAGGCAAGGCGATTTCTTGTAACCGATGTAAGTTTCACAGTTTTACCCCAATTTTGACAGGAAATTTATCATTTGAAAGGTATTTCTTTTTAGCTGATACCCAGATTTACAGATTTTCATCGTCTGGAATATTTTTTGGAGTTATGATCGTTTAAATTTGCTACTAACACATACATAAAATTATACAATGCCATGTGTGTGTTTATTAAATTTGTAAATGTGTTAATATGTTAAATTTGTTTTCTTCATTTAAAATGAGTTGAATTGTGAAGCATACTTTTAGGGTCTTTGTTAAATGAAAAAATAAAATTTCCTAGAATTTGCACTCGAATTTCGAGTGCTGGAATCTGCTAGACAGTCGCTTTCTTAGTACTTCATATTTTTTTATTCTATAGGAGGTGCCAAGCCCACTAATCCTCGTGCAAAGTGTCGATGCTTTCCCTTTTATAATATGACAGTTATATGATATTATATATATACTTGGAGCGGTGCCACGCCCACTGCTCGGATCACTTCCTTTTTGTTTAACTCATCACATGAATAACTTACGTTCTCACGCAAAGTTCCAAGGCTCTCACTAGTACAGTACACCAGATATATGACATTTTATATTTACTTTTATTGGGATGTGTCAGGTCAGGACCATTGGTCCGATACCAGTTTATGTCCGACTGCTCACATTAATAATAGATGACCTCCGACAAATTTCCAAAGCTGTCTCTGTCATAGTACTCGAGATATATAATATTGAATTATTACTTTGTGTAAGAGGTGCCACGCCCACCTATCTGATCCGCCCATTTTCAGCATGGTCTTTAACATAAATATTAGGTGACATCACACAAATTTGCAAAGCTGTCTCTGTCATAGTACTCAATATATATAATATTAAAAATTCACTTTATATGGGAGGTGCCATGCCCACTAAAAATATCAAAATAATTATAGCCTATGTCCATCCTCAAGGACCTTCTACATATTGGAACAAACATTTATAAAATCACATGAGTAGTAGTTAGAAAATGCTTTTTAAATATTTTCCAGATGTGTTTCACATAGATGGCGTCGTTGCAAGTGCATGTTCAGACATAGTCCCCATACAAAAGACACCTATGAAATCGAGTTAATTTGCCATATGATCCAAATTATCGTACAGATATCGGTCAAATTGAGTTTGCGTGTGTTTATTACAACCCTATAGAACAATTTATATTCATAGCCCCCATATGAAGCTGATTCCCTATTTTCACTTAAATCTAACAAAAAACAAAACAAGTAAGAAAATTATAGTCGGTCTAGACCGACTATACGATACCCTATACCATGCGTTCAGAGACCCTATCTCTTAGGCCCAACTAACTGGACATAGAAAATAAGCAAAACCAAATTTGAGTGGGATTTTTATTAATTTTTTTGGCTGCAGATATGAAAAAGTTCATATCGGATGCTATATCTATATGGGGACTAGGTCCAAAAATGGACCGATCCTGATCATGTTTGGTAAAGTCTCTTGTATTTTGCAAAAATATGTACAAACAAAATCTGAGAAGAATCAGTGCAATATTTTTGTTTTTTAATAGATTTAAGTGAAGATCGGGAAGCAGCTCTATATGGGGCCAAAGGGATAATTTTTGGACTACTCATTAATGGACGTAATGAATGCATACAAAACCCAATTTGAGTAAGATCGATATGACAATTTGGATCTTATGGCAATTTATGTCGATTTCATAGGGGTAATTTGTATGGGGGCTAGGTCTGAACATGGACCGATTCTCACCAATTTCAATAGCGTTCATCCCATGGCCGATAAAAGCTTATATACCAAATTTCATCAAAATATATTAATCTTTGCGACCTGCAGTTTGATTACAAGGTTTACATGGACACACAGACGGACGGACGGACGGACTCAGAAAGTGATTCTGATTCGATCGGTATAATTAAAGATGGGTCTAGGTCAAATATTTTTGGTTGTTACAAACAGCAGCACAAAGTCATTATACCCAAACCACATAGTGGTATAGGGTATAAATATTGCACAGATTTTTCTCAAATTTGGTGTGTATATGTTTTTACAAAAAATAAGTGACCTTATCAAATATGGTCAGGATCCGTCCATTTTTCGTCCTAGACCCCATATAAATAATGCATCCGATATGAACTTTTTCATATTAAAAGCAAAAAAATTAATAACTATGCCACTCAAATTTGGTTTATGCTTATTTTTTATATCCAATTAATTGGGCATAAGAGGGAGGGAGGGTCTATAAACGCATGATATAGGTTATCGTATAGTCGGTCTAAACCGATTTGTTTTTACTTATTTTTTTTTTTTTTTTTTTTTTTGCTGGAAATAAAGTTTTTGTCCTTGTGAATTAAAATTTTTCGATATTTTAGCAATTTTGAGGTACTATATGCAATTTCTGCAGATTAGTTTTTTACACTTTCTTTCTCTATAGATACAATTGTGCCGAAGACAAAAATTGGTTATCGAGATATAGCCGTGAGAAAAATTGAATGTTTTTTGGAAAAAACAAGTTTTAGCCAAAATATATGTACATGAGACCATAAAATCCGAACAGCAAAATCCAAATGGGGTTTTGCACTGTGTACTCGAACCAATAAAATACAATAGTACACTAACTCAATTAGTAGAATTTTAGAATTTATAATTTTTACACCCTTCACTCCCAAATGGTTAGCATATTAAAATTTTGTGGCATCCGATTTTTGGTAAACGCCTCTACTCTAACAACAAAATTGCGCACAGGTTAATTATATTCGGAAATGTTCTTTATATATAGTTACGTACATCAATGACAGTCTTACTGACTGACTCACTGATATGTAACGCTGTATTATTAATGTCTAATTTCAAAAAATCATCACGCATACGCCTAAAAATTAATATCTTGGAGCTAGGAACTTGAAAATTGATTTGCTTGCCGTACCTTTTCTTACAAAATTTTAATTTTCAAAAAAAAGTACCTTACTTTAAAAAAAAAGTACCGTTTCTAAAAAAACTTACATTTTCTTAATAATAGTGCCTTTTCTAAAAAAAAGTAAAATTTCTTAAAAACCTACATTTACGTTAAAAAGTAGCTTTCTTACATTTTCATAAAAAAAACACTAATTCACACAATAGTACCTTTTCTTAAAAAGTACCTTTTCTTAAAAAGTACCTTTTCTTAAAAAGTACCTTTTCTTAAAAAGTACCTTTTCTTAAAAAGTACCTTTTCTTAAAAAGTACCTTTTTTGAAAATGTACAGTTTCTTTAAAATGTACCTTGCGTTTAAATTATACTTCTTCTATAAAAAGTATTTCTTCTTAAAAAGTACCTACCATTTATGTATTAAAAAGTCAGTTTTCTTAAAACCGTACCTTTTCTTAAAAAAGTTTCTTTTATTAAATAATTAAATTTTTTTAAAAATTACCTTCTCTTAAAAAGTACCTCCTGTTAAATAGGTACCATTTTTAAAAAATCACTTTTTCATACAAATAATCTCTCTTTAAAAGTGTCTTTTCTTAAAAAATAACTTTTTCTCAAAAAAGTAACTTTTCTCAAAAGAGTAAATTTTCTTAAAAAAGTTACTTTTCTTCAAAAACTATTTTTTTTAAAGTGTTTTTCTTAAAAATAGTTCCTTTGCTCAAAAAAGTACCTCTTCTTAAAATGTACCTTTTCTTAAAAAGTACCTTTTCTTAAAAAGTACCATTTCTTAAAAAAGTAAATTTTCTTAAAAAGTACTTTTTCTTCAAAAACTCCTTTTTTTAAAGTACCTTTTCTTTAAAAAGTGTTTTTTCTTAAAAAAAATTCCCTTCATTTCTTAAACAAATTAAGTTTCTTAAAAAAGTGCACTTCCTTAAAAAGTAACTTTCCTCAAAAACTACTTTTTCTTCAAAAAGTACCTTTTCTTTAAAAAGTGTTTTGTCTTAAGAAAAGTACCTTTTCTTAACAAAATACATTTTCTTAAAAGAGTACATTTTTAGTTTCTTATTGCTCGGTTTGAGATCATGAAAATATTTTTCTAATTAATAATAGAAAAGATAATAATTTTGCAATGTAAGAGAAATATGGAAAAAAGAAAAAATTGAAGGAGTAGCAACGTTCGAAAAATACGACTTGTTCATCTTCAGAATCCTTCATGCTTAATCAATATAATATAAAGAAAGCTAATAATGTAGAGAAAGATAAAAATGTGAGGGGGGGGGGGGGTTGTAAACTTATCTTGTCCATACTAACTCTCGTATAAAAAAAAACAATTCTTATGATCTCTTCTTTGAAATGTTTGAGTTAAATAGTTAAGCATGAATATAAAGTAATGCTCGAATCGTGTCCAATAATATTCCATTAATACAACAATTCTCTGAAATTTGACCACTTCTGTAAAATACCATATTTCTAAAGATTCGGTTCCATCAAGTTCCCATTATATCATTCAACTAATAAATCAAGTTCACATTGAAGAATAATACGACCATTTATGTCAATGAAACTGTGAATAGTACAACCAACTACGGGCCCAAATAACTGCCTTCGAGGACTCCAGTAGTAACAACTACTGCGAAGCGTAACCCGATTTAATCCACAAAATAATAGATTCAGGTTGCCAATGAGTTTTAGCTTGAGAACTAAGATATTATGATCCACCCTATCAAAAGATTTACTAAAATCCGTATCACATCCGTCTGTTCCCCAGAGACAAAACCCTGGAGAACATGAGTCGAAAATTCTAGAAGATAAGTAACTTATTGATCCTGATTTCGAAAAGTCATATTGAAATGAAGACATAGTCGATTTTTTTTATATGAGATGTATTAAACACACAATAACCAAACTTAGTCATGAACTTAAGAATTTTTCTTACTTGCAAACATTAGAACATTATAGCGGACCATATTTTTGAAATTTCTATACTACAATTGAACACTAAGTCCATACTTCTAACTTCAATCTCAACTAAATATTCTTCAATTTTTTTTAAATAATTCGAAATTATATTTTTCCAATAGCAACTGCCAATTTAGGATCATTTAATATTCGCTTGAATTAATTCCATTCATTATATTAGCGTAAAATAAGTCGTCGTTGAATACCAATTGTCGAGCAACTACTTAAATAAAACAATTGTCATAACACTTTTAGACTGAGATAAGTAAATACACGACATCAACAAATGGACAATATCATCATATATTTAACAAAGACTACGTAAACAATAACTGCAGCCCCAACAACAGCCACAAATAATAATATGAAAACAAAAAAATATTAACACTTGTATGATTTCATACTACACCAATGACAAAATAAATTGGTTACATTGTAACAATTCATCTCATTCTCGCGTGAATAATAAAATCACATTATTATTTTACGAGTATTTGTATATTTTTCCTACCACATTCTTGTAAATTGTCATTCACTAACCCATTCAAACACTAATAAGTCCAATTTTATAAATATATACATTCGTTTTTCGCTAAACGTCATGATTTTGTGCATGTGATTGTGTGTGTGTATTGACGACTGAATGTGGATACAGGTTAGGACCGAACACAACAATAAGTAAAATTAAAGCACAAATTAGGCATATGGAAATAAGTACGGTGATGGACATCGTTACATTGTTATAATGAAGCAAATTAGAAAATTAAAATGTATTATTAATGAAAATTTTAGTTCTAAAGCTATAAATATAATGAATAATTAAATCTAAACGGTAACCGATTCCTCGGTAATATTAAAAGTTTTCCAAAGTTCTGTATTATGGTGTGTAAGACACATTATGGAACTGACCACAAATTTTTACTTGTCTAAACCAAGCTAAAGAATAAACTCATACAAAAATTTTAGTTTTTTTTTTCATTTCAAACTTTTTCATTTAATACAAATTACACAGTGCAATATTTTTGAAGTCATCGAGTGCAAACTGCTTCCCGTGTGTGATTTTTCGAAGTACTTATCGAAACTAAAAAACTCCATTTGAATTTTGCTATTTTAGCTGCTGCTTGCATTTTATGGCCTCATGTATATTTTGCCTAAAACCTGATTTTTCCGAATATCATGCAATTTTGCTCACGTCTGTGTCTTGGTAACAAATTGGAATTTTGTTTTCTCGTCTTCAGCACAATTGGAGCTATAGACTAGGAGAAGAAAATCATGTGAGTCCGATCGCAGGGGAGATGTGTAAACATCTAGTAATTAAAGATTTTTTTATAGCACTTTCTTAAAATTAAGCAGAAAGCGTATCACTTATAGCAATCAACTGCTGGGGCTCTGTTAATATAAAAATATTTATTATTATTTATTATTTTAACCGGTTAATTTTTAATTTTTCGTCTTTTATTTTTTATTTTTAATTTTTCGTTTTTCATTTTTCATTTTTAATTTTTTTTTTTCATTTTTCATTTTTTATTTATAATTTTTCATTTTTTAATTTTAATTTTTCATTTTTTATTTTTAATTTTTTATTTTTCAATTTTAATTTTTTTCTTCATTTTTCATTTTTCATTTTCAAATTTTTCTTTTTTCTTTTTTTAATTTTCAATTTTCATTTTTTATTTTTCATTTTTTATTTTTCATTTTTTATTTTTCATTATTCATTTTTAATTTTAGTTTTTCATTTTTCATTTCTTATTTTCCATGTTTCATTTTTTATTTTTCAATTTTTTTTAATTTTTTATTTTTCATTTTTTATTTTTCATTTTCTTAATTTTTTATTTTCCATTTAAATTTTTTTTCATTTTTTTTTTTTTCGTTTTTCATTTTTCATTTTTTAGTTTTCATTTTTCATTTTTCAGTTTTGTTTTTCATTTTTATTTTTCAATTTTCGTTTCTTATTTTTTATTTTTTATTTTTCATTTTTCATTTTTCATTTTCATTTTTAATTTAGTTTTCATTTTTTTTTCATTTTTATTTTTTATTTTTAATTTTTAATTTTTAATTTTTAATTTTTATTTTTTTTATTTTTCATTTTCCATTTTAAATTTTTCATTTTTAATTTATTTTTCATTTTTCATTTTTTATTTTTCAGTTTTAATTTATTTTTCATTTTTAGTTTTTGTTTTTCATTTTTTATTTTTCATTTTTAATTTTTTTTCATTTTTTATTTTTCATTTTTTATTTTTAATTTTTCAATTTTTAATTTTTCATTTTTTATTTCTTATTTTAATTTTTCGTTTTTCATTTTTTATTTTTCATGTTTCATTTTTCATTTTTCATTTTTTATTTTTAATTTTTTATTTTTCATTTTTTATTTTTAATTTTTTATTTTTCATTTTTCATTTTTAATTTATTTTTTATTTTTCATTTTTTATTTTTCATTTTTAATTTTTCATTTTTCATTTTTCATTTTTAATTTTTCATTTTTTTATTTTTCATTTTTCATTTTAAATTTTTCATTTTTAATTTATTTTTCATTTTTCATTTTTATTTTTCATTTTTAATTTATTTTTCATTCTTAGTTTTTTGTTCTTCATTTTTTATTTTTCTTTTTTTATTTATCATTTTTAATTTATTTTTCATTTTTTATTTTTTATTTTGAATTTTTCGTTTTTCATTTTTCATTTTTCATTTTTCATTTTTCATTTTTCATTTTTCATTTTTTATTTTTCATGTTTCATTTTTCATTTTTCATTTTTCATTTTTTATTTTTCATTTTTCATTTTTCATTTTTCATTTTTAATTTATTTTTTATTTTTCATTTTTCATTTTTTATTTTTCATTTTTAATTTTTCATTTTTCATTTTTCATTTCTCATTTTTATTTTTTTATTTTTCATTTTTTATTTTTCATTTTTAATTTATAATTTTTCATTTTTTATTTTTAATTTTTCATTTTTCATTTTTTATTTTTCTTTTATTTTTTTTATTTTTCACTTTTTTCATTTTTTATTTTTCATTTTTAATTTTCAAACAGGTTATCGTAATATCATAATTTTTTCACCAATACAATCACATTTTGTCTTACCACTCACATCTTACTCTCAAATGTTACGCTCACATGTTACGCTTACATGTTACGCTGTTTTTGAAATTTACCCCCTGCGCGTATATATGCTTACACATCAAAAATATGTTTACACGAAAAAACACAAATATTTCTTTTTTATACCCTACAACACCATGTGGTCAGAGTATATTGACTTAGTGCTGATGTTTGTAACTACCAAAAATATTTGACCTAGACCCGCCTTTTATTATACCGATCGACTCAGAATCTGTTTTTGATGTGTAAACATCAATACGCGCAAGTGGGTAATTTTCTATTTCACAACAGAGTCACAAAAACCGCGTGACATGTGAGCCGTAAGACAAAATCGGTGTGACTTATGATTGGTTTGGTGAAAAAATTATGACGTGTAATGTTAGAATATGAAAAATGAAAAATAAAAAAAGATAAATGAATAATAAAAAATTAAAAATAAAAATGAAAAATAAGAAATGAAAAATAAAACAATTAAAATAAAAAATTAAAAACGAATAATAAGAAATGAAAATTGAATTAAAAACGATAAAATAAAAATAAAAAAATAAAAATTAAAAATTAAAAATGAAAAATAAAATATGAGAAATCAAAAATAAAAAATGAAATATTAAAATGGAAGTCTGTCACAAAAACTACGTAACATGTGAGCCGTAAGACAAAATCGGTGTGACTTATGATTGGATTGGTGAAAAAATTGTGATATGTAATGTTTGAAAATGAAAAATGAAAAATAAAAAATTATAAATGAAAATAAAAAATTAAAAATAAAAATGAAAAATAAAAATGAAAAACAAAAAAAAATAATAAAATAAAAATAAAAAATGAAGAATAAAAAAAATAAATAAAAAGTTAAAAATGATAAATGAAAAATAAAAAATTAAAAAAAAAAATAAAAATGAAAAATAAAAACGAAAAATAAAAAATAAAGAATTAAAAATATAAAATGAAAAATAAAAAACGAAAAATTAAAAATGAAAAATAAAAAATGAAAAATAAAAAACGAAAAATGAAAAATAAAAAATGAAAAAAGAATAATAAAAATTTCAAAATGAAAAATGGAAAATGAAAAACGAAAAATGAAAAACGAAAATTGAAAATGAAAAATGAAAAATAAAAAGTTAAAATAAAAAATGAAAAATAAAAAACGAAAAATAAAAAATGAAAAATGAGAAACACAAAATGAAAAAAGAATAATAAAAATTTAAAAATGAAAAATGGAAAATGAAAAATGAAAAATGAAAAACGAAAAATGAAAATGAAAAATGAACAAATTAAAAATGAACAAGTAAGAAAATTGTAGTCGGTCTAGACCGACTATACGATACCCTACCATGGTGCAACTATTTGAATATAGAAAATAAGCATAAACCAAATTTGAGTGGCATTGTTATTAATTTTTTTGGGTGCAGATGTGAAAAAGTTCATATCGGGTGCTATGTTTATATGGGGACTAGGTCGAAAAATGGATCGATCCTGACCATATTTGCTAAAGTCACTTGTATTTTGAAAAAATATATACAAACCAAATTTGAGAAAAATCTATGCAATATTTTTGTTTTTTGATAGATTTTAGTGAAGATCGGGAAGCAGCTCTATATGGAGCCTATGATTAAGAATTTTCCTATAGGTATTATTTTTGGACTACTGATTAATGGATGTAATAAACGCATACAAACTCAATTTGAGTAAGATCTATATGTTAATTTGGATCTTATGGCAATTTATGTCGATTTCAAAGGGTCATTTGTATGGGGGGCTAGGTCAGAACATGAACCGATTCTCACCAATTTCAATAGCGTTCATCATATTAAAGCTTATATACCAAATTTTGTCAAAATATATTTATATTTGCGACCTGCAGTTTGATTACAAGTTTTACATGGACACACAGACGGACGGACGGACGGACATCAGATAGTGATTCTGATTCGATCGGTTTAATAAAAGATGGGTCTAGGTCAAATATTTTTTTTAGTCACAAAGTCATTATACCCAAACCACATAGTGGTATAAGGTATAAAAACGAAACATAAAAAATTATTCGGTGGAAATAATAATAAATATTTTTACATTAGCAGAGCCCCTGCAGTTGATTGCTGTAAGTGATACATAGATGACGCTCTCTGTTTGTTTATAAAAAAGTGCCATTAAAAAATCTTTAATTACTAAACGTTTACACATCTCCCCTGTGATCGGACTCACATGATTTTCTTTTTACTTTTTGCTACATTTTTCATACATTTCAAAAATTAATATTTTTTTCTTGTTTTGATGAAAATAAAGTTTAAGCAATAAGCAAATTATAGTCAGTCTATACCGTCTATACGATACCCTATACCTTGCGTTTAGAGACCGTATCTCTTAGGTCCAACTAATTAGATATAAAAAATAACCATAAAATCTGAACAGCTGCTAAACTATCAAAACACAAATAGGGTTTTTTTAATTCGGGTAACTACTTCGAAAACCGCACACGAGAAGGAGTTTTCATACTATGTGTTGTTTATGTTTTCTACAGCGATAATCGTTTTTATACCCTCCACACCACAGTGCAGAGTGCATATATCAATTTGTCATTTCTCTTGTAACGCAACGCAAAATGCAATTGCGTCCCCCTTAATATATTGTTGCTCCTTATAAGAACTCGAGTTGATATGGCGCTGTCCGTCCGTCCGTCTGTCTGACTGTCTGTCTATCTGTTAGAATCACGCGCATTCATAAATCATTTACTTTGATGAACTTAGGACAATATTATTTGCCATTATTTCGAGCAGTTTGGCATTTAAAATGGTGTAAATCGGGCATCATTGTGCTAAGATATGGCCTAATATATGGAGACTCTTCTAAAAAATTCTAAAACATTCAGTGTGTTTGTTGTAATAATTTAGTATTAAGTTTATTAAATTGTTTACTTTTTCAAATATTTTGTTCACTTTTGTTATAAATATGACAATAAGTCCAGATATTAATGAAAATGAAAAACCCAAGTGTAGGATATCAAAGATTTGACGTAGCCGAATTTAACACGCTTACTTGCTTTAAATATTTATGTAGAGCTACTGCAAGCCAAACTAATTTTATTGGCAAAGCAGCAAAAATTAAATAATAATAAAAAAAAACTTCACATTTGGTATTTATTATTTCGAGTACCAAACTTTTTAAAACAGATTTCTATTTATCTCTATTATCATTATCTAAAATATTCGAGGATCAGTTATTCTTTATTGTAATCAAAAAAAAGGAACTTAAAAACAATACACTTAAAATTACCTGGGGGCAAATCAGCGCATTCGATATCGAGTAAAATCTATCGAAATTCCATATTTTTTGGTTTATTATTTAAAGAAAACGGACAATCGTCAGACCTCGTTTCACATTTACTATTAACTATGGACTATAACTCGTTAGCTGTGACAGGGTAAAATTACTCTTAGTATTTTATTTTGTAAAATAAATAAAATAATTTCGATCGAAAAATTTCGATAACGAATGCGACGATTCGACCTCTAGATTAAGTTTTAGAACTGATCGAGTAAATCATTTTTAAATTTTTAGAATTTTAAATGCAGTTTTCAACTGATTTTTTAATTATTGATCGGTTTAAAAAAGACGAATATCTAAGCTTTCAAACCATATATATACATATGTTTATACTTTTAACGAACCCGTGTGAAAATATTATTCAAAATATTTAAAATCTTCAATTTTTGTTTAATTTTTCAACTTCGGCACCTTTGTCGTCTAAGACTTAATTTGAAAACCTACATATTTTTCTTTTATTTATATGAAAGTACGTTTATTAGTGAGTAAAACAAGTCCCTGCTTGTAAGAATCAGTTAAAAATTGTTAAAGTTACACTTATTTTTCTTATTTTTTATAAAACTTATAGGAGGCGAAACAGTTGAACCAATCTCCCCAAATTTGTGAAGATTATTACCGCGTATCTGAAAGGAACTCTAGACTCCCATAAAAAACGTATTTATAATATCAAATATATTGAGGAAAGCTTTGCAAAATTTTTGTGAGGTCGTCTATAATATTAATAGGCTAGGGTATTTCTTGTGACCGATGTTTTGTTCTACTATTTTATCCTGATTTTGACCAAACGTATATTATTTGAAAGGTATTTCTTTTTGGCTGTTTTTCAGATTTACAGATTTTTAAATTTTTTCCCTTATTTTGAGTAAATTGCATTTAAAGTTGCTACTAACACATACATAAAACTATATATATGCTATGTGTGTTTTATTAAATTTGTTAATGTGTTTGTTAATGACTTTATCTTCATTCACAATAATAATAAAAAAAAAAAGTGTTGGTTTATGAATTGGCTAAGTTGTAAAATAAAGTTGCCTAGAAATTGAACTCGAATTTCGAGCGCTGAAATCTGCTAGTATGTTATTAATGTGAGTATTTCGTCAAAAAATAGGAACGGACCATATCATACGGCTGGAGTACTGTAATTGTGAGAGCATAAGTTATTCATGTGATTAGCCGAACAAAAAATGGGGGGTGATCGGACCGTGTACGTAGCACGGAGTATTATAAAAGGCAAAACTTTGTCACTTTGTACGAGCCTATGAGATATTAATGTCAGTAGTCAGATAAAAATGGGCGGAATAGGATTAGTGGGCGTGGCACCTCCTATACAAAAAATATGAAGTGATATGAAAGCGACAGTCTTGAAAATTTTAAAAAGTACATTAATTGCAAATGAAAATATGGGCGGAACCGCCAAATTCAAAAATCTCTCAAATCAAAAATCACCAAAACCAAAAATCGCCAAAAACAAAAATTTTCAAAATTAAAAATCGCCAACATCAAAAATCGCTGAAATAAAAAATTGCCAAATTATATTATAAATTCAAGGACAATCATTAACCGTTGCCAAATTTAATTTGGAAAATCATTTTTCATTTTTTATTTTTCATTCTTCAATTTTCATTTTCCATTTTCCACTTTTAACTTTTCATTTCTCATTTTTCAATTTTCATTTTTCAATTTTCAATTTTCATTTTTCTTTTTTATTTTTAATTTTTCATTTTTCTTTTTCATTTTTCATTTTTCATTTTTTATTTTTAATTTTTCAATTTTCATTTTTCAACTTTCATTTTTCATTTTTTATTTTTCATTTTTTATTTTTCATTTTCATTTTTCATTTTTCAGTTTTCATTTTTCATTTTTCAGTTTTCATTTTTCATTTTTCATTTTTCACTTTTCATTTTTCATTTTCAATTTTTCATTTTCCATTTCTCATTTTTCGTTTTTCGTTAGGGATTATATTTTTTTCTTTCGTATTGGGGATTTTTTTATTATAACGTGAAAACGTAAAAAAAAATATGTGGCAATACTACTAACATAGCTCATGGTAGTTGGTATGATTGCATTAATTTTTTTTTTGTAGCTTTTTTTCAACTGTGAATGTTGTTGTTCAACTATTACGTTCAACCACTAAAAGATTACAATAAACACACCGGATTTTATGTTTTTTTTAGAGGTATCTACATATTTTTGCTCGTATCTAAGCACCATACAGCCCGATTTATTCCATTATAAACACCAACCTGGCGGGCGTAATGGCAAATGACATTATCATAACTTTACCCAGTTAAATAGTTTTTTTGTGAATGAGCGTGATTTCAATAGGCAGACGGACAGACGGACAACGCTATATCCACTCGAGCTGTGATAAGGATCAAGAATATATATACTTTATGTGGTCGAAAATTAGGTTTTTGAGGTGTGGAGGGTATAAATAACAATGCAAAGAAAAATAAACTATATTTTCTCTTTAATTAAAATCTTGCGTGAATTTTGGAACACCCTCTTTGTGCCACATGTGTAGTGTAGAGTTCATAACAGTGCTTAAACACGTATGCATATACTTATATAAAAACATAAATTAATTATAGATATTAGTGTGTAAACATGACAACAATGTTTAGTATTTATGTAGAGCATATGTCAACTTAAATATAAGTGGGTACGTTTATTGGACTTTTAATATTTTTTCTAATTTTTATGTCATTGTTTTTATTATCTGACTTTTTTATTGATTTTTTCGCTTATTACGAATGTCTGTAACCCGAGCATATCAAATTATATATTTATAAATAAGTTCAACAAATTAGAATCACTTTGTTATATTTTGACAAATATCAATACGTTAAATAAATATTTACATAAAAAATATGTCAGTTAATATAATAATTTATAAGCATTTTAAGGTCTAGACAGAGAATAAATAACGATAATGAGTTTACAGAACTAGAGATATTTTATTTCTCTGAACGCCAAGTTACTCACAAAATTTTACGTATTTTGAAAAAATTCAAACATTTCTCTCTACGACACTAAGTTTATCAGATAAATTTAATTTTTTCATTAAATAAATTATTGAACCTAAAGGTGTGCTATGTCCAAAATAATTTTTCAATTCAACACAAATATTATTGTGAATGAAGAAAACAAACTCGCTTTTACTTTGCAAATACACTAACAAATTTAATAAGCATACACACAGTATTGTATAATTTTATGTATATGTTAGCAGCAAATTTAAATCAGCATAACTCCAACAAAATTTAAAAATTTAAAAATCTGTAAATCTTATGGACATCTAAAAAGAAATACTTTTCGAATAAGATACGTTTGGTCAAAATCGGAAGAAAACTGTTGAACAAATCATCGGTCACAAGAAATTGCCTTACCTATTAATATTATAGATTAGTGATTTTATGTTCCTCGCCAAAAATTACACGTTTCTAGCAATCCTACAAAGTGTTAGTCAAAGAGTCAAATGGAATTTTTCAAAGAGGGAGGAAATTGTCAACCTCTTTGCTCTAAGATGCTTAGTTTTTGTATCCTAGATGCCGTTGTTTGTAAATATCAACAAGTAGGAAAATTATAGTTGCTCTAGACCTACCATACGTTTAGAGAAGGTGTCTCAGGTCCAACTAATTGGATACAGAAAATAAACGTAAACCACATCTGAGTGGCATTGTTATTAATTTTTTACCAGAAAATATAGAACAGTTCATGTCGGATGCTATATTTACATGGGAACTAGTTCGAAATATGGACCGATCCTGACCATATTTGGTAAGGTCACTTATTTTTTACAAAAAATAATACATATACATATACACACCAAATTTGAGAAAATCTGTGCAATATTTTTGATTTTTGATACATTTCAGTGAAGATCGGGAACTAGCTTTTCGTATGAGGACCTAAGAATTGTCCCATAGGGTTTATTTTTGGACTACTGATAAAAGTATGTAATAAACATACACAAACCCAATTTGGCCGAGATCTATATGATAATTTTGATATTACGGCAATTTAAGTCGATCTCATAGGGTCATTTGTATGGGGACTATGTCTGAACATGCACCAATTTCAAAAGTGTGCATGCTATGGCTGATAGAAGCTTACATACCAAATTTCATCAAAATATATTCATATTTGCGACCTGTAGTTTCATTACAAGCTTTACATGGACACACAGATGGACAGACGGATGGACGGACGGACGGACATCGCTAAATCGACCCAGAAACTTTTGCTTGAATTCTCATTTGGTTGTTTTAACCAAACAAACTATCTACTGATTTTCGTTACTGATGAAGGTTGGTGACTTTTCCCGAAACAGCTGTATAACCTGTCATGCAGAATATAGATCAATTTTTTGAAACAAATGTGCCAATGTTTTTGCTTTATTTAAAGAAAAAACACTTGATCTTGAGCCTGAATAATTTCAAAACAAATCATTAAAATGAGGAAGATCGAAAATAAGATTTTTTATTTTTATAAAAAGTAATAAAATTAAAACTAAGTTTGTTTTCTTCACTCACAATACTAATTGTGTTGAATTGAAAAATAATCTTGGATATAAGGGCTTCATTAAATGAAAAAATAAAATTTCCAAGAACTTGCACTCGTATTTCGAGGGATGGGAGCTGCTAGTATAAATTAAAATTTTATAATAGCACAACAGAAACTCCGTAGGAAAAATTTATTAGGAAAACAAACATATCAATAAATTTCGGTAGGTCGCTTCACACATTTCTTGGCAAAAAGTATAAGGAGAGCTCGTGGAATATTGAAATTTTGCCCAGAGCCTCGTCCATATAACCCAAAAAGATTTTTTCGTTCCAAATTTTTAACTCCTTACCTAAAGTTATGAAACTTGGCACAAGACATCAATGTTATGAAGTTGAGATATCTGGGGAGTTTCATAAAACCCGAAAAGATGTTTTCGTCTCAAATTTTTATTTATTTATCAAGAGTCATGAAACTTGGCACAAGTCATCAGTGTTATGAAATTGAGATATCTAGAGAGTTTCATGGAAATCGGCCAAGCATATCGCCCACAGCCCATATACCCGAAAATGAATTTTTGTTTCTTCAGTAAAAGTCTTGTAACTTGGCTCAAGTTATCAGCAATATGAAGAAAAGATATTTACAAAACAATGCAACGCCCACCGCCCGAATAACCCAATAAAGTTTATAATTTAAAAATTTTGTTTTTGAAACAAACTGAATAAAATTTGTAATTCGGCTTAAAAACGGAAAAAAAACTAACTGAAACAAGATAAACGATAAAATGACTGATAAATATTTTTACGTGTAAGCAAATATAGACTTTTATTCATCTTCTATCATTTATTTAACGAAATCATCTAGTTCCAAAACATTTTTATGAGGTTGACGTCTTATGCTAGTAATGTAAGGACTTGACGATACAAGAAGGCGATGGAAAATATCAGTATTTGTAGCGACTCTGTTACACTTTCTGTAGTACTTTAGTCTATACCTTCTATAGTCCTTATTTCGAGCTTCTCCAGCTTCTTAAAGCACATGGGCCTAAAAGTATTTACCACTTTATATCGTGTTTCTCATATATAGGTTTGTCATTCCGTTTGTAACGCATCGAAATAAATTGCTGAGACCCCAAAAAAGTATATTTTCTCGATGCTAATAACAAGGGAAGTTGATTTACCGATGACCGTCTGTCCGTCTGTCTGTGGAAATCACGATCACGCCGTCAATATCTAAGCTAGACCGTTCGTTTTTGTATAAAATCGTTTACTAACATCCCAAAGGAGTTGCTATTTAAAATCGTCAAAATCGGTCGAAGGGTTCACGAGCTATGAATGAAACCTTTAAAAAGCTCTTGAAAAAATAAAATTTTTCAGTGCGTTTGTTGTTTTTGTTAAGATATGTTGTAATTCTTCGTATTGTTGAAGTCATTACAGTTGTGTGTATATTAATACTGCAAGTGTCACATTGGCCTAAGCAAGTTTTACCACATATTTTTTTATCATTAAAATTAAATATTAAAAATTAAAAATTAATAAAAATAAAAGTTGGAAAATATGAAAAATGGAAACTGGAAAATGAAAAATGAAAAATGAAAAATAAAAATGGAAAGTAGAAAATGAAAAATGAAAAAGGAAAAATTAAAAACTAAAAATGGAAAATGAAAAATGGAGAATGGAAAATGAGAAATGAAAAATTAAAATTGAAAAATTAAATGGAAAATGAAAAATGGAAATTGAAAAATGGAAAATGAAAAATGGAAAATGAAAAACGGAAAACGAAAAATTAAAAATGGAAAATGGAAAATTATATATGAAAAATGAAAAATGATAAATGGAAAATGGAAAATAAAAAATGAAAAATGGAAAACGAAAACGAAAAACAAAAATTAAAAATGGAAAATGAAAAATGGAAAATGAAAATGAAAAATGAAAAATTAAAATTGAAAAATGGAAAATAAAAAACTAAAAAAAAAAATGAAAAATGGAAAAAAAATTAAAAATGAAAATTGAAAATTTAAAAACTAAAAATGAAAAATGGAAAATGAAAAATGAAAACTGAAAAATGGAAAACGGAAAACGAAAAATTAAAAATGGAAAATGGAAAAATAAAAATGAAAAATGAAAAATGAAAAATGGAAAATGAAAAATGATAAATGGAAAATGGAAAATAAAAAATGAAAAATGAAAAATGAAAAATGGAAAATGAAAAATTAAAATGGAAATTGAAAAATGGAAAATGATAAATGGAAAATGGAAAATGGAAAATGAAAAATGGAAAATGAAAAATTAAAATAGAAAAATGGAAAATGAAAAATGGAAAATGAAAAATTAAAAATGAAAAACGAAAAATTAAAAATGGAAAATTAAAAATGAAAAACGGAAAACGAAAAATTAAAAATGGAAAATGGAAAATTAAAAATGAAAAATTGAAATTGAAAAATGGAAAATAAAAAATGAAAAATGAAAATTGAAAAATGAAAAATGAAAAATGAAAAATGAAAAACGGAAAATGAAAAATCGAAAATGGAAAATGAAAAATGAAAAGTGGAAAATGGAAAATGAGAAATTAAAAACTAAAAATTAAAAATTAAAAATTAAAAATTAGAAATTTAAAATTAAAAATTAAAAATTAAAAATTAAAAATTAAAAATTAAAAATTAAAAATTAAAAATTAAAAATTAAAAATTAAAAATTAAAAATTAAAAATTAAAAATTAAAAATTAAAAATTAAAAATTAAAAATTAAAAGTTAAAAGTTAAAAATTAAAAATTAAAAATTAAAAATTAAAAATTAAAAATTAAAAATTAAAAATTAAAAATTAAAAATTAAAAATTAAAAATTAAAAATTAAAAATTAAAAATTAAAATTAAAAATTAAAAATTAAAAATTAAAAATTAAAAATTAAAAATTAAAAATTAAAAATTAAAAATTAAAAATTAAAAATTAAAAATTAAAAATTAAAAATTAAAAATTAAAAATTAAAAATTAAAAATTAAAAATTAAAAATTAAAAATTAAAAATTAAAAATTAAAAATTAAAAATTAAAAATTAAAAATTAAAAATTAAAAATTAAAAATTAAAAATTAAAAATTAAAAATTAAAAATTAAAAATTAAAAATTAAAAATTAAAAATTAAAAATTAAAAATTAAAAATTAAAAATTAAAAATTAAAAATTAAAAATTAAAAATTAAAAATTAAAAATTAAAAATTAAAAATTAAAAATTAAAAATTAAAAATTAAAAATTAAAAATTAAAAATTAAAAATTAAAAATTAAAAATTAAAAATTAAAAATTAAAAATTAAAAATTAAAAATTAAAAATTAAAAATTAAAAATTAAAAATTAAAAATTAAAAATTAAAAATTAAAAATTAAAAATTAAAAATTAAAAATTAAAAACTAAAAACTAAAAATGAAAAACGAAAAACGAAAGAGAAAATTGAAAAGTGAAAAATAGAAAATGATAAATTAAAAATGAAAATTGAAAATGAAAAAGGTGGAGGGTATCAATGATTCGGCCCAGCCGAATTAACACTCCTACTTGTTTTTTTTATAAATTTTATAACTTTGTTCCACAGTATACAATATTATACGAAATTTATTTATGAAATCTAAAGAATATACTCCCACCTTTAATTTTTTGCAACCAGAATACAAAGTTCGCTAAGTCTCACCTTTTGTTTATCCAAGAAAAACTAATAACGCTGAATTTTTGAGTGTCATCATTTTTCAAATATACTTACATCAAATAGATATGACAAAAAGAAATTATCTACCCGGACCATTGAAATACATGAAAATATGAGGCAGTTACTGCATAATTTCGTTTAGATGACTTTACTGCGTTATTTTGGACAAAAAATGAATTTCTAGAAAGAAAGTTGTAATGCATTTCTCTTAAATAAACAATTCTCTACAAAACTGCATCATTACATTTTTCATATTTTACACTCTAAAAACGGAGTTTTTGCCAGCAAAATCCCACAGTGGTCTTATTAATTTCTAATGCTCCTTTAACACTCTTTTAACGCACACTCTCTATCTGTCTGTCTGTCTGTCTGCCATGGGGCAGCCCCATTCCTCCTCATCCAATTGATCTAAAACTTGGCCCATAGTCTTGTTGTAATTATAAATTAATATTGGGGTAGTCACGGATAGCAACGGAGTGCTTTAAAATCCATTTTCCCTTATTCGATCGATCTGAAACTTGTCCGATAGACTTGCCATGAAAAAAGACTAACTTTTATATAGTCACGCGCAGTCACGCATGGTCACGCACAGTCACGGAGTGATCTAAATGTCATTTCCCCTACCAATCGATCTGAAACTTTGTCCATAGACTTGCTGTGAAAAAAAGGCCAACTTTGACTTAGTCACGTACAGTCACGCATGGTCACGCACAGTCACGGAGTGATCTAAATCTAATTTTCGCTCATCCGCGCGATCTGAAACTTGGTACATACACTTGCTGTGAAAAAAAACTTAACTTTGACTTAGTCACGCACAGTAACGCATGGTCACGCACAGTCACGGAGTGATCTAAATGTCATTCACCCTCATCCGACCGATCTGAAACTTGGTCGATATACTTGATGTAAAGAAAGATCAACTTTGACATAGTCGAGCGCAGTCACGCATAGTCACGCACAGTCACGGAGTGGTTTAAAATCCATTTCCCCCTAGCCGATCGATCTGAAACTTGTTCGATAGACTTGCTGTGAAAAAATATTAACTTTGACATAGTCACGCATAGTCACGCACAGTCACGGAGTGATCTAAATGTCATTTACCTTCATCCGACCGATCTGAAACTTGTCCGATATACTTGCGGTGAAAAAAATATTAACTTTGACTTAGTCGCGTACAGTCACGCATGGTCACGCACAGTCACGGAGTGATCTAAATGTCATTTCCCCACATCCGACCGGTCTGAAACTTGGTCGATATACTTGCTGTAAAGAAAGATCAACTAAGACATAGTCACGCGCAGTCACGCATAGTCACGCACAGTCACGGAATGATTTAAAACCCATTTCCCCCTATCAGATTGATCTGAAACTAGTTCGATAGACTTGCTGTGAAAAAACATTAATTTTGAATAGTCACGCACAGTCACGCATAGTCACGCACAGTCACGGAGAGATTAATACCTCACTTCCCCTCATCCGATGGATCTGAAACTTTATCCATAGACTTGTTGTGGCCAAAGATTAATTATAAGATAGTCACACAAAGTCACGCACAATCACGAAGAGATTCAAAACTCATATGCATAAGGAAAGAAAGAGATTTATTAAAAACTTTGTTTTAATGGCTTGGATTATTTCTAATTTTTGTGTAAATGTAAGAAATCGCAGTAAATATGCCTGAAAATATTTTTGACAGCTTTTAAGCTTTTATTTTTATATTTTTACTGCTGGGAACTTTTAACAAAATTCTGTAAAACAAATTTCTTTTTAAATCGGAACTGTCAATTAGTCCCGAAATACGTATAATACTGGATTTTTGTTTGAAGCAAAATACAAATTTCGGGTGGGATAAAAAAATAAATAAATAATTTTTAAGACTTACTCAAAGTTTTAAAGTGGATGGAAAGTTGAACTCTTTAATTTATAAGCAATTTATGTTTATAAGTTTTATAAAATTGAAACAATTATGGCTTTAAATTAATACTGATCGCTATATGAATGTATGTAGGTATCATGCATTGGATTCCTACAATTGTTATTTAAATGATCGGTAGGTACGAGAAAATATATTATAAAATCAAACCGTATAAAAAAAACTAATTAAAAACTCTCAAGCAAATCAATCATAACGCAAAAACCAAATTCAAACAAAAACTCAATTATAAGTTACACAAATTGGCACCTTTTCTTTAATTCTGTATTTAAAGTTTTTTTTTTCGAGGAGTTTCACTATTGGCTGTATATTTTTATTTAATATTTTTAATTTTCATAAAAAAATGATTTCAAAAGCATGATTAATTTTTAATTGTTTAATTACTTGTATTTACAAAAAAAAAAAAAAAATGCTTATGTGATGTTTTGCTGATGAACATATTTGTAGATTATTGAATTAGTAAGAATTTGAAATGCAAATTGAGATATGATGTTGGTAAATAAAGCAGTTATGAACATGCGAACGTTGGCTGAAAACATTTCCAATTAACATTTAAGGCAACATCAAACAAAACCAAAACAAACATGGCTTATTGTAGTTAAATAAAACACTTTAGTATAGGCCAACAAAAAAAAAACCCAATTACCGTTTTCATCTGCACTATAAAACCATAACAATCATGGCTTTGATGTTGAAAAACAATGAAATTTTTAAAGCTTTCAATTTATTGATTATAAATAAATTGAAATTTAAAAAAACATGCTTATTTTCTTGGCTTAATTTTTAAGAGAAACACACTGATAGAAAAATTTAATTGTCACTTCAAACATTCAATGAAATATGTTAGTGGCTCGGGCGCCAAAATTTAATTTAGCAGCGTGTTAAGAGGCCGTTTTCCAAATTTATTAAAAAGTTTATTGGAAAAATTTCAGCTTTTACTGAATTCTAAATTTCATAATTTTATTGGTTGTGGCTATTAAATTGTTCCATCAGTGTTTCAATATTATATCTATATTTAAAGTGATGCGTCCATATTTTAAAATATTGTCTGTCTTTTGTTTTTTCTTTCTTCTTTGTTACTTTGTTAAAAAAAACTTTTTGTTTAACAACTGCAAACCACATAAAAAAAAAATCACCAACTACAAAAACACTATGATAACAAAAACACCACCTAACCACCACTCCAAAAAAAAAAATCACTTGATAAATCACCCAACAAAAATATGGTAAAAAAACCCAAAAAAAAAACAATAAAATAAAATTACAGGATATTACAAGTGAAATACCTCCATTGCAGCCAGTCTGCACTGAGGAGGTTATTATTAACTGTCGTCAGCAACAACATAATCATACACAACAACAACAGCAACAATATCAAAAACGTTATCAAGCTACACAACAACAGCTACTACAACAACTGCAGCAACAACAACAGCCGCCATTATCAAAGATTTCAACAGCCACTGCGACACAACAACTTCTATCACAACAACTCCAACAACAGCAGCAACAGCAACAGCCACCACTTAAACAACAAACAACAACAACGTGTAAATTTACAAATCAAAAAATTATCACTAGATCCCAGTCATCAAAAGTTATACAGGATTTTCAAAAGCATAACGCTCTCCATCAACTAAAACCACAACAATCGTTGCCCACACCCTTGCACGGCAATGTTGGTGCTTCCTCCCCCAATGCTCATCATAATCATTCCAAATCTGTTTCGATTTTGGTCTATAAAACATTGAATACCGTCTTTAAAAGCAGTCGCAAGATCATTGTTCGTGTTTGTGAGGTGGCCAGTGTTAAGAAAAATTTCAACATGTTCAAATTCAATAAAACCTCATCGCAAACAAGGGCCGATGCCAGGGCCAATGCTTGCACGGGACATGATCAATTTGTCCGGCCACCAGTTTCGGAAAAGTGAGTGTTAAAAGTTGAAAAGATGTGAAGAGTTTTTCTAATTTGTTTTTTTTTTTAAGTATTTTACAAAGCATTTTTATGAGAATCAGTGGTGAATATTGAAATTGTTGAAGAGGAAATAATTTTCGCATCCTGAAATTTGGTCAAAATTTTTAAATTTTTCCATTAATTTTTTGGGAAGTTTGTCTCCTTTTGGGTCCTAAACTTATTTTCGACATTTTTTCGAACATTAGCAACACACAAAATTGGACATGTAAGCTGCAGACGTTCTGTCGTCCACTACGCAGCAGGAGTATTTTTTATGAAACATCATTTCAATTTCCGTGTCCCGTTTTTGGCCTCCTGTCTGAAACTTCTTGGACTTTGTATGTTTTCAAGCCTCACTAAACAGTCCTAGCACTGAGGTAACTAAGCTGTTTATATTTCCTTGGCCTAAAAAACATCATGTGGACATTTCTTTCTTCGCGAACCAGGTTTCCTAATATTTTCTAATAACATTGGAAATAGTTTTATGTCAGATCATTGATTCTTTGTGCAACTTTTTGCAGGACCAAGTTGGTTTTTGTTTTTTTTTTTTAATGTTTAATTATTTTAGTGCGCACTTCTGTTTCATCACCCATTTTAATCAAATTAGACATATTTTTCAATGATAACTTGATCAAAAATTCAACTAATGTTTGTGAAAACAGTTAAGAGAAAAAACGAGTGGTAAGGAATTTACGATCTCACTCCTTAGACTCCGGAAAGTTACTCACCAATTAAGGTATAACTTCCTAAGGTCAAAAGTCGTAAAAAAAAGTTATTTTTACAGAGGCTGAACTTTTGCCTAATCCCGTTATTAATCGTTCTGTGCAGCCTAGAGCAATTTTTATGACTCAAAGGCTGAAAACTGGTAAAAAAAAAAAAAAGAAATTGGGCGATTTGCGTTTCCTTCTATTGGTCGTCTATTTTCTCGATAAATATTTTGAACTGAAGTCTTAGGTTCAATCTATTCAAAAAAAAAAAACAAGTCCTTCAAAAATTACATATATTGAACCGTCTTCCCGTCAAATGTACTATTATGGGATAAAATATAAAAACTCTGACATTAACCACATTTTTGCTCCCTTTTGCATAGAATTATTTCTCAATTTTGGTGCTTCAACTGATAGTATCCATATATGAATATGGTGAGTTTCAGTTCAATTCACGGGTACCCCGATTCCGTTATTTCTCCTTCTCTTTTCCTTATCTTTCTGAACGACTTTCTGGGTAAAACTTTTAACTCTATATACTCCTTCGCAGATGAGAGCTGCATTTAGCATTAATTTTCCTTTAATTTTAAGCCAAGCCTCTTGGAGGTTGGGGGGGCAAAAGGCGGACAATGAATGACACGCACAATCCAGACCGGTTAACAATCTCCGAGTGAGGTAAAGCGATAGGGTTAATTTTAATGCACTGAAGACTTAATATTGTATGTTGACCCATAGGGCCATGGATTCAACAATGTCATCTATATATATGGGTGGTATAGGTATTGAGGAATAGGATACACTTGAGTTTCTAGGCATGAGAATTCAATGTGATGTTCGTTGGAACGAACATGTTTTTCAAGTGTCGAAAGAAACATTCAAGTGTCTTGGTTTTTTTAAAACGGTGCAAAAATTACTTTCTGATCTCCTTAAAATCTATACCACTTACATCCGACTGAAAATGAAATACAACTCCCATATATCGGCAGGAGCTTCAAAGTCTATTTTAGAGCTACTGGAACGTGTGCAAAGGAGGACATTGATGCTCATAAATGACAGCAGGGTATCCAACTCTATTGACTCATTGGAATATCGTCGGAATATGGGTTGTGTTCTATAGATACTACAATGGAAATGTTCTTCTGATATTAGCGAACTTATTCCAGGTTCCCGAGTTTCGATTCGCTCTTCCCGCTTCTCTAGTAGATCACATTCCTTGACCGCATAACGCATAACAGAGATAATTCGGTTATCAGTCGAACTCGGCGTATGTAGAATAAACTCCCCGAACAAGTCTTTCCTGACAGTTACAATTTTATAAAATTTAACTCATATATCCACAAACACTACTCCCTCTTTCCTTCTTCCCATAACCTATTTTCCTGAGATCAACACAATGCACTGGATCTGTAGGGGGCATCCCCTGAGTTTGGTCAATAATTAACAAAAAAAAGATGGGTGTCTAACTTGCCAAACCGATTAACTCCAATTACTTTCTTATATTCAAAGTAATAATTCTGGTGCTATTCCTTATTATTAGCGAAATTTGGTTTGAATATAAACAATTAGCCGTCAATTTTCATAAATCAGAAATTGGAAATAATCAATTTGGCAAGTGGGGCATCCATATTGTGGTACTTTGGTATCTAACAGAGAATTTTTAGATTTTGTTATCTTTAAAATCCTTAGAACCAGTCAGAGAATACTTCCCTATCTTTCATAATTGATTCTTTAAATTGGGTTCCTATAAAAATCCACTATTAACTGGAAGATTTCCAGAATAGGCACCAACTGCATTAGTTTATTTTGTAGTTCGCTATTTTCCAAATACGCTATTTTTATTTCATACTTTCTTAAATGATCTGGATGACTTTTGATTTACATTCTTTGGTATTTAATGTAGAAGATTCTCGGACTGTATTATAATAATATAATTAAGTTAGTTATCTGATGCTAGGTCTAATCACATACAGGAAGTTTTTAGATTTAGTTGCCTTTAAATGGCTCGATTCAGAGGACTCTAAGAATATTATATTTTCCCTATTGATTCAGAAAGTTTTTATATTTAGTATTGGCGAAAATTACGAATAATTTGAGGATTCTTAACACTTTATATCTTCTCATACCTTCTATTCCATTGCCGATTCAAACCATTTAAGAGTCAGGAAATTTTTTTCTTTGCTTTTCTTTTTCCAAAAGTAAATGGTAAAATCAAAGGTTCCCCGAATTTTGTATTTTTTTCGTTGTTTAAAATGAATTTAGAATTGTCTGTTTTCGCAAACGATTCAAACAAGTTTCAGATTTGGTAACTTCTAAAATCTACAAATATTCAGAATCAGGAGATTTACAAATGTTATAGTCCGTCGAAATAGTCAATTTCAATTAACTGAAAAGCGAAGCAAACAAACATCCAGATAAGAAAAAACGATAAAAGCTAAAACAAAGTTTGGCCTGAGAACGCCAATCCTTTTGGAAGTTTTACTATACTGGCCAAGTACTGTCACCCTGACTTGGATTTTTGTACCCCCTCCAAAAAATGACCCTGAACATATTCCACAGTGTTATCGAAGTTTGAGAATTTTTAGATTCTGATAATTTACAAGCACTTTTCGTAGAATGCGATACTTGTAGAAATGGCTTAAAAAATGCTTTGTTTCAAGATTGATGCCGCAATCCTTTTACTTCGGTGCTTTTAGAATTCTTCGATTGTACACAGACACAGTTCTGCAACCTGGAACCAAATTTTATTTTTCTATGGGTTTTTGGCACGTTAAATTCGAATCTGTGAAACCCTGACCTAATCTATACATGGGACTTTATAAATTATTTCTTTGGCAATTCTAATTGAAAGACCTTTAGGGATGTATAATCTAAGCTTAGGAGATACAGCTTTATTCATAAAATTTTTGAAGTAAACCTGTTTTAAAATTTATGTTGGGTTTTAAGATACAAGTAGTGATTCAGTAGTTACAAAAGATTTTAAATATTAGCTGCTGTTTACGTCCAGAATTCTTAGATTTTGATTAGCTTCAGAAATCCATGAAAAGTTCTAAGGATTCCAAAATGTGAGGGCCTCAAGAAAACAATAAATACTTTATTGGTTTCTAAGATTTTGGAACAATAAGAAATTTTATTCTCAAATTCGAGGTGGATGGCTTTGCCTTATTTAGCGGTGAACTTCCACTATCTTGAAAAAAAATTTTAAATCTCAATTCTGTTTGCTATAGGATTTTTTTATATACAAATTTCATTTGGTAGCTTCATTTGTAAGAAAAATTTGCTTTGCCTATCTATTCAGATGTAAGAAAGGCTGCCTGAGTTAATAGAAAATTTCAGGAAGTGTAGAACATACAACACCCTCTACTGAATATCCCTATCGAGAAATCAGAATAATACAATACTGGCAGCCACATAAATCTCTGATGTCGATAAATACTGTGGAATATTTTTGTGGTCATTGTCTGGGGGGGTGAAAAATAAAAAATAAAAAATGAAAAATGAGAAATGAAAAATGAGAAATGAAAAATAAAAAATGAAAAATAAAAAAGAATAATGAAAAATAAATTAAAATTTAAAAATGAAAAATGAAAAATGAAAAATGAAAAAAGAAAAATGAAAAATAAAAAATGAAAAACGAAAAATGAAAAATGAAAAATAAAAAATGAAATTTTTCATTTTTCAATGAAAAACACAATTAAAAATTAAAAAAAAAAATAATATTGGAAAATAACAAATTGAGAATCAAAATGAAAAATAAAAAATGAAAATTAAAAATTGAAAAAGAAAAATGAAAAATAAAATATTAAAAAAAAAATAAAAAGGTAAAATTAAAAATAAAAAATAAAAAATTAATAATAAAAAATTAAAACTAAAAAATGAAAAATAAAAAATGAAAAATAAAAAATTAAACATGAAAAATAAGAAATAAAAAACGGAAAAACTAAAATTAAAAATAAAAAATGAAAAACAAAAATGAAAAATAAAAAATTAAATATATAAAATGAAAAATAAAAAATTAAAACTTAAAAATTAAAATTAAAAATTAAAAATTAAAAAATTAAAAATTAAAAATTAAAAATTAATAATTAAAAATTAAAAATTAAAAATTAAAAATTAAAAATTAAAAATTAAAAATTAAAAATTAAAAATTAAAAATTAAAAATTAAAAATTAAAAATTAAAAATTAAAAATTAAAAACTAAAAATTAAAAATTAAAAATTAAAAACTAAAAATTAAAAATTAAAAATTAAAAATTAAAAATTAAAAATTAAAAATTAAAAATTAAAAATTAAAAATTAAAAATTAAAAATTAAAAATTAAAAATTAAAAATTAAAAATTAAAAATTAAAAATTAAAAATTAAAAATTAAAAATTAAAAATTAAAAATTAAAAATTAAAAATTAAAAATTAAAAATTAAAAATTAAAAATTAAAAATTAAAAATTAAAAATTAAAAATTAAAAATTAAAAATTAAAAATTAAAAATTAAAAATTAAAAATTAAAAATTTAAAAATTAAAAATTAAAAATTAAAAATTAAAAATTAAAAATTAAAAATTAAAGATTAAAAATTAAAAATTAAAAATTAAAAATTAAAAATTAAAAATTAAAAATTAAAAATTAAAAATTAAAAATTAAAAATTAAAAATTAAAAATTAAAAATTAAAAATTAAAAATTAAAAATTAAAAATTAAAAATTAAAAATTAAAAATTAAAAATTAAAAATTAAAAATTAAAAATTAAAAATTAAAAATTAAAAATTAAAAATTAAAAATTAAAAATTAAAAATTAAAAATTAAAAATTAAAAATTAAAAATTAAAAATTAAAAATTAAAAATTAAAAATTAAAAATTAAAAATTAAAAATTAAAAATTAAAAATTAAAAATTAAAAATTAAAAATTAAAAATTAAAAATTAAAAATTAAAAATTAAAAATTAAAAATTAAAAATTAAAAATTAAAAATTAAAAATTAAAAATTAAAAATTAAAAATTTAAAAATTAAAAATTAAAAATTAAAAATTAAAAATTAAAAATTAAAGATTAAAAATTAAAAATTAAAAATTAAAAATTAAAAATTAAAAATTAAAAATTAAAAATTAAAAATTAAAAATTAAAAATTAAAAATTAAAAATTAAAAATTAAAAATTAAAAATTAAAAATTAAAAATTAAAAATTAAAAATTAAAAATTAAAAATTAAAAATTAAAAATTAAAAATTAAAAATTAAAAATTAAAAATTAAAAATTAAAAATTAAAAATTAAAAATTAAAAATTAAAAATTAAAAATTAAAAATTAAAAATTAAAAATTAAAAATTAAAAATTAAAAATTAAAAATTAAAAATTAAAAATTAAAAATTAAAAATTAAAAATTAAAAATTAAAAATTAAAAATTAAAAATTAAAAATTAAAAATTAAAAATTAAAAATTAAAAATTAAAAATTAAAAATTAAAAATTAAAAATTAAAAATTAAAAATTAAAAATTAAAAATTAAAAATTAAAAATTAAAAATTAAAAATTAAAAATTAAAAATTAAAAATTAAAAATTAAAGATTAAAAATTAAAAATTAAAAATTAAAAATTAAAAATTAAAAATTAAAAATTAAAAATTAAAAATTAAAAATTAAAAATTAAAAATTAAAAATTAAAAATTAAAAATTAAAAATTAAAAATTAAAAATTAAAAATTAAAAATTAAAAATTAAAAATTAAAAATTAAAAATTAAAAATTAAAAATTAAAAATTAAAAATTAAAAATTAAAAATTAAAAATTAAAAATTAAAAATTAAAAATTAAAAATTAAAAATTAAAAATTAAAAATTAAAAATTAAAAATTAAAAATTAAAAATTAAAAATTAAAAATTAAAAATTAAAAATTAAAAATTAAAAATTAAAAATTAAAAATTAAAAATTAAAAATTAAAAATTAAAAATTAAAAATTAAAAATTAAAAATTAAAAATTAAAAATTAAAAATTAAAAATTAAAAATTAAAAATTAAAAATTAAAAACTAAAAATTAAAAATTAAAAATTAAAAAACAAAAATGAAAAACAAAAAATTAAAAATGAAAAACGAAATATTAAAAGTGAATAATGAAAAATGCAAAATAAAAAAATTAAAAATAAAAAATGAAAAATGAAAAATAAAAAATGAGAAATGAAAAATAAAAAATGAAACATAAAAAAGAATAATGAAAAATAAATTAAAAATAAAAAATGAAAAATGAAAAATGAAAAATGAAAAATGAGAAATGAAAAACGAAAAATGAAAAATGAAAAATAAAAAATTAAAAACGAAAAATGAAAAATGAAAAATGAAAAATAAAAAATTAAATTTTTCATTTTTCAATGAAAAGCAAAATGAAAAAGAAAAAAAATAAATATGGAAAATAAAAAATTAAGAATAAAAATGAAAAATGAAAAATGAAAAATTAAAAATGAAAAATGAAAAATAAAAAAATTAAAAATAAAAAAATAAAAAAAAATAAAAAGGAAAAATGAAAAATAAAAAATAAAAAATGAATAATAAAAAATTAAAACTAAAAAATTAAAAATAAAAAATAGATAATTAAAAATAAAAAATTAAACATGAAAAATAAGAAATGAAAAATGAAAAACTAAAATTAAAAATGAGAAATGAAAAATAAAAAATAAAAAATATAAAATGAAATATAAAAAATTAAATATAAAAAATGAAAAATAAAAAATGAAAAATAAAAAATGAAAATTGAAAAATAAAAATTGAAAAATAAAAAATGAAAAATGAAAAAAGAAAAATAAAAATTGGAAAATGAAAAATTAAGAAAAAAAATTAAAAATTAAAAATAAAAAATGAATAATTAAAATGAAAAAATTAAAAATAAAAAATTAAAAATAAAAAATTGTAGCTAAGACTTAAGTAATAAAAAATATTGATGTATTTTTGATTTAGTATTACAAAATATCACACATACGTACACATCTCTTCTACTCAATTAATAAAGAACAATAATAGAATTCTTATTTGAATTAATTAGTCTTATTTGATTCGCTGAAGCTATCTGCTGAAGAATGAAATGAGAAATCATCAATGGTTCTTGAATTATAGCTGAAACTAAGCTATCATTCAAATAGGGAAATAATATCAAAAGCCATAAAAAAGCTTGGCCCTGAGAACGCCAAAGCGTTTAGAGGTTTTATTATAATGGCCCGGTACCTTAACCCTGCCTTGAAATTTATCCAAAGAAAATAGCTGTTGCTTTGCATAAATTTGTCTGAGGTACATAATACAATTCTCCAGTTATTTCAATGTTATCGTATTGAATTTCAAGCCACTCGATTAGCCAGTCCCTTCCTCTTCCTTGGATAAAATTAAATTCTGTGGAATAAAAGGAAATGACATCCATTCTTCCGAGGTAGTTGGCAGTATGTATTCAAGAACTTTATGTTCGCCCAAAAATACCAACTGACAGACTTTAAATACTTGCTCCTGCTCTAGCTAAAACTAAATTTTCACCACTATTCTTTTAATTCCTTAAAAATTTTAATTTGCTTTTTACCTCAACCAAAAACTCTTCAACTAATAAAAATTCCAACATCGTTACATAAATAATCCTGCACAAAGAAAAGCGAAACATTTAATGAAAAAATTACAAAAACAAAATGGATTGAAGCGTTCGAATTCGGCGATTGAATTTGATGTATCAGCATTAACAGCAGCAAATCGAAGACATATCTATAGTAGGTAAGTTATTAACAAACAACAATAATAATAATACCAAAAAGAAAAAAAAAATTCAAGAAATCTCTGTAAATTTTCTAAGAAAATAGAAAAAAACGACCAATTTTTTTATAGCAAAATAATTGGCAGTTGATTTCTTCTATTTTCTAATTAAATTCCAAAGCACCAATTTATGTGGCTTAAACAACAATTTTTATTTATAATTTGCTTTTTCAATTTTAATTAAACAACAACAACACACAACTTCCTTTTCATTTATTTTTTTGAATAATTTTTTCCTTCTTTTTTTCTTTTCAATTTCGAATATATCGAAAAACAACAACAACAACAACAACAAAAACCTTATTTTTCATTTGCAGCAATCGTTCGGCCAGCTCAGAACAAGAAAATTCCGATCAATCGGAACATTCGGAGAAATCACCATTGGTTAGCGCCAGGTTAGACAGTTTGGCTAGGCTATTTTTTAGCAAATCGATGCCAGCGGAAAGCGGAAGTAGAGATACCCTAGATTCCGTGCCACCAACAAGGTTGTCACATTTATTTTTGTTTTGTTTTTTTTTTTATTTATTTGGATTTTGTAATATTTTTTGTAATTTTTTTTTTAATTGGACGAATATTTTTTTTTTGTTTTCTTTCTAACAATTATTTTTAAACAACTAACAACAACTTGAATTTGCTTGGTTAATTTTTGGAATAACAATATTTAATTTTATAAAATATCATATGCTTTGGTTTTGTTGGCTTGTTACAATTTTAACCACAAACTACACCAAGGCTTTTTCCACACAACCACATGTTTTGTTTGCATTTATATTTTTGATATTTACGCTAAATGCAGCTATTATTTATGTTTGATTATTTTAATGCATTTTACAATAATTACACGCATACACCCACACACATATACACATACAAATAACCTGTATTTATTTATGCATGTTTGTTGGTAAGGGTAGTTAGAGTTTAAATGCTTTAAATGTGTTTGATGTCATTTATTCCAATTACATTTTTTTTATTTTTTTTTTTTTTTTGTAAAATATTTCAAAATTGAACTCATTATAATAAATTACATGTTTTATTTCATTATTTAGAAATGGTTATTTATTATTACTAACATACACACACACACACACACACACACACACACACACACACAACATATACTATATATAACACAATTTTAGAATTGTACATTACTTGCAATTGTATTTGTATTTGTAAGTAGTTTTAATAAATAAAATTGTATACACTCTAATTTTAAATTTAATTTGATAAATGATTAAACGTAATCGTCTAATAAGTGAGTCATTATTTTTATTAAACCAGAGTACTAAAGACATCGAATCATTATCGACTCATAAGCTGTTTTCTAAAATAATGGATAATAACTGAGAAAAGTTTGGATTTTATAAAAATTATAACAAGATGATATTAAGTACGTAAGCTTTGAAGCCATGGATATTGCAGAAAATTTTGTCATAGGCCCTATTGGACTTAAATCACCTAAGAAAGAGATATACTTATCTGTATATTTGTCGATTGAAAACTTGACATGTGTTAATATAAAATCGAAAGCATATATGTTTGCTTGTTTGTAGCTTTACAGAGTTGTACTGGGTATCTGAAAGGAATTATAAATTTTTTAGATATTTTTAGTGGGCGTGGGAGATGCCAGTGAATTTTTAATATCATATATATTGAGTACTATGACAGGGAGAGCTTTGGAAATTGGGGTGAAGCCACTTATTATTAATGTTGGGAGCGGTACCAACAATGGGCGGGATTGGATAATTGGGCATGGCACTCAACTCCATACAGAGCAATGATTCATTATCATATATCTCGAGTGCTATGGGAGAAACAGTTTTGTAAATTTGCCTGAGGTCATCTATTACTAATGTGAGGAATCGGAAAAAAATGGGCGGAATCGGACAAAAGAGGGTATTAAATTTCGTGTATCTGCAGTACTGTAATAATGATATCTTAGGGACTTTGCGTAAGCCAATAAGTTATTCATGTGATTAGTCACTCGGCTTCGCGGAACTAGGCTTAAAAAAAAAAAAAAAAAAGCGCACCGGTAGGTGAGTAGATAGCATGCTCACCTATCATGCGGGGGTCGTGGGTTTGATTCCCACCAGAGGCTTTGGTCTGTCGCTGCAAAAAAAAAAAAAAAAAAAAAAACTAGCCAAAATTTGAATCTGCAGACAAGCCACTCGGCTTCGCGGAACTAGCCTTAAAAAAAAAAAAAAAAAAAAAAGGGGCGTGCTAGGAGCAGTGGGCATAGCACCACCCATAACTGAAGTATTATGAAAGGGTAAAACTTGACATTTTGTACGAGTCCATCAGATATTAATGTGAGTAGCCAGATAAAAAACAGTAGGTGGAATAGTAATACTGGACGCGGCAGCTTCTATACAAAAAAATATGAAGTACTATGAAAGCCACAAAATTCTCTTATGCTTTATGTGCGTGGCTGTCTTAAGTAGACTTAACCGCATGGTGATCTTAAAACCGGGTGATATACTATACGTTCACCGGCACCCCGTCATAAGACAGTTACAATTCAGAGACATGTGTTCGGCAAGATCTCTACCTCTTGTTGAGGGTTCGGGCCGATCTAAAACCCTGTTGCTCTCTGATTTGCAACACCCAGTTGAATGCAACTCCACGCTAAGCAGTGCTCTTCCTGCGATGTGGGCAACATCAGCCACCACAACACTCCCCGAAGGTCCATTCCCAAAAAGTCATTTTTGAGATTCATCACAGATAATCAAGCATTCATAACGCGGACAAGAACACACACTACTTTCTGACACTTCTTGTCCAACCAACCAACAACAGTCGTATCCTACTCATCTTGGCTGACTCAAACATTCCTAGATACCTCTTCAACTCATGCACCGGCATCCTACACTCTTGTACACATAACCCTCTATATGCTACATCTATCATCACTATGGCTGCACATGTGAGATGACATCAGTAGCTCTCCGGATTTAGGTTCAACTTATCTTCCAACCAACCATTGACACCCGTTAACACTCGCTTCCAATCGTGCTTATGATATCAATCCGTTGACACCCTTTAACAGTAATTTCGACTCATGCGTATGACATCAACCACCCAGCAACACTCTTTTCAACTACACTATCAGTTATCACAGTTATCTCCACAGTGGACGTCCATTTCGCATCTACAATAGGGTCCAACTCATGTTCTACCGATCCAACAACATACGGGTATCACAAATTAAAGAATTGTGAGCAAACTTTTTCATCTGGAAGGGTCCAATAGGGTCCAACTCATGTTCTACCGATCCAACAACATACGGGTATCACAAATTAAAGAATTGTGAGCAAACTTTTTCATCTGGAAGGCTTTAACACCTCCCAGTCAGCCATATTCTGTGTATGTTCTTGTTCGGATCATCTCTGTCAAGAGAATCTACAAATCATCATCATTGGGCTAATACGACTTACCCGTGATACCATTCTAGCGCCTTTGGTAAGGCTTCGTATCGGAACTGAACCAAGTTCTGAACCTACTTGCTATCCTCCAAAACAGGATGGGATGGTGGCTCCCTATGAAAGAGAGAAAGTCTCTGGATGCTTTACGAGAGCTCCTACCATCAAGGCATATCTCAAGATGATTAAACTCTAGACAGAAACTTTGCGTCTGCCAACCGCCCCGCCATAACACGGAAGCAATTTTGGGACATTTTTTAGGCAAGATCTGTTGTTGAGAGGTTGAGCCCATCTAAAACTCTTCTACTCTATGGGTCGTAGAACCCGCTTGAATGCAATCCCACGTTGAGCTGAGCTCTTTCTGCGATTTAGGCAACCACAGCCACTAAGAAACACCTCCCAAGGGGGCCTTTCCTATTAAGTAATTTTGAAGTTTCATAACGGGTAATCAGGCATTGATAATCCGAACAGGAACATATACAACTTAAGACTCTCCTTGTCCTTCAACCTTCACCAGCATTCAACACTCTTCTCTACACAATCTTTCTTACTGCTACATCAATAGCCCTCCGAATTAAAGTTCAACTCATGTTCCTCAATCCAACCAATGCTGTTGTATCCAATTCATCCACAATGTAATCTTGTCAGAGTACTGCTTACTAAATGATCATACTGATTGTCCTATCAGGTGAATAAGCTGAAATTGACAACCTTCCACTCTCATGGTTCTCTCAAAAAATTAACTCAGACATTCCTGACCTCCTCTTCAACTCACCCAGCATCACCAAAAACTGTTGTCTACCGGATTATTCATAGTTACCTCCACTGCACATCAGTTTTGATAGCATCTAGAATAGGGTTCAACTCATGTTGCACACTCTTGTCTACTACACTTTGTCCTTATCGATTAGGTATCTAGAATAGAGTTCGACTCATGTAACCTTCAGGTAAGACTGTCTATCAAAAGCTACTACCAGTTATCCCCCTAAAAAGGATGGCGCTGGTAGACCTTGCCTTAACCAATTAGCCGCTAGGAATAATCACCAGAATTAACTAGCTTCGCCTTGTGTTGCCCTGGTGTACCACGAGGAGGTTTGGTTATAGGTACATGTCATATATCAGAGGAGTTATTGGTTGTACCCAATAACTTACCTCGTCAATCACAACTTTACACCCCTATGAAAACGACAGATAGTGTGAGTAGACGTGGAAAATACGGGCGGAACGCCAAATTAAAAATTGCCAAAATCAAAAATCGCCAAAATCAAAAATCGTTAACATACAAAATTGCTAATGATATTCTAAATTCAAGGCCAATCGTTAAGTGTTGTCGAATTCAATTTGAAAAATCCTTGTTCCAGAATAGGAACGCCAAAAAATTTTATCATTTTTACACCGAATGAAAAAACAAAAAATATTGTATATCAATCATCAAGCAGTGAAATAAAATAAATATAAAATATTTTTTTTTTTTTTAATTTTACAATACAAAAATCGCAGGAAAAATTGATTATGAAAACATACATGTCAATAAGTCTCGGCAAGTCGTGGCGAAGCACGATAGAGCATACTAGTTTACAATATACAAGTTAAATAATCGAACCCATAAGAACAAAGTTTTTATTAAAACTCTTTCTTTCCTTATACATATGAGTTTTGAATATTCCCGTGACGGTGCGTGAATGTGTGTGACTATCTTAAAATTAATCTTTGGCCCCAACGAGTCTATGGAGAAAGTTTCAAATCCATTGGATGAGGGGAAGTGGGGTTTTAATCTCTCCGTGACTGTGCATGACTATGCGTGACTGTGCGTGACTATGTCGAAGTTGATCTTTCTTTACAGCAAGTATATCGACCAAGTTTCAGATCGATCGGATGAGGGAAACTGACATTGAGATCATTCCGTGACTGTGCGTGACCATGCGTGACTGTGCGTATGTCAAAGTTAATCTTTTTTCACAGCACGTGTATGGACCAAGTTTCAGATCGATCGGATGAGGGAAACTGACATTTAGATAATTCCGTGACTGTGCGTGACCATGCGTGACTGTGCGTGACTAAATCAAAGTTAATCTTTTTTCCACTGCAAGTGTATGGATCAAGTTCCAGATCGATCGGACGAGGGAAAATGATATTTAGATCACTCCGTGACTGTGCGTGGCCATGCGTGACTAAGTCAAAGTTAATCTTTTTTTTCACAGCAAGTGTATGGACCAAGTTTCAGATCGATCGGATGAGGGAAAATGACATTTAGATCACTCCGTGACTGTGCGTGACCATGCGTGAGTAAGTCTAAGTTAATCTTTTTTTTCACAGCAAGTGTATGGACCAAGTTCCAGATCGATCGGAAGAGGGAAAATGATATTTAGATCACTCCGTGACTGTGCGTGACCATGCGTGACTAAGTCAAAGTTAATCTTTTTTTTCACAGCAAGTGTATGGACCAAGTTTCAGATCGATCGAATGAGGGAAAATGACATTTAGATCACTCCGTGACTGTGCGTGACCATGCGTGACTAAGTCAAAGTTAATCTTTTTTTTTCACAGCAAGTGTATGGACCAAGTTTCAGATCGACCGGATGAGGAGAAATGACATTTAGATCACTCCGTGACTGTGCGTGACCATGCGTGACTGTGCGTGACTAAGTCAAAATTAATCTTTTTTTCACCGCAAGTGTATGGATCAAGTTCCAGATCGATCGGATGAGGGAAAATGATATTTATATAACTCCGTGACTGTGCGTGACCATGCGTGACTAAGTCAAAGTTAATCTTTTTTTCACAGCAAGTGTATGGACCAAGTTTCAGATCGATCGGATGAGGATAAATGACATTTAGATCACTCCGTGACTGTACGTGACCACGCGTGACTGTGCGTGACTACCTCGAAATTAATCTGTAGTCACAACAAGACTATTGGCCAGGTTTCAGATCAATTGGATGAGGGGAAATGGGGTCCACCCATGGCAGACAGACAGACAGAGAGTATGAGTTAAGAGAAAGGGTTCAAAAAAAATTATTGAAAACAGGATAATTGATATTAAAATAGGAAGAACTGATATTAGTTTCAAAAAATAGAAATACCCAAGAAGTGATTTGCCATGGTAATATGTCAAATCTGTGTGTGAAACTGTATCGTTATTGGATCAATCAACATGTACTCGTGATCGTACTGCGTGCTGCGTACAAACGAAAACATTGCTGCTATTGCCCAAAGTGTGCAAGAACAACCAAGCACCTTAACTCTCCATCGTTCTCAGGAATTGAACATTTCACGCATTTCTTTGGTGCCATCCAAAGTTCAATTAGTTCAAGAGCTGATGCCGCACGACCATCAGTTTGCGGTTTTCTAATCTGAAAAGGAAAACAGAAGGTGCTAATTTAGTGATTTTATTAAAGTTGCCTTAAGTTGGCATCGCTGGGCAAAATGTATTTTATTAAAATATTCTTAAAATAAATATTTTTTTATTGAGTACTACTTCTTGTTTTATTCAGCACCCTGCTTTCTGCTTAGGCCTTTTTTTTAGCAAGTGCAGCAATTAAATTACTTACCAAACTTCTGTTGTCTTATTCCAAAATCTGCTTTCTCAAGCGGTTATCTATTGTTATAGTCGAATATACCAGTGCTATAGACATCAATTAGAGAACTTTCATAACAGCAAGAACTTTTTTCCATTCAAAAATTTCTTTAACAATTTTAATTTAAATGTCCAAAAATGCCAGCGTTTTGATATCTTAAATGCATTTCATTGAAATGAATAAATATATGTATGTTCTTTTTTAAATATCTCAAGGTTGATTTACTTAAATGTAAGTATGTATGTATGTAGTTTTAGTATTTTATTTTTCATTTGAATGCAGGCTGCCAACTTTTATTATGAAAAGAAAAACTTTCTGAATGGAATGGCTATCTTTTCATATCCTTATTACAGATCCTCATATGTATGCATTCACATACACACACACACAACTACTTGGCAACACACATATCTGAACAAACGTAAGAATAGCAACAACGCGTTTTTTTTTTTTTTGCAATTTAAAATATTTATCTCTATTTTTTTTTTACACACAAACAGCAAATAAATTTTATTCAGTTTCCAAAAATAAACAGAAACAAACCAGTAAAATATGTAGTTACAGTGTCCGACAAAAAAAAGATTTATTACATACGAATCAGACCCATATATCTCTGAAACTGGAATAGAATTGCTGTAACAGTTTTCGTGATTTTGCTTCGGAGTTCAAAGTTTTGCAAAAGATTTAAATTTTCAAGTAATAAATTTATATACTTATGCTTGTCCTACGATGCCACTATCGGTGTTTTGTCTTAATCCCCCAATATACATAGTTGGCTATGAGTTCATAAATAGATATAGGAAATAAGCATCCATGAAATTTTCGTGTTAAAATTTATAACTGAATCCTATGATATAATTAGACATAGTGACAGACATGACATTCAGTGATCTTTCCAATCCAATATTATACAGTAAAAGTTTTTCATTGTTCATAAAAATATGCAAAATTATGCAGACGGACCTGACCAGCATATATACCATTCGAAAAAGTGAAAAGGTATTATTTCTATTAATAATTGGGGGCCAAAAAGCAGTCGTGACAGACATGACAACAAACAGACATCATTTTAGAGGGTGTTTGTAAAACACAGAAAAGCTATTTGTATGACAAATAAGAAACAGTTGTTTATGGTCAATACAAGAGTTAGTTTATCAAAAAAAATCATGTGAGTCCGATCGCAGGGGAGATGTGTAAACATCTAGTTATTAAAGATTTTTTTATAGCACTTTCTTAAAATCAAACAGAAAGCGTATCACTTATTATTAATATTAATTATTTTAACCGGATAATTTTTAATTTTTCGTTTTTTATTTTTTATTTTTCGTTTTTAATTTTTCATTTTTCATTTCAAATTTTTTTTTTTAATTTTTTATTTTTAATTTTTAATTTTTTAATTTTAATTTTTCATTTTTAATTTATCATTTTTCATTTTTTATTTTTCATTTTTAATTTTTTCTTCATTTTTCATTTTTCATTTTCCAATTTTAATTATTCATCTTTTATTTTTCAATTTTTATTTTACAATTTTAATTTTTTATTTTTAATTTTTTATTTTTAAATTTTTTATTTTTTATTTCTTATATTTAATTTCTTATTTTTCATTTTTTATTTTTCATTTTTTATTTTTCATTATTCATTTTTAATTTTAGTTTTTCATTTTTCATTTCTTTTTTTCATGTTTAATTTTTTAATTTTCATTTCTTATTTTTAATTTTTTAGTTTTAATTTTTTATTATTCATTTTTTATTTTTTATTTTTCGTTTTTCCTTTTTATTTTTTTTTTTAATTTTTTATTTTTAATTTTTCATTTTTTATTTTTCATTTTTAATTTTTTATTTTTTATTTTTCATTTTTCATTTTTCATTTTTCATTTCCATTTTTCATTTTTCATTTTTCATTTTTCATTTTTATTCTTAATTTTTATTTTCCATTTTTAATTTTTTTTTTTTTCATTTTAAATTTTTCGTTTTTCATTATTCATTTTTATACCCTATACCACCATGTTGTTTGGGTATAATGACTTTGTGCTGCTGTTTGTAACTACCAAAATTTTTGACCTACACCCATCTTTTATTATACTGATCGAATCAGAATCACTATCTGATTCGATTTAACGATGTCCGTCCGTCCGTCCGTCTGTGTGTCCATGTAAAGTTTGTAATCAAACTGCAGGTCGCAAATATGAATATATTTTGACGAAATTTGGTATATAAGCTTCTATCGGCTATGGGATGAACGCTATTGAAATTGGTGGGAATCGGTCAATGTTCAGACCTAGCCCCCATACAAATCGACTTAAATTGCCATAAGATCCAAATTATCATATAAATCTTATTCAAATTGAGTTTGTATGTGTTTATTATATCCATTAATCAGTAGTCCCAAAATGATCTGTATGGGACAACTCTTAGTCATAGGCCCCATATAGAGCTGCTTCCCGATCTTCACTTAAATCTATCAAAAAAACAAAAATATTGCACTGATTCTTGTCAAATTTTGTTTGTATATATATATTTTTGCAAAATACAAGAGACTCTACCAAACATGGTTAGGATCGGTCCATTTTTGGGCCTAGTCCGCATATAGATATAGCATCCGATATGAAATTTTTCATATCTGCAGCCAAAAAAAATTAAGATAAATCTCATTCAAATTTGGTTTATGCTTATTTTCTATATCTAGTTAGTTGGGTCTGACAGATAGGGTCTCTAAACTCATGGTATAGGGTATCATATAGTCGGTCTAGACAGACTATAATTTTCTTACTTGTTTATTTTACATTTTTCATTTTTCGTTTTTAATTTTTAATTTTTCATTTTTCGTTTTTCATTTTTCATTTTTTATTTTTCATTTTTCATTTTTATTTTTCATTATTCATTTTTTATTTTAGTATCTCATTTTTCATTTCTTATTTTTCATGTTTCATTTATTATTTTTCATTTTTTTATTTTTTATTTTATTGTTTTAATTTTTTATTCATTTATAATTTTTTATTTTTAATTTTTCCTATTTATTTTTTTCATTATTCATTTTTCATTTTTTATTTTTCATTTTTAATTTTTTTTTTAATTTTTTATTTTTAATTTTTATTTTTCATTTTTTATTTTTCATTTTTGTTCTTAATTTTTTATTTTCCATTTTTATTGTTTTTTTCATTTTTCGTTTTTCGTTTTTCATTTTCATTTTTCATTTTTTATTTTTTGTTTATCAATTTTTATTTTTCATTTTTCATTTTTCATTCTTTATTTTTGATTTTTATTTTTTTCATTTTTCATTTTTCATTTTTAATTTATTTTTCATTATTAATTTTTTATTTTTCATTTTTTATTTTTTTATTTTCCACGTTTTATTTTTCATTTTTCGTTGTTCATTTTTAATTTTTCGTTTTTCATTTTTCACTTTTTATTTTTCATTTTTCATTTATAATTTTTCGTTTTTCATTTTTTATTTTTCATTTTCATTTTTTATTTTTCATTTTTCATTTTTAATTTTTAATTTTTTTATTTTTTATTTTTCATTTCTTATTTTTCATTTTTTTTTCATTTTTTATTTTTCATTTTTCATTTATTATTTTTTATTTTTCATTTTTTATTTTTCATTTCTTATTTTTCATTTTTTATTTTTCATTTTTCATTTTTCATTTTTTATTTTTTATTTTTAATTTCTCATTTTTTATTTTTCATTCTTAATTTTTATTTTTCATTTTTTTTTTTCATTTTTTATTTTTCATTTTTAATTTTCAAACAGGTTTAATTTTTCATTTTTTATTTTTCATTATTCATTTTTCATTTTTTATTTTTCATTTTTAATTTTTTTTTTATTTTTTTATTTTAATTTTTATTTTTCATTTTTTATTTTTCATTTTTGTTCTTAATTTTTTATTTTCCATTTTTATTGTTTTTTTCATTTTTCGTTTTTCGTTTTTCATTTTCATTTTTCATTTTTTATTTTTTGTTTATCAATTTTTATTTTTCATTTTTCATTTTTCATTCTTTATTTTTGATTTTTAATTTTTTCATTTTTCATTTTTCATTTTTCATTTTTAATTTATTTTTCATTATTAATTTTTTATTTTTCATTTTTTATTTTTTTATTTTCCACGTTTTATTTTTAATTTTTCGTTGTTCATTTTTAATTTTTCGTTTTTCATTTTTCACTTTTTATTTTTCATTTTTCATTTATAATTTTTCGTTTTTCATTTTTTATTTTTCATTTTTTATTTTTCATTTTCATTTTTTATTTTTCATTTTTCATTTTTAATTTTTAATTTTTTTATTTTTTATTTTTCATTTCTTATTTTTCATTTTTTTTTTTCATTTTTTATTTTTCATTTTTCATTTATTATTTTTTATTTTTTATTTTTTATTTTTCATTTCTTATTTTTCATTTTTTATTTTTCATTTTTCATTTTTCATTTTTCATTTTTTATTTTTAATTTCTCATTTTTTATTTTTCATTCTTAATTTTTATTTTTCATTTTTTTTTTTCATTTTTTATTTTTCATTTTTAATTTTCAAACAGGTTATCATAATATCATAATTTTTTCACCAATACAATCACATTTTGTCTTACGACTCACATGTTACGCTTAAATGTTACGTTGTTTTTGAAATATACCCCCCTGCGCGTATAGATGTTTGAACATCAAAACCAATATAAAAAACATGAATTCTAAAATAAATTTTAAAAATTTTGTAGTGTGACAGACATGACACTGCATTTATTTTCAAAATTACTTAATAATATTGCAAAAATAGGGGGCGGGCTATAAAAATATTCAAAAATACATCTAACAAACTATTGTCATATTTTTATACCCTTTTCTTTGAAATGGTATCATGGAATTACTCTAAATATAAATTCAGTTCAGAAAATTTTACATAGATCTAAATCTGCTATTTGGGTTCATAATATTGACTATTACTATGTCCTGTCGTGCTTCGCTACAACTTACCGACACTTATTGACATTTATGTTTTCATAGTCAATTTTTCCTACGAAGTTTGTAGTGTAAAATTAATACGTTTTACTTTATTTCAATTTTATTTTTTTATTTAAAGCCTTGCTGACATACTCGTACAATTTTTTTTTTGTTGTTTCATTGGATGTAGAAATTATCATAGTTTTCGGCGTTCCTGCTCTGGAGCAAGCTACAAATAGGTGGAAAGACATGAATTTTTCAAATTAAATCGGGCAACATTTAACTATTGACCTTGAATTTCGATTGTTAATTTTTTATGTTAGCGATTTTTCATTTTGGCGTTTTTTGATTTTGGCGATTTTTGATTTTGGCGAATTTTGATTTCGGTGATTTTCGATTTTGCCCCCTTTTTGATTTGAAGATTTTTGTTTTTGGCGATTTTTATTTTTCGCGACTTTCGGTTATTAACGATTTTTAATTTTGGCGATTTTTGAATTAGGCGACTCCGCCCGACTACCCGCGTTTTTAATCCTAACACGCCCATTTTTATCTCACTACTCACATTAATATCTGATGGACTCGTCCAAAGTGTCAAGACTTTCCCTTTTATGGGCGTCCATTTTTTGTTCGAATAATCATATGAATAACTTATAGGCCAAAGCTGACATTTAATATTTACTTTGCATTGTCCGACTATTCACATCAATAATAGATGACCTCAGAAAAATTTTCAAAGCTATCTCTGCCATAGTATTCGAGATGTATGATATTGAATAATTACTTTGTATGGGAGGTGCCATGCACACTTATTCGATCCCGCCCATTTTCGGTATAGCTACTAACATTAATAATAGGTGACATCACACAAATTTTCAAAGCTTTCCCTGTCGTATTACTCAATATATACATACTTTCGCTTTTATATATACTAGCAGCGCCCAGCCCTCGAAATTCGAGCGCAAATTCTAGAAAATTTTATTTATACCATATACCACTATGTGGTTTGGGTATAATGAATTGTGCTGCTGTTTGAAACTAATAAAAATATTTGACCAAGACCCATCTTTTATTATACCGATCGAATCAGAATCACTAACTGATTCGATTTAACGATGTCCGTCCGTCCGTCCGTCTGTGTGTCCATGTAAGCTTTGTAATCAAACTGCAGGTCGCAAATATGAATATATTTTGATGAAATTTTGTACATAAGCTTTTCTCGGCCATGGCATGAATGCTGTTGAAATTGGTGAGAATCGGTCCATGTTGTGACCTAGCCCCCATGCAAATGAACCCTATTAATTCGACATAAATTGCCATAAGTTCCAAATTGTCATATAGATCTTACTCAAATTGGGTTTGTATGCGTTTATTACATCCATTAATGAGTAGTCCAAAAATGATCCCTATGGGACAACTCTTAGTCATAGGCTCCATATAGAGCTGCTTCCCGATCTTCACTTAAATCTATCAAAAAACCAAAATATTGCACTGATTCTTCTCAAATTTTGTTTGTATATATTTTTGCAAAATACAAGAGACTTTACCAAACATAGTCAGGATCGGTCCATTTTTGGGCCTAGTTCCCATATACATAGATATAGCATGCGATATGAACTTTTTCATATCTGCAGCCAAAAAAAATTAATAAAAATCCCACTCCAATTTGGTTTATGCTTATTTTCTATGTCCAGTTAGTTGGGTCTATGAGATAGGGTCTCTAAACACATGGTATAGGGTATCATATAGTGGGTCTAGACCGACTATAATTTTCTTACTTGTTTTTTTATTCAATTTTTGGCCAATTCACAATTCAACTTAAATTTAATAAACACACATACAGTATTGTATAGTTTTTTATTTGAAGCTTAAATATGTGTTTTATGTATGTGTTAGTAGCTACATTAAATGAATTTCGCTACAAAAAAAATTGACCAGATAGTGCAAATCTGTAATAATGGTGTATATCTGCAAAGAAATGCCTTTCAAATGGTATATATTTTGTCAAAATCGGTTGGTAATTGAAGGCCTCAGATATGTCACAAAAATAATATTAAAGATACATAAAAAACATGCCGGTTGGTATAATTTAAGATACACAGTATGGACGCATTCATTCCTAAAAATTTAATTTATTATATTTTCTCGTCATTATACAATTTGGTTCCTTTTGGTAAAGTAAGTTTATTTGCGTAAATGCCTCTGAGTAAGTGTCTGTGTGTGTGCGTATGTGTTGCAACCCAGTCAGCATTATATGAAATTAATCATAAAACAATCATTAAACCAATCATAAAAGCATTCATTTTCTGATTAGAAAAAGTCCTTTGTCGAGAGAAAATGGTATCCTACCTGCGACTATTCCTGAAGAGTCTTTTATAACTCGCTTTTCAGATCATTTTCGAGTCATCTTGTGACCGATTATTTGTTCCACAGTTTTCTCACGATTTTGACCAAACTCATCTTATTTGAAAGGTATTTTTTTTTAGCTGTCCGCCAGACTTACAGATTTTTAAATTTTTATATTTTTTTGGAGTTATGCTCATTTAAAGTTGCTACTAACACATACATTAAATTATACAATGATATGTGTGTGTTTATTAAATTTGTTAATGTGTGTTGCAAAACATGAAAAATGAGTTTGTTTTCTTCATTCACAATAATAATTGTGTTGAATTGAAAAACTATTTTGGACATAAACCGAAAAAGTGTTGAATTGTGAATTGGCTAAAATTGATTAACATACAGTTAGTGTCAATAATTTATTATATGAAATGATAAAATTTCCTAGAATTTGCACTCGAAATTCGAGGGCTGGGACCTGCTAGTATTTATAATCACTTGTGAGTCTTTTTCGAGTGCACAAGTGATAAATCATTTTTTGGCCATCAAAAGTACTCGAAGAAAATATTTGACAAATTAAGCTTCAACAGCACACAACGCGTAAGCGCGTATAATTTTAGAGTAATTTTTTAATCGCGCATGGGATTAATCAGTTTTTAATAATCAAAAGTGTTCAAACAAGACCCAGTAAGGTAATTTTTGTTAAAACCATCTAGCTAATGCTGACTGGGAAGTGCAAATATGCATACATACGAGTATGTATATTGTATGTCTATGGTGTTGTCGTTCATCGCCTTGAAGTCGTTCATCGCCTTCCACTTCGTTCCACTTTTCCACCCTATTGACCGACCAACTCATCTAAAGCATCAGTGACATTTAAACAAGATGTACTTGTTTCCTTTCTATTATATTTATTATTATTTTTTTTTTTTGCTGCAACATGCAGTCGAGAGTTGAATGCTTAAGCATTTCTCTATGTGCGTATGTATGTTAATGCTTAAATAAGGCCTAAAGGACCTTTCTCATTATAACAAACATGAGCGACACAACAAAGAATGGCAATAAATTTTACAAAACATACACATAGAAATACGGAAAGGATGTTAAAAATTTATTTATGAAGTCTTTAATACTGAGCAGAAATACTTGAAATGCCAAAATATTGATTTTTTTTCTATAAACATATTTTAAAAGAAATGTTATAAAGCTAAAATTTCTATAGATGAAGACTATACGATACCATTCACCATAAATTCTGTGATTTGATCTTAGGTTTCGTATTCCAACCGGAATATACGTCAAATGAGAGTGAACCAAGGATTGATAAAGTAACATTTTGGTTTTAAGATCTAACTTGTTTTTAAATTTATAAAGAATTCCGATTCCTGAAAATATTTTCGGTTTCATACTATTTATCTGATTTTCCCGTATAATGTTCTGATTCATGTTAATATCAAGACTCATTTAATATTCTACCAGCAATATGCACGCTCAAATTTTGATCTGTACTTCTCATATATGGTCCAAATTTTATAACTTTAGTTTTGTTTGCATTTAGAACTAATTTATTTAGTCTTAAAATTTCTGACAAAATCGCCGCATCATATTCTATTTGCGTTTGCAGCACCTGCTGATACTTTTAATTGTAAAACAGGCATATATCGTCAGCCAACATAAACAACTTTCCGTTAAATTTTATGTTTTTGATGTCATTCATAAACATTTTTAAGAGCAGTGGCCCAAGGACGCTGCCTTGTGGAACTCCACACAAAACACCCAACTGATTATTGTTGCATTCACCAACTTGAACATACTGCCATCTGTTTTTTAAATTATCTGCAAACAATAAAATGGATTTTTGAGGACATACAAAAATTTCCAGTTTTTTGATCAAAATTTTATGGTCCACCAGATCAAATGCTTTGGACAAATCAAAAAATGCTCCAGCTACTTCTTTATACCCAGCATCTAGTCCGTTACAAATGTAATAAACCACATTAATAACAGCTTCATCCGTACCTGCGCCTTTCTTAAATCCGTACTGCCGATCAAATATCATCTTATTATATTCCAAATAGTTTGTTAGTTGCTCAAATATAAGTTTATCAAATATTTTATCAAATATTTTATCAATAATCGAAAGCAGGGAAATTGGTCTATAATTTTCAATTTAATTAATACCTAGAGATTTTGGAATGGGAATAATTTGGTGTACTTTTAAGACCGAAAAATAGTTTGCCTCAATAATCATGTTATTAAATATGGTTGCAATAATCTCCGACAACATTTCTTTACGCACCAACAACATCTTTGGGGTAATTTTGTCGCATCCAGGACTTTTATTTTTTTCTAAGTTTTCCAAAATTTGTTAAATTTTTATCTTTCCTATTTCTTCTAGATTAAAACGACTAATGTACGAAACAAATTAATATCATCTTCAGAATCATCCGAGTTAGAGAAATATTTATTAAAAATATTTGCTTTTCCGCATCTGACGTAACAACCATATTATCATTTGATATTAACTCAAATATGAGGCAGCTCTGGCCATGTTACGAGTAAGAGTAACAGGGGAATACATCACCGACGATATGACCAGACACCAAACAATATTGGACCAGATACCGGAATTCAACACTGTAGATTTTAGCTGTGATAGAATCGCGGAAGTGTCGACAAACACACCTTGCAGTATAAAGATACCTGAAAAAGAAAGCTGGTTGAACGGAAATTTTCTACAAAACCTTCCAGGGTTCCACTACTACACAGACGGATCTAGTCTGCATTGTAGGACTGGTATAGGTTTCTATGATGAGGACCGTTCCAATGGCATATACCTACGCATTCCGGATCACAACTCTGTCTTTCAGGCCAAGTGGTCGCGATAACGGAATGCATAAGATCTATTGACGTACGGGCAATCCCAATCCCCGGAGACGTGAAAATATTTTCGTAGAGTCTAGCGGCTATCAGGGCGATATCCTCGGACAAAACTAGATCAAGGACTGTCCTCAGATATAAGGAAGAAATTGCAAACTTCACTACAAGAGGTAGACTTGAAATCATTTGGATCCCAGGACACAGTGGTATAATGGGAAACGAGATTGCAGACGAACTGGCCAGGAAGGGTTCTTTCCTGGAGGGTGTCAATTTGGAAAACCCAATACCTTTCCAGGCTCTCAAATTGAAATTATCGGAGTGGGCAACCAATTCACATATTTCAATTTGGGAGGAAACCGACGTGGGTAAAGCTACGAAGATACTAAGGAAATCCTTAGTCTAAATAGAAGGGAACTGAGTAGGATTATTGGCATCCTCACAAGACACTCTGAACTGAGAGCTCATCTATACCGTATAGGACGGGCAGAATCGGCCACATGCAGAGCTTGTTGAGAGGCTGACGAGACCCTAGAACACTATCTTTGTTACTGTCCTGCATTTGCCGGAACAAGGGTCAGCTATTTATCCAACGACATCATACCAGGCCTAGCGGCTCTTAGAGGGATACGCTGGAAAGCACTCAGGAGATTTGCTATCGAGACCGAAATCCTAAGTTAAATAAGGAGTAGATTAACGGATGAGCACGAGGATGTAGAGCGCACAACAAGCCGACTTTCTGGCTTAAGTGTATATCTGGGTAAAACGGATATGAGCTATGTGTATACATGGCTCCTCTTTTTCAGTCTAACCTAACTAACCTAACTCAAATGATGATTTGGGACACTTTCCAAGTTGTTTATTCAAAAACTCCCAAGTTTTTCTTCACCATTGCAATTTCCTACATTGTGCTCATAATAATTATTCATTAGTTGTTTATTACAAATATTAATAATTTTGCTTATCCTCCTAAGAGATTCCGAAGTATTCTTGTCTTGTTTATTTTTCCTTCTGGATTGCAACAACTTGTGCTTATAGCTTATTAAAGATAATAACGATTCAGACATCCATGGTCACACCTTGTGTCGAATATTTATTTTTTTAGTGATTACACTTGTGCTTTGAAGAGCCGTTAACGAAAGAGTATCGATTAACTGTTTGCATTGTTCAGAACAACCTCCTGAGCTAATGAGACTTAAGTTGTTATCAAGATAAGAACTAAACTTATCACTATCCAAGTGGTATCTCTCTTCAACAAGAGCTTTCTGATGATTAAAATTCATTTTGATGTCACAAAACAAAAAATTATGATCCGTTATGGTATCCTGAATGGAATTGATGAAACAAGATGTTGTTAAATTTGTAAAAATGCAATATATTCAAGATTTAGAGGCTGGTCTCGTTATTAGTTTAATAATTCAGAAAATAAATCAGTTAAAGATTGACTACGAGTGTCTTCGCATATTAGATCAATATTAAAATCTCTAACAAAGATACTTGGAAAATTATTTATATTCGTGAGCAAATCTTTTATTTTAATTAAAAACATTTCGAATAAAACATTTTTGTGACCTGTAATCACCAAGGGATAATTGTTTACTTTGACATTTAATATTGATACTGAACAAGGTCCGAAAAATTTTCACTTCGAGTAGCTAACAGGCTGTATTTTAATTGTTGGTTAACATAAGCAGAAGTACCGCCATAATTATCATTTCTACAACAGTGGACAACATCAAATCCATCAATTGAATATAAATTTATAGAATTTTTATCGAACCACGTTTCTTTGACAGCAATTACTTCGGGCATTATCGACAAACTACATAATTTAAATTTAAAATTATTGAATTTTCTAATTGGCGATTTATTAATTACATATAATTAAAAGAGTTTAAATTGAAAAAATACTTTGCATCCATAAAAAATTATAAAAAAATTTTCAAAATTATAAGTTATACTTAAGAATTTTAACTTGGAGACTGAAATTGTGTTTCATCATCTTTTTCTTCTGCCTTATCGTCATCATCATCATCAGTATTATCAGCTACGCACCACCAGCAAATTTACAGAGCAAGTTGTCAACTTCATCCATATTTCTAAGCGAAATCGGTCACGAGTTTTTATTTTTCCTAGCGAAAACCTTGCCACCTCTAAAATAAACGAATTCGAAACCAATGGTTTTTAAAGACTTTGCATGTTTTAATACTTCCATTGTCTCCTTGCAATGAAATCATTTATAAAAACTTTTCTTACGATTTACGATGTTGTCGGGTTGAGTGCTATTCCTTCCTGCACTGCGACCAAGTAGATCTCTTGTGCATCCTCTTTCAGATTCTCGTTCTCCCCTGTTTTATTGGTTCATTACAGCGTTTAGGAACTTGATGATATCCTTCACCACCAATATTTTGTATGCCTACTCCCTGATTTCAGATTCGCCAAAAAGATTGTGCCTTAGATATGCAAACGCTGAACACTTTGCCAGTATATGCTCCATGGTTTCATCATCCTCCAGGCAATATCTGCACGTTTCATTTTCGGCCAAATGCATTTTGTATAGGATATAGTTGCGCGCGTGCCCCACATAGGAGTCCTAGATTGGATTTGTTCAATATTAGGGCATCTCTGCTCCTTTTTTCGCTTCGATGCAAGAATTTTTTTGAGTGTTGAAGTAGTAATTGTTCTTTCCAATGCTCCACTGATTCGTCTTTAATCCATCTGTCGATTTTCTCGGTTATGTCTTTTCTGGTGAATCCGAATTGAGAGTTTTGACCAATAAATAGTCTTTCTGCTTCTCGCTTTGCCTCTTCATCGGCTTTCTCATTTCCTTCATACCCTTTGTGACCTGGTACCCATATAAGAGTCACTTTATTAAGTTCAGTCAGTTTATTTAGCGCTCTATGGCTTTCGAGTATGCATTTATGGTGGCAGACCGATTTGTCCAGTGCTTTTAGAACAGCCTGGCTATTTGACATTAGATTTATATTCGTCCTTGTCAGATTTCTTTTCAATAGTTTAGCAGTAGCAGCATTTAGTGCGTATAGTTCCGCTGTAAATATAGTTCCGCTGTAAATTTGCACCTTGGTCCGTAAACCCCCGCTCCTACTCCTTCTGTTGTTTTGGATCCGTCAGTTTACCACTTCTGCGCATCTTTATACAGCCATTTAGGGTAGATTCCCACTCGGATCTGCTCGGGATATGAACAGTGTAGTTCCAAAGCCGGATCTATCTGATCATTACATAAAGTCATATCTTTGATGCTTTTGGCTTTATCTGGGATCTATATGATCGCCTTTCTTAAATTTGTATAGTCTGTGAAGGTCAATAGCTTGTTTAAAAGCTTCTGCTGGGATCGACAAGTGCAGCGGAGTGAGATTTAGGATAACCTCCATAGCTGCCGTAGGAGTTGTTCTCATTGCTCCCGTAATGTTCAAACATGCTAATCTCTGTATTTTGGATAATTTTAAACGTGCTCCAGTCTGGTTTATCTTCTGCCACCATATAACTGAGACATATAAAATACCCGGAAGGATCATTTGTTTATATATCCACAATGACATTTTAGGGTTTGGACCCCTAGAAGTTGTTTGCTGGCCCATATTGACTTTATAGCCTTATTCCTTATCAACTCTAGATGAGGATTCCTGGTGAGTGTTCTATCAAGTAATATACCCAGATATTTTACCTCCTCCTTGAGTTGGACCTCCGTGTTCCTTATATGAAGTGATGTAAGATAGAGATTCCTTCTTCTAGTGAACGGGATAATTGTGGTTTTATTGGGATTTATTGAAAGTCCCTCGTCTTCGCACCATTCCCATGTAAGCCTAAGTGCTTCTTGCATTTGTTCCCCAATTGTCTGGTCATGTGTTCCACCTAAAAACACTGTGATGTCATCCGCATAACTCACAGTGGTAAAACCATTAATGTTTAGTTTTACAATGAGGTCATCCACCAATATTGACCACAGTAATGGGGAAAGTACGCCTCCCTGAGGGCATCCTTTTATAATCTAATTCTTCTCTCTTCATCTAGAGAGCAACTTTTTTATCCACACTGTCACAATTGGGTCTGAGTACAATCTGATCAGCGCTCCTTCCATAGATTGAAGGCTGGCATTGTCAAAAGCTCCTTCTATGTCCATAAAGGAACAATAAATCATTGAAGTTAATTTGTGGACAGCTGTGATAGTTGATTTACCTTTTTGGTAGGCAAATTGAAGATTATGTAGCGGTCTGCTTTTCAGAAGCTCATTGCGAATATATAGATCATAGTCTTCAGCATGAAGGATGAGAGACTGACTGGTCTATATGATTTCGGATTATCAACAGGTTTATTTCCCCCCTTGGGAAGGAATACAACCTTCACCTTTGTCCACTTAGTTGGAATATAACTAAGTGCAAGACTGGCCCTGAAGATATGAACCAGTTTTCTTTTAAGCGAATCCGGACCATTTATTAGTAGGGCTGGGAAAATCCCATCTGAACCAGGTAATTTGTATGGTCTAAATGAGTTTATACTCCATTTTAGAGAATTGATCATGTTGTTCTCATTTCTAGTCTCGATATCTCCCATTGATTCCTCCATTACAAAACTACATCCTAGGAAGTGAGTCCTAAGTAGAAGCTCCGGAGTTTCCCCAAAGGATGTAGTTTGGTGTGAGTCATCTATCTTGGTTCTTTTTTGAGGATAAGGCTGTTTGAATCCTTGCCGTTTCCAGCACATCCTTCAACTCCTCGCAAAAGGTTTTCCAAGATAATCTTTTCGATTTCCTTATTTCCCTGTTATACTTAGCAAGGGCAGTTCTGTAGCGTATCCAGTCACCACTATTTTTAGCCCTATCAAATTCCTGCCTAGCCACCTCCCTAAGTTCTTCAAGTATTTTATTCCACCATCTGACCTTCCTGTCGGTGCTCTTGCTTTTCAGTGGACAGTTTTCCTTACAGGTATCTAGAATGCCAGTTGTCAAATTATTAACAGCTGCGTCGAGATCTATTGGTAACCTAGAAGATCCTAACTTTGCCTCAAGTTCAGATATATACCTCTCGCAGTCTGTGGCCTTCGGGGATCTATACCAATTTTTTTTTGGTCTAAATGAGTTTACACTCCATTTTATACTTTCATATGTTATGATTCATTTAACTAGAGAATTGATCATGTTGTTCTCATTTCTAGTCTCGATATCTCCCATTGATTCCTCCATTACAAAACTACACCCTAGGAAGTGAGTCCTAAGTAGAAGCTCCAGAGTTTCCCAAAAGGATGTAGTTTCGTGTGGGTCATCTATCTTGGTTCCTTTTTGAGCATAAGGCTCTTTTAATCCTTGCCGTTTCCGGCACATCCTTCAACTCCTCGCAAAAGGTTTTCCAAGATAATCTTTTCGATTTCCTTATTTCCCTGTTATACTTAGTAAGGGCAGTTCTATAGCGTATCCAGTCACCACTAATTTTAGCCCTATTAAATTCCTGCCTAGCTACCTTCCTAGGTTCTTCAAGTGTTTTATTCCACCATCTGACTTTCCTGTCGGTGCTCTTGCTTTTCAGTGGACAGTTGTGATCATAGGTATCTAGAATGTCAGTTGTCAAATTATTAACAGCTGCGTCGAGATCTATTGGTATTGTATTGTATTGTATTTTATAAAAGAGGTGACGAAAGTACCGCGACCAAAAGATCTATTGTACTGCCCTCTGCTAATAGTTTGTCCCTATAAAATCTCACGCAGTCCTGAAGCCCTCAGAAATTCGAGGATGTTGGTTGGTTCTAGTGATTTTATTTCGCTCCCTGGTATTTGGAAAGAACCCAGGTGCTTTTTCCTCTTATGCATTAAAGCTCCACAATCCCCCAGTATGTGCTCCGCTGATTCTGCCTTCTCAACGCAGAATCTGCACATGGGGTTCGCTTCAATTCCTAACCTGCTCCAATGCTCCCTGAGCCTACAGTAACCAGTTAGAAGCCCGGTTAATATTCTCAGTCCGTTCTTTGATAGTCCGATACATGACTTAAATCTCTTACCGTTGTAGTTACCTAACAAGAGTTTTGATTGCCTTAAGCCTAGGTGGCTCGAGAAAAGCTCCTGTCTGATATGATTCTCACATTCTATAAAATCTCACGCAGTCCTGAAGCCCTCAGAAATTCGAGGATGTTGGTTGGTTCTAGTGATTTTATTTCGCTCCCTGGTATTTGGAAAGAACCCAGGTGCTTTTTCCTCTTATGCATTAAAGCTCCACAATCCCCCAGTATGTGCTCCGCTGATTCTGCCTTCTCAACGCAGAATCTGCACATGGGGTTCGCTTCAATTCCTAACCTGCTCCAATGCTCCCTGAGCCTACAGTAACCAGTTAGAACCGCGGTTAATATTCTCAGTCCGTTCTTTGATAGTCCGATACATGACTTAAATCTCTTACCGTTGTAGTTACCTAACAAGAGTTTTGATTGCCTTAAGCCTAGGTGGCTCGAGAAAAGCTCCTGTCTGATATGATTCTCACATTCTTTGAGTACGCCTTCCCATACTCCTTTTCGTATTCCACAGAACGGTTCCGGTCCCATTAGCTTTGTGGAAGCTCCCTTTCTGGCAAGCTCATCCGCTTGCTCATTTCCGTGAATCCCAATATGTTCCGGGACCCAACAAAGGCTGACCTTATTGTGTCTGCCTGGTTCATTCAGTCTTTGTAGACAGTCCCATACTAACTTAGAGTTTACTACATAGGAGCATAATTCTCGAATAACAGCTTGACTATCTGATAATATGGTTATGTCCTGTCATTTTTACTTCCTATTTAAGTTAATCTGTGCACACCCATCGATGGCATAAATTTCCGCCTGGAAAATACTCATGTGTATTCCCATTGATTCGTAGTATTTGGTTCTAGGCCCAAAGACTCCCGCTCCTGTTCCATTTCCGGTCTTTGACCCATCCGTGTACCATTTGATCGTATTCTCCTTTAGAGAATATGCTGTACTCAAACTACTCCATTCCTTTTTATTACTAAGTTTTGTAACAAAGTTTTTCTTGAAATCGTATTTCTTCTCCGTCCTGTCCATTGGACAATCTAGGAGGGAGTAATCTTTAACCTGACTTATTCGGTTTCATTGCCCTTCATAAAGCCTGGTTATTGGTTTATCCCCCTTTATCCTGATTGCCGTTGCCAGGGCTTTCTTTTGCACCACTATATGTAGTGGGCTTTGATCCAAGAGTTATTCAAGTGATGCCGTTGGGCACGTCCTCATTGCATCCGTTATCCCAATACACGCTAGTCTTTGTATTCTACTTAACTCCATTTGAGTTGATTTTAGCTCTGTCCTTTTGGCCCACGCAATAGCTCCATAGGTCACGATTGCACGGACCATCATGGAGTACATCCAGTATAGGATGCTGGATGCTGGTAATATGGTTGGCGTGTGCCTTCCATGTCAGCTTGCTGTCTAGTATTATGCCCAGATATTTCACCTCTGTCTTTGGTTCGATGACTTCTCCTAGAATTTGAATTGCCTTCCATCTTGGAAGTTTTCTTCTCTTGGTAAATGGTACAATAGTGGTCTTTGTCGGATTGATGTTCAGTCCTGTTGCCCTACACCATTGATTGATAATTTTCAGCCCTCTTTGGACAATGTCACAAAGGGTTTCCTCGAATTTGCCTCTTGCTATTATGACTATATCGTCCGCGTAGCCTTGACATTCTATACCTGCTTCCGACAGTTCCATTAATAGTTCGTCAACAACCAGACTCCACATTAGAGGCGAAAGAACCCCTCCCTGTGGACATCCTCTGGTTGTGTTGACGGCTATGGTTTCCCCTTCTGCTAATGTTTCTGCTAATCTTGTGTTGAGAATTTCTACCATCCATCTTGATGTCACTGAATCTACTCCTCTTCGGTTTAATGCCCTTTCTATTACATCATGTGAAGTATTATCAAAGGCTCCTTCTATATCTAGGAAGGCACAAACGGCTATTTCCTTCTCATCTAGTTATTTTTGAATAGTGCCCACTAGGTTGGTAAGAGCGGTCTCTGTTGATCTGCCCGCTCTATACGCATGCTGGTTTGGATGCAAAGGCATCTCTTGTCATATGCCACATCTTAAATCTTAAATAGTTGTCCAATACTTTTTCAAGTGTCTTTAACATGAAAGATGTTAGGCTTATTGGTCTGAAGGATTTTGGATGGGCAGTGTCTTTTTCCCCACTTTGGGTATGATCACCACTTTTGCCCTCCTCCATGCATCTGGTATGTACCCTAAGGTCAAGCTGCTACGCCCGATATTTATTAAGAATGTTAAAATCCCCTTTAGGCCCTTTAGTAATAAGGCAGGAAAAATACCATCTGTTCCGGGGGACTTGTAGTGTTGAAAGGTGTCTAAAGCCCATTCTAGTCTTTCCCTTGAACAAATTTCGTTTGCTATTTGCCTATTTTCCCTATTTTCTATTGGTAACCTAGAAGATCCTAACTTTGTCTCAAGTTCAGATTTATACCTGTCGCAGTCTGTGGCCTTCGGGGATCTATACCAAAAAAAAAAAATTTTTTTTTTCTTAACTTAACTTTTCTTAAGTCATCAACTTCTTTCAATTTTGACTTCTCTTGCATAAAAACTTTCTTTGATTTTTTATTTGTAAATTTAACTGCAACTGAACTTTTTTTATTGCTGTCTTGTTGCTTCCGATTCATGAAATATACTTTATCAATAAATGTTCAGAAAATGTTTCAGCTTTCTGTGTGTCACTACGTGCCTAGTTACCATTAAATAGCCTAAGTGGGAATTCACCTACAATTGGCGGTTTAGAACAGCCAGGAATAAGGTTTTCTAGATAAGTGTCTCGATTTCTTGTTTCGGCTTGTCTCAGCGCTTCTCTCCGTTTTTTTACACTTAGATTGAGTCTAGACTTTGCTGCAAGGGATCGATGGGCTTGCCATCCTCTTCTAAGGCATCTCTTAGTTGACACTAATTCTTCTATTTTATGACAAACACATTTTTATACCCTATACCACTATGTGGCTTGGGTATAATGACTTTGTGCTGCTGTTTGTAACTACCAAAAATATTTGACCTAGACCCATCTTTTATTATACCGATCGAATCAGAATCACTAGCTGATTCGATTTAACGATGTCCGTCCGTCCGTCCGTCCGTCTGTGTGTCCATGTAAAGCTTGTAATCAAACTGCAGGTCGCAAATATGAATATATTTCGATGAAATTTTGTATGTAAGCTTTTATCAAAATGAATGCTATCGAAATTGATGAAAATCGGTCCATGTCCGCATACAAATGACCCCAATAAATTCAACATAAATTGCCATAAGATCCAAATTATCATATAAATCTTAGTCAAATTGGGTTTGTATGTATTTATTACATCCATTAATCAGTAGTCCAAAAATGATCCCTATTGGACAACTCTTAGTCATATGCCCCATATAGAGCTGCTTCCCGATCTTCACTTAAATCTATCAAAAACAAAAATATTGCACTGATTCTTCTCAAATTTTGTTTGTATATATTTTTGCAAAATGCAAGAGACTTTACCAAACACGGTCAGGATCGGTCCATTTTGGGGCCTAGTCCCCATATAGATATAGCATCCGATGTGAACTTTTTCATATCTGCAGCCAAAAAAATATCCAGTTAGTAGGGCTGAGAGATAGGGCCTCTAAGCGCATGTTATTGGGTATCGTATAGTCGGTCTAGACCGACTATAGTTTTCTTACTTGTTTTTAATTAGCCAATATTTACGAGTAATTAAGTGTTGACTAGAAAATATTAATTTATTTCATACTTAAAATAAACGTATGGCACTTGTAGTTTTATGGTTCTAGATTCTGAAAAGTATCAGAGAACTCCATAAGCAGCATTATATATGTGGCAAGTATCTTAAAACTTTAAAACAATTACCAAATTACTTGCACACAACTCCTAATTACTCACAGTCCTCAACAATATAAGTAATTAAATGATTTCAGCCAAACCCTCTCAATGGGTGTGGTACTAGGATATAAACAAAGTTTTAGTAAAGGAGAAACTCTCCACTTTACTCATGTTGTTTCGAAAACTGTAAGTACTCACTGTTACTTCCATATGAACTTGGATGTAAGTATATTATTTCTTTCTTTTTTTTTGCAAATATAATTTATTGTTTTACAAATTTATTATATAAATGTCTTTGTTTATTAAAATTTGAATAATTGTTTAAAGAACAACAAAAATTTTATAAATGTTAAGAATGTTTTGTAAAAATTTTTATTAGTTAGTCTAAATATTTTAAACCCTACAAGTGCATTTTTAGCATAAAACAAACAACAATAAAACCAACACAATTGGTGTAAATTGTGGGTTTAAAATAAAACATAAAGCTTTCAAACAAATCACACATACTTTTTTCTGTAAACACATACACACATCATAGATATACATATATTTAGATAGATAGATAACTTTACCAAAAAAAATAAATAAATAAATAGAATGCACAAATTTTGCAAACAAAAATTTATTCTAAAAATTTTATTCTCTTTTTCGAACAAATAAATGCACTATAGCAACAAAAATAATTTACAACCACAATTAAGCCAACAAAAATTTGTTATATAAACTTCCAATTTAATTTTAATAAAAACAAAACAAAAACAAAAAAATTTCTGAGTTGATTTTTTTATAATTTGTTTCTACAAATTTATTTAAAGTAATTTAAAAAGGATTTGCAACCAAAACAGAGCGAGAGAAAAAATGCAAACAAATTTGTCTATAAAAATACTAAAGTCTTCCTATGTCTCCAACTAATAAAGTCTTCTTCCGTTTCCGCTGTGCCATGCATTAGAGGTTCAGTTTGTTTTTTCGCTGTGGTTCCGGTGTATTATAGAGAACCTCTCCTGTCATACATTTTCTCTAGCAAACGTTTTAGTACGAACAAAAAAAAACAAAAACTAATAAAAGTGATACAAAAACCATTTTTGTTTGTTACACCAAGGATGTTTAGTTGTTCATTCATATGGTGATTATGATGAAATTATATATACAATTTGTATATATATGTGTGTGTGTGTGATGATAGTAGAAGTATGAATGAGAGTGTTTGCAAATAAACCGGACGTTTAGAGAAATCATAATGCGTTTATAGTTTGTGTGAATTTGTATTTGTTTATAGCTGCCCCAGTATGGGTTAATCTATTTGTTTGCACTTAAAATTAGACTGCTCAATTAAGGGGGATGGGGTAAGGTTTTATAGGCGAAAACAGGGAGGCGTATTTTCATAAATTTTTTTTTAAGATATAAATAATCTTGGATTATTTATTTCATATACACGTTACAGTATAACATTTCATAACTCGTTACCGGATCATGTGATATAAAAAAAATTGAAATGCGTTTAAAAGGTGATATGTTTCCCGAGGTAATCACGTAGTTTCTTTATAATTTTTTTTTTATTTTATTTTTGGCAGCATTTCGAAGTGAAAAACACGATTTTTGCTTTAAAATTTCGGTGAATTTGTTGTTAAAAAACGGGAACAAATGGTGCAAAAAACTCTTCGTAATTACTTGGTGATCTACGTGTAGAAATATTGTATAAAATTTCAAAAGTATCGGTCGAGTAGATTTTGAGTCATGATGTTCACGGACTTAAGAAATGTTGTTTGCAAGAAAATTGATTAAATGTCTTTTAAAAACTGATTTATATACGATATACCGTATCACCGATTTACGTGAAATTTTGAAACAACAATCTCAACATATGTTATATTCAGAAAAAATTAAAAAGAAATAGAAAAAAGCTTTAAAACCTTCCGCCCTTAAGCATAGCTGATTTTGTAAATATCGTTTTTTAATATTTTAATTTAAAGGAATTATTTGAATAGCCAAATTCAAAATAAGAAATTTAATTAATCACATTCCGGAAATATGGTCAATTAAAAATAAAAAGATCATATGAGTCCGATTACAGGGGAGATGTGTAAACATCTAGTAATTAAAGATCTTTTTATGACCCTTTTTTAAATTCAAACAGAAAGCGTCATCTATGCCATCACTTATAGCAATCAACTGCAGGGGCTCTGCTAATATAAAAATATTTATTACTATTTATAATTTCAACTGGTTAATTTTTAATTTTTCATTTTTCGTTTTTCATTTTTCATTTTTCATTTTTTATTTTTTATTTTTTATTTTTTATTTTTTATTTTTCATTTTTTATTTTTCATTTCTAATTTTTAATTTTTAATTTCTAATTTTTTATTTTTAATTTTTCATTTTTTATTTTTCATTTTTCGTTTTTCATTTTTTATTTTTAAATTTTCATTTTTCGTTTTTCATTTTTAATTTTTTCTTTTTTATTTTTCATATTTTATTTCTCATTTTTTTCTCTCATTATACCCTATACCACTATGTGGTTTGGGTATAATGACTTTGTGCTGCTGTTTGTAACAACCAAAAATATTTGACCTAGACCCATCTTTAATTATACCGATCGAATCAGAATCACTTTCTGAGTTGATTTAACAATGTCCGTCCGTCCGTCCGTCCGTCCGTCCGTCTGTGTGTCCATGTAAAGCTTGTAATCAAACTGCAGGTCGCAAATATGAATATATTTTGATGAAATATGGTATATAAGCTTTCATCGGCCATGGGATGAACGCTGTTGAAATTGGTGAGAATCGGTCCATGTTCAGACCTAGCCCCCATACAAATGACCCCTATGAAATCGACTTAAATTACCATAAGATCCCAATTATCATACAAATCTTAATCAGATTGGGTTTGTATGTGTTTATTACATCCATTAATCAGTAGTCCAAAAATGATCCCTGTGGGATAACTCTTAGTCATAGGCCCCATGTAGAGCTGCTTCCCGATCTGCACTTAAATCTATCAAAAAACAAAAATATTGCACTGATTCTTTCAAATTTTGTTTGTATATATTTTTGCAAAATACAAGAGACTTTATCAACATGATCAGGATCGGTCCAATTTTAGGCCTAGTGCCCATATAGATATAGCATCCGATATGAACTTTTTCATATCTGCAGCCAAAAAAATTAATAAAAATCCACTCAAATTTGGTTTATCTTATTTTCTATGTCCAGTTAGTTTGGCCTAAGAGATATGGTCTCTAAACGCATGGTATAGGGTATCGTATAGTCGGTCTAGACCGACTATAATTTTCTTACTTGTTTATTTTTCATTTGCCATTTTTCATTTTATATTTTTCCTTTTTTATTTTTCATTTTTGATGTCTCGTTTTTCATTTTTCATTTTCTTTATTTATTTCTTAGTTTTCATTTTTTATTTTTCACTTTTTATTTTTATTTTTTTTATTTCATTTGTTATTTTTCATTTTTCGTTTTTCATTTTTAATTTTTCATTTTTAATTTTTCGTTTTCCATTTTTCATTTTTTTTTTTCATTTTTCAATTTTTTTTTTCAGCTTTTATTTATTTTTCATCTTTCGTTCTTCATTTTTCATTTTTTATTTTCATTTTTTTTCTTTGTTCATGTTTTAATTTTCATTTTTTATTTTTTTATTTTTCATTTCTAATTTTAAATTTTTAATTTTTAATTTTTTATTTTCATTTTTTATTTTTCATTTTTCATTTTTTATTTTTCATTTTTGATGTTTCGTTTTTCATTTTTCATTTTTCTTTATTCGTTTCTTAGTTTTCATTTTTTATTTTTTATTTTTCATTTTTCATTTTCCCATTTTCATTTTTCATTTTTTATTTTTCATTTTTGATGTTTCGTTTTTCATTTTTCTTTATTCATTTCTTATTTTTAATTTTTGTATTTCATTTTTCGTTTTTCATTTTTAATTTTTTATTTATAATATTTCGTTTTCCATTTTTCATTTTTTGTTTTTCTTTTTTCATTTTTTTTTTTCATTTTTTATTTTTTATTTTTCATTTTTTATTTTTTTAATTTTCATTTCTAATTTTTCATTTTTAATTTCTAATTTTAAAATTTTTATATTTAATTTTTAATTTTTCATTTTTCATTTTTTATTTTTTATTTTTCAGTTTTTATTTTTACCATTTTTCATTTTTTATTTTTCATTTTTTATTTTTCATTTTTGATGTTTCGTTTTCAATTTTTCATTTTTTGTGTTTCATTTTTCAATTTTCATTTTTCAGTTTTTATATTTTATTTTTCATTTTTTATTTTTCATTTTCATTTTTTATTTTTCTTTTTCTTTTTTCATTTTTTGTTTTTTTATTTTTCATTTCTAATTTTTAATTTTTTATTTTTAATTTTTAATTCTTTATTTTTAATTTTTCATTCTTTATTATTAATTTTTAATTTTTTATTTTTCATTTTCCATTTTCAAACAAGTTATTACATATCAAAATTTTTTCACCAATACAATCATAAAGCATACCGATGTTGTCTTACGTCTTACGTGATACGCTGTTTTTGTGATTGTATTGTGAAACATAAATTTAACCGCCTGTTTATGTATCAAAATTTTACTCATCACATTCCGGAAAAATGGTCAATTCAAAATAAAACTTGATACATGTTACAAAAAAATTTGACAAGAAAATTATTTTAAAAAAAAATTAATCACTCTGTGGATAATTTAGTTGTGTCCGTCTGTCCGTCTTGAAAAATTTTAAATAATCTTACAAATAACTCTGTATCTAGTGCTTTTATACTTGTCCAATATGCTAGTGAATTGCAGATTATAAAATATTCTATTCCACTTTGGACCTGTCTGTCTGTCTGCCATGGGGCAACCCCATTCCCCCTCATGCAATTGACCTGAAACTTGGCCCATGGTTTTATTGTAACTACAGATGAATTTTGGGGTATTCATGCAGAGTCACGCATAGTCACGCAGAGTCACGCATAGTCACGGAGTGATCTAAAAGTTATTTACCCTCATCCGATCGATTTTTTGAATAAAATATCATAGTCAAGGCGTATGATTATTATTGTGTTAATTTTAATATTAAATCAAACATAGTCAGCCCAATTCTAAACAAAAAATGGTGATTTTTTTAAATGTTTGTATGGGGAACCCCCCAGTGGGGTTCCAGGGGGTGTGCCACTGGCATGGGTGGGTCGGCCCTCCAAAGTTAGTGGCTGTCGATCATACATTTCGACTCGATTGGGGTACTCTAAATGGGTCAAAGTGAGACAGACAGACAGACAGGTCAAAAGTCGGGACATCAGAATTCGTTTTAGAGTTATGGTTCCTCGGTCAAAGTTTCTTATTTTGATCCCTAGAATACGATTTTCCTTGTCACTTGGACGATTTTTAAATCGACCAGCGCTAATAAGAAGAGCTCGTAAACCATTAAAAGTTGGCCCAGAGCCTTTTATCAACTCAATTAAGAAAAATTTAAAGTTTCATGAAAATTTACCACGCCAATCGCCCACAGCTCATACGCCCGACAATGAATTTTTGGACCCGAATTCATGTTTCTTCATAAAAAGTCTTGTAACTTTACAGAAATATGCCACGCCCACTGCCCATATAACCCAAAAAGATTTTTTCATCCCAAATTTTTATTTCTTTTCCAAACGCCATGAAGCTTAGCACAATTCTTCAGTGTTATTAAATTGATATATCTGGAGATTTTCATGGACTTCGGCCATGTCTGTCGCCCATAGCCCATATATTCTTCATTAAAAGTCTTGAAACAAGCTATCAGCAATATGAAGAAAAGATATTTGCAAAGTTTTACAGAACTATGCCACGCCCACCGCCCATATAACCCAAGAAAGTTTTATATTTAAAAATTTTGTTTTTGAAACAAACTGAAAAAGTTTTTTAATTCGGCTTAAAAGCTAAAAGTAACAATATTTTTCCATGAAAAAAATTAGCTTGAACAAGACGAAGATATAATGACTGATAAATATTTTTACGTGTATGCAAGTGCAGGCTTTTATTCTTCTTCTGTCATTTATTTAACGATAGTTATCATCGAGTTGCAAAACATGGTTATGATGTAGACGTCTTATATTAGCAATGTAAGAACTTGACGTTACCAGAAGGCGATGGAAAACATCAGTATTTTTAGCAACTCTGTTATACATTCTGGAGAACATTACTCTCTACCTTCTATAGTCCTTATTTCGTTCTTTTAAAGCACATGGGCCTAAAAGTATTCACCATTTTCACCATACTGAAATGAAATTTCGTGTGACTTTTTTTATAAGATTTTTATAACTTTTTTCAACAGTATACGATATTTTCCGAAATTTATTTATTAAATCAAAAGAATACACTCCCGCCTTTCCTTTTTTTTCAACCAGAACACAGAAAGATCGATAGAGCTTACCTTTTTTTTGTCCAAGAAAAACAAATACATTGAATTTTTGAGAGCCATCATAAAAACCTGAATATTTTTAAAACTATTATTGTTATCAAATTATTTTTTTTTTTTTTTTCAAAATTAATTTTGAAATACTATATTTTTCAAATATACTTACACCAAATAGATATGACAAAAAGAAATTATCTACCCGGACCATTGAAATGCAACAAAATGTGAGACAGTTAGTGTAGAGTTACGTTTAAGTAATTTTGCCGCGTTATTTTGGACCAAAAAGAATTTCTAGAAAAAAAAATCATAATGAATTTTTCTTAATTAAACAATTCTCTACAAAACGACATCATTACATTTTTGATATTTTATACTCGAAAACTGAACTTTTCGCCAGAAAAATCCCACTGTCCGGCCCCAGAACCACCCAACTTGACATATAGATGGCTGCAGTAGTTTGAAAAAATTACTTTGGTGAAAAGTGGCAACCTTATAAAACATATGTTTTAAGTTTTAAGGTGCCAAAATTATTATTTTTTATTTTTGGAGCAATCAAAAGTAAACGATATCTTTGTACTTGTAAACATGGAGAAAATTTATTACTGTTATGTAATTCTATACTTTCATTTGAAAGGTCTAAGTCCAACCAACATTAAAGCCGAGCTGAACTCTACTCCGAGGGAGTCTACTCCTTCGCTTACGACTATAAAATATTAGCTGACAGAGTTTAAACGAAGCCGTAAGGACTGCCGAGACGAACGATTAATAAAATCTATAAAATGATAGTGCATGATCTTCCGCTAAAGATGCTTCAGCTATCTGCTATACATCCCATATTGACCGAAAATTTCGAGATGAGAAAGCTGTCCGCAAGATGGATGCCGCATTTGCTCACAATAGAATAAAAACAGCGCCGTAAAGATATTTCAATAGAGTACAGATGGAACTGTCTTCGCTTTCCTTGGACACGATTCTTCCACTTCAGTCCACAATTTTGACTATTCCTTTATCTCAGGTGTGCAGTGGTCGACCGATATCTCATCCATGGTTACGAATCGACGCAAAAACTCGGCTTGATTGTGGTGAAACAATGCACAATGCGATGGCCAAAATTCCTTGAATTAAAGTTCAAATGGCCTTATTCGCCAGATTTAGCTCCCTCAAATTATTTTCTTGTTCCAAACTGAAAAAAATGGCTCTTAAAAGATTTGCCAACAATGAAGAGGTAGAGTCTCCAGTTGATGGCTATTTTAAGGAGCTTTATGGTTCTTACTATAAACAGAATATCGAAGCAATTGAATATAGCTGGGGAAAGTGTATCGAGTTAAATGGAGATTATGTTAAGAAATAAAGAAAAATTTTTCCAAATTTGATTATCTTTGTCAGGTCCGGTTGTTCTGAAAATGCCCTCATCTCTTAAATTAAAATTTATAATATTTAGATTCCATAAGTACTTTTATTTCAAAAATTTTTCAGAGGTATTCGAAATAAAACAAGTAAGAAAATTCTAGTCGGTCTAGACCGACTATACAATACCCTATACCATGCGTTTAAAGACCATATCTCTCAGGCCCAACTAACTGTATATAGGAAATAAGCATAAATCAAATTTGAGTGGGATTTTTATTAATTTTTTTGGCTGCCGATATGATATGATTCATATCGGATGATATATCTATATGAGGACTAGGCCCAAAAATGGACCAATCCTGACCATATTTTGTAAAGTCTCTTGTATTTTGCAAAAATAGATACAAACAAAATTTGAGAAGAATCATTGCAATATTTTTGTTTTTTGATAGATTTAAGTGAAGATCGGGAAGCAGCTCTATATGGGGCCTATGACTAAGAGTTGTCCCAGGTATCATTTTTAGACTACTCATTAATGGATGTAATAAACGCATACAAACCCAATTTGAGTAAGATCTATATGACAATTTGGATCTTATGGCAATTTATGTCGATTTCATAGGGGTCATTTGTATGGGGGCTAGGTCTGAACATAGACCGATTCTCACCACTTTCAATAGCATTCATCCTATGACCGATGAAAGCTTACGTACCAAATTTCATCAAAATATATTCATATTTGCGACCTGCAGTTTGATTACAAGGTTTACATGACACACAGACGGACGGACACACGGAAGGACATCGTTAAATCGAATCAGTTAGTGATTCTGATTCTATCAGTATAATTAAAGATGGGTCTAGGTCAAATATTTTTGGTAGTCATTATACCCAAGCCACATAGTGGTATAGGGTAATGAGATATATCTATGTGTAACACCATTCTTTTCCTGGAGTAACAATAAATGGATCCAGCTTTAAATATATATATCTTCTCAATGTTTTAATCCAAGGCCAAAATAACTTGGATACCTTAAGAGAATCATAATTATAAAAAATCATAAATATTACAAAATAAATTAAGAATATGTAGTATTTGCTCTATAATATAGACAAGGCGATTTTTTGTGGCCGATTTTAGTGTGTCAGTTTTTTTCCGATTTTGACCAAACGTATCTTATTCGAAAAGGTTTTCTTTCTAGATGTCCACCAGATTTACAGATTTTTAAATTTTTAAGTTTTGTTGGAGTTATGCTCATTTAAAGTTTCTATAACACAATGCTATGTGTGTGTTCATTTAATTTGGTAATATGTTTGCAAAAAAAAATGAGTTTGTTTTCTTCATTTACAATAATAATTGTGTTGAGTTGAAAAATAATTTTGGACATAAACCAGTAACGACAATAACGCAATCGATATTTAAAAAGTGTTGAAATGTGAATTGGCTAAACTTGATTAGCATACCTTTAGGGCCTTATAAAATAATTAAATAAAAAAATAAAATTTTCTACAATTTGCACTTTAATTTCAAGGGCTGGGATCTGCTAGTGTTTACTTATTAGGTCGAACAATTAAAGATATTAGTCTTTACATGTTGCTTATTTTAAACTATAGTGCTAATGTTATGCCTCCCACTATTTGTAAGAGTTTATACACAGGTTTAACATTTTGTATTGGAAATGATGCTGTAAACATAAAAGTAATTACACTGACAACAACAATCTATTAAAAGAATATTATCGATATTGAAATATAAATAAACAAACGTACAAGTACTTATGAATGTTCATGTACTCGTATATTGGCATAATAAGTTGGGGATTAGTTTGCTGTTCAAATATTTAATATTGAGGGGAATTATGATAAAATCGACAATTCAAATAATAACTTAAATAAATATTTACAATTTTAAATAATAATTATGTAGTTGGGAGATCTAAATGGATTTAAAATTAAATTTGAAAAAAATTTATAATAATAATGCCAGTCTTGTTGAACTTTGCAATATTCTCACATTAATAAATTGTTGAACTCTATGATTATGCTTAATATTTAATTCATAATATTATCACTAATATGTTTAAGTATTAATAAGTAGTACCGCATAAATTTCACATGCTCTCATAACTTTTCTTAAAAAATACATTTTCTCATACGCGCAGGGGGTAAATTTCAAATACAGCGTAACATGTAAGCGTAACATGTGAGCGTAAGATGTGAGCGTAACATGTGAGTCGTAAGACAAAATGTGATTGTATTGATGAAAAAATTATGATATTATGATAACCTGTTTGAAAATTAAAAATGAAAAATAATAAATTAAAAAAAAATTAAAAATAAAAAATGAAAGATGAAAAATGAAAAATGAGAAAAAAAAAATTAAAATGAAAAATAAAAAATGAAAAACGAAAAATAAAAAATGAAAAATAAAAAAGGAAAGATGAAAATTAAAAAATTAAAAATGAAAAATAAAAATTGAAAAATTAAAAATAAAAAATGAAAAATGAAAATGAAAAACGAAAAATGAAAAATAAAAAATGAAAAATGAAAAATAAAAAATGAAAAATGAAAAATAAAAAATGAAAAGTAAAGAATGAAAAGTGAAAAATTAAAAATGAAAAATGAAAAATGAAAAATGAAAAATAAAGAATTAAAAATAAAAAATGAAACACGAAAAATAAAAAAAGGAAATTAAGAAATGAAAAATGAAAAATAAAAAATTAAAATGAAAAATAAAAAATGAAAAACGAAAAATAAAAAATAAAAAATGAAAAATAAAAAAGGAAAGATGAAAAATAAAAAATTAAAAATGAAAAATAAAAATTGAAAAATTAAAAATAAAAAATGAAAAATGAAAAACGAAAAATGAGAAAAGAACATTAAAAATGAAAAATAAAAAATTAAGAATAAATATGAAAAAAAAAAAATTAAAAATGAAAAATAAAAAATGAGAACTGAAAAAAATTAAATGAAAAATTAAAAATTAAAAAAAAAATAAAAGAAAAATGAAAAATAAAAAATAAAAAATGAATAATAAAAAATTAAAACTAAACAATTAAAAATAAAAAATGAAACATGAAAATAAGAAATGAAAAATGAAACACTAAAACTAAAAATGAGTAATGAAAAGTAAACAAGTAAGAAAATTATAGTCGGTCTAGACCGACTATATGATACCCTATACCATGCGTCTAGATACCCTATCTCATTACCCCAACTAACTGGACATAGAAAATAAGCATAAGCCAAATTTGAGTGGGATTTTTATTAACTTTTTTGGCTGCAGATATGAAAAAGTCCATATCGGATGATATACCTATATGGGGCTAGGCCCAAAAATTGACCGATCTTGACTATGTTTGGTAAAGTCTCTTGTATTTTGCGAAAATATATACAAACAAAATTTTAGAAGAATCAATAAAAGAGCAATATTTTTGTTTTTTGATAGATTTAAGTCTAGATCGGGAAGCAGTTCTATATGGGGCCTATGACTAAGAGTAATCCAATAGGGATCATTTTTGGCCTACTGATTAATGGATGTAATAAATACACACGAACCCAATTTGACTAAGATTCATATGATAATTTGGATCTTATGGCAATTTATGTCGATTTCATAGGGGTCATTTGTATGGGGGCTAGGTTTAAACATGGACCGATTCGCACCAATTTCAACAGCGTTCATCCCATGGCCGATGGAAGCTTATGTACCAAATTTCATCAAAATATATTCATATTTGCGACCTGTAGTTTGATTACAAACTTTACATGGACACACAGACGGACGGACGGACGGACGGACGGATATTGCTATTTCGACTCAAAAAGTGATTCTGACTCGATCGGTATAATTAAAGATGGGTCTAGGACGAATATTTTTGGTTGTTACAAACAGCAGCACAAAGTCATTATACCCAAACCACATAGTGGTATAGGGTATAAAAAGGAAAAATGAAAAATAAAAAATTTAAAATAAAAAATTAAATATAAAAAATGAAAAATAAAGAATGAAAATTGAAAAATAAAAAATGAATAATAAAAAATGAAAAATGAAAAAATAAAAATAAAAATTGGAAAATGAAAAATGAAAAACTAAGAAAAAAATTAAAAATGAAAAATAAAAAATTAAAATTAAAAAATTAAAAATTAAAATTAAAAAATGAAAAATAAAAAAAGAAAAATTAAAAAAAAAATTAAAAATAAAAAACGAAAACTAAAAAACGAAAAATTAAAAATAAAAAATGAAAAACGAAAAATTAAAAATTAACCGATTAAAATAATAAATAATAATAAATATTTTTATATTAACAAAGCCCCTGCAGTTGATTGCTATAACTGATACGCTTTCTGTTTGATTTTAAGAAAGTGCTATAAAAAAATCTTTAATTACTAGATGTTTACACATCTCCCCTGCGATCGGACTCACATCATTTTTTTTTTAAAGTACTTCTCCTTGAAATAAATCTTTTCTTAAAAAGTACCTTCTCTTGAAATAGACCTTTTCTTAAAAAGTATCTTTTTTACACTTTCTTTAAAAAGTGCCTTTTCTTTAAAAATTACCTTTTCTTAAAGAATTAATTTTTTTAAAGTAAATTTTCTTAAAAAAGTACATTTCTGTAAAATAATACCTTTTCTTAAAAAAGTACTTTTTCAAAGTACTTTTTCAAACAAAACTTTTCTTAAAAAGTAAATTAGTTTTTCTTTAAAAAAAAATCTATTCTTAAAAAAGTACATTCTCTTAAAAAAGTACATTCTCTTAAAAAAGTACCGTTCTTAAAAAAGTAGTTTTTTAAGTAAGTATATTTCTTGAAACAAAATTTTTTTAGGAAGTACGTTACTATTCTTAAAAAAAAATCTTTTGTTAAAAAAATGCATTTTCTTAAAAAAGTCCTTGTTTTAATAATTCCTTTTTTTAAAAAAGTACTTCTTCAAAATAAATACATTTCTTAAGAAAATTTAATTTTTCTTGAAACAAAACTTTTCTTAAGAAATACGTTTCTATTTCTTTAAAAAAATCCTTTTTTAAAGCAATACATTTTCTTAAAAAGTACCTTTTTTAAAAAAGTATTTTTTTTTAAATAAGTACATTTCCTAGAAAATTTAACTTTTCTTGAAACAAAACTTTTCTTAAAAAGTACGTTTCTTAAAAAGTACCTTTTTGTAAAAAAATACCTTTTCTTAAAAAAGTACTTTTTCAAAGTAAGTACATTTCCTAAAAAAATTTAATTTTTCTTGAAACAAAACTTTTCTTAAAAAGTAAATTACTTTTTCTTTAAAAAAAATCTATTCTTAAAAAAGTACATTCTCTTAAAAAAGTACCGTTTCTCAAAAAAGTACTTTTTTAAATAAGTACATTTCTTGAAACAAAACTTTTCTTAAGAAGTACGTTCCTATTTCTTTAAAAAAAATATTTTTGTTGAAAAAGTAAATTTTCTTAAAAAAGTACCTTTATTTAATAAAACTTTTTTTATTAATACTTTTTTTAAAAAAATACTTCTTCAAAATAAGTACATTTCTTAAGAAAATTTAATTTTTCTTGAAATAAAACTTTTCTTAAAAAGTACGTTACTTTTCCTTTAAAAAATCGTGTCTTAAAGAAGTACTTTTCTTAAAAAAGTACCTTTTTTAAAATAATACCTTTTTTTTAAAAAAAAAGTACTTATTCAAAATAAGTACATTTCCTAAAAATTTAATTTTTATTGAAACAAAACCTTCCTTAAGAGGTACGTTACTATTTCTCAAAAAAAAATTTTGTTAAAAAAAGTAAATTTTCTTAAAAAAGTACCTTTTTTAATAATAACTTTTTTTAAAAAAGTACTTCTTCAAAATAAGTACATTTCCTTTAAAAAATCGTTTCTTAAAAAAGTACTTTTCTTAAAAAAGTACCTATTTTTAAATAAAACCTTTTTTTTTTTAAAAGTACTTTTCAAAATAAGTACATTTCCTAAAAAAAACATAATTTTTCTTGAAACAAAACTTTTCTTAAGAAGTACGATAATATTTCTTTAAAAAATCCTTTTTTAAAACAGTACATTTCCTTAAAAAGTACCTTTTTTAAATAATACCATTTCTTAAAAAAGTACTTTTTCAAAATAAGTATATTTCCTAAAAAACTAAATTTTTCTTTAATCAAATTTTTTCTTAAAAAGCATGTTGCATTTTCTTTAAAAAAATCGTTTCTTAAAGAGTAAAATTTCTTTAAATAGTACCTTTTTTTAAATAATACCCTTTTTAAAAAAAAATGTACTTTTTCAAAATAAGTACATTTCCTAAAAATTTTATTTTTCTTGAAACAAAACCTTTCTTAAGAAGTACGTTACTATTTCTAAAAAAAAATCTTTTGTTAAAAAAGTACATTTTCTTAAAAAAGTACCTGTTTTAATAATACCTTTTTTTAAAAAAGTACCTCTTCAAAATAAGTACATTTCTTAAGAAAATTTAATTTTTCTTGAAACAAAACTTTTCTTAAAAAGTACGTTACTTTTCCTTTAAAAAATCGTTTCTTAAAAAAATACTTTTCTTAAAAAAAGTACCTTTTTTATATAATAACTTTTCTTAAAAAAGTACTTTTTTCAAAATAAGTACATTTCCTAAAAAATTAAATTTTTCTTGAAACAAAACTTTTCTTAAAAAGTATTTCTTTAAAAAACTGTTTCTTAAAAAAGTACTTTACTTTAAAAAGTACCTTTTTTACATAATATCTTTTCTTACAAAAGTACTTTTTTCAAAATAAGTACATTTCCTAAAAAATTAAATTTTTCTTGAAACAAAACTTTTCTTAAAAAGTAAGTTGCATTTTCTTTAAAAAAATCTTTTCTTAAAAAGTACATTTTGTTAAAAAACTACCTATTTTTTTAAATAATACCTTTTCTTAAAAAAGTACTTTTTCCATATAAGTACATTTCCTAATAAATTAAATTTTTTTTGAAACAAAACTTTTCTTAAAAATTACGTTATATTTTCCTTTAAAAAATCGTTTCTTAAAAAAGTACTTTTCTTAAAAAAGTACCTTTTTTTTAAATAATACCTTTTCTTAACAAAGTACTTTTTCAAAATAAGTACATTTCCTAAAAAATGTAATTTCTTTTGAAACAAAACTGTTCTTAAAAAAAATCCTTTTTTAAAACAGTACATTTTCTTAAAAAGTACCTTTTTTAAATAATAATTTTTCTTAAAAAAGTACTTTTTAAAAATAATTACATTTCTTAAAAAACTAAATTTTTCTTGAAACAAAACTTTTCTTAAAAAGTAAGTTACTTTTTCTTTAAAAAAAATCTATTCTTTAAAAAGTACATTCTCTTAAAAAAGTACCGTTTCTTTAAAAAGTACTTTTTAAAATAAGTACATTTCTTGAAACAAAATTTTTCTTAAGAAGTACGTTACTATTTCTTTAGAAATAATCTTTTGTTCAACAGGTACATTTTCTTAAAAAAGTACCTTTTTTTAATAAAACCTTTTTTAATAATAACTTTTTTTAAAAAGTACTTCTTTAAAATAAGTACATTTTTTAATAAAATATAATTTTTCTTGAAACAAAACTTTTCTTAAAAAGTACGTTACTATTTCTTTAAAAAAAATATTTTCTTAAAAAAGTACATTTTCTTAAAAGAAGTACCTATTTTTTTAAATAATACCTTTTCTTAAAAAAGTACTTTTTCAAAATAAGTACATTTCCTAGAAAATTTAATTTGTCTTGAAACAAAACTTTTCTTAAAATGTACGTTACCTTTTCTTAAAGAATCGTTTATTAAAAAAGTAAATTTTCTTAAATTCCCTTTTTTCAAAATAATACCTTTTCATTAAAATTTTTTTTTTCTAAAAAAAAAATAATTTTTTTTTAAACAAATCCTTTCTTAAGAAGTACGTTACTTTTTCTTTATAAAAAGATTTTTATTTAAAAAGCACGTTTTCTTTAAAAAGTACCTTTTCTTAAAAAAGTACATTTTCTAAAAATAGTACCCTTTCTTAAAAAGGTAAATTTTCTTAGAACAGTATATTTTCTTATAAAATTACAATTTTTCAAGAACATCTTTTCTTATAAATTTACTTTTATCTTAAAAAGGACCTCGTTTTAACAAAGTAGCTTTTCTTAAAAAAGTATCTTTTCTTAACAAAAAGTACGTTCACTTTTAAAAGTACCTTTTTTTTAAAAAGGTTCCTTTTCTTTGAAAGTTCCTTTTCTCAAAAAGATTTCTTGAAACAATAATGTTCTTAGAAAAGTACATTTTCTTTTAAAAGTTAATTTTTTTAAAGAAGTTCATTTTCTTTAAAAATTACTTTCATAATTACTTTCATAACTTGCATAATTTCATAATTAATTATAAAATACTAGCAGCTCCCGTCCCTCGAAATTCGAGTGCAAATTCTATTCTATTTTTCCATTTAATAAAAACTCTAAGATATGCTAGCCAATTTTAGCCAATTCACAATTCAACACTTTTTAAATATCGATTATTGTCATTATTGATTTACATCCAATTATTATTGGTTTATGTCCAAAATTAATTAAATTGTGAATTGTTATTGTGAATGAAGAAAACAAATTCACAAACACATTAACAAATTTAATGAGGACACACATAGCATTGTATAATTTTATGTATGTGTTAGTAGCAACTTTAAATGCATTTTACTCCAAAAATTTTAATTTTAAAAATCTGTTAATCTAGTGGACAGCTAAAAAGAAATACCTTTCAATTAAGATACGTTTGGTCAAAATCGGGAGAAAACTGTGGAACAAATCATCGATCACAAGAAATCGCCATGAAGTGGGTATTTGAATACCAATGGAAATAAATTTCACCTGCAACGCAGGTAAATGGTCTCAATCACGTGAGAGGATAGTTGATGCTCTTAGTCATCAAACCTCGTTCTTATTTTTTCGGTCGACTTTTTTGCCCGTTAATCTGCCCCCCATGGCTTGATCCCATATAACAAATAACATTTTTTAAGTAGTCCTATCCTTCTTCTATAGTTCAGTGGAAAAAAGATAGAGGTATCTCTATTCTGTTTTTTGAAAATTACACTATTTATGGGTATTTAAATTCCCATTCGGCGTTAATGAGTTGGGTGCATAGGTTCCATTCACTTTGCTGAATTCGGCATTTATTCTATTAATCGTTTCTTTTTCCAAATTCCACTATTTTCAGAGAGTCCACCATCCGTTTTAAAAGAAATTTGTAAAAAATTAATTAAATTTTCTCTTTGGCTGTCAAAAACGAACTAAATGACGCGCCTTTGGAAAATATAAGTAAATTCTTTCAAATTCATTAGTGTCTATTTGTAATTTAATACTGTTTACCCCTCCCTTAAATGAAACAAAAATAACTTTTAAACATCATTAAGAATAATTTGTTCTTTCTTGTTAGCAACAACTGTTTGAGGTTAATGATTTAAATGAATTAATTTAATTCGTATTTAATATAGTATTCCAACAACAATGTATATACAATTATCCTTCATTATGTAAGTTTTAATTTTGTAAATGTTAAAGTTCTTCTATATTTACACTTTATGTTGTATTTGTGAATTTTAAACAAAAAAAAAAACGATTCGTTTTAGCATTTTCTTGTTATGGAATAATTATGAAATTCATGAGATTTCTTAAATGTAGTTCTTTAGTTAAATGACACAAGTGTCCTTCTCAGCTATTATCCTTTTTAGAAAAACATTACAAGTAGCAGTACGGAAAGAACTAAGTAGACCTATATACGTACGTAGTTTACTAAACGACATCAAACGGAATACATTTATACACACTCGTACAATCAGACTTAGTACAAATAGAATATAATGTAAAAATTAAGAAAATAATTTGAGATTTAAGTCTATGTTAAGAAAGTAGTGTAATATAAATGTTGTTTATATAAATATAGTGTAAGTAGATCTGGTACCTCATTCGTATTAGTTTTAGTCTATATAAAATTTGAGCAATTCCTTAAAAGTAATTTTTTTTTTAACCGATTGGCCTTTTCAGACCCAATATCAAATATCAATACTCAGCTTTAGATAGTGGCAATGGTATTGTGGAACGGTCACCACGTGAGAGAGCCTCACGTGAAAAGGCTCTCAATGCTACCCAGGAATGGATGCAACAGTCGAATGGTCGTTATGAAGTAATTGCTCATTTAGATGAAATCGGTTCGAGACATGGCAAAAATTGGTTCCTAGTGACCGATGCTTCGGTAGGTGTTATTCAAATTTTGTTTTTTTTTTTTTTCAATATTTATTCAATGTGTTTCTCTTCTTTTAGGTACGCACCGATCGTTTAATGACTTTATTAACCCTGCCTCCCGATTGTGTTGCTTTTGAAGATCTATCGCCCAATGATAGTCCTAAAAGCATCTTAATGGAACTTTTAGGTTCTTTGCATCATCCTTATATTTATCCTGTCTTGGATTTAGGATTTCTTCACACCAGCTCTGGAAATTATGCCTGTTTGGTAACACCTTTCAATTCGAGGGGCAGTCTGAAGGATTTAATATATAAGGTGAGTTTTTTTTTATGATAATTTTTCAGTTAAAGCTAGAATTAGGGGATTTAATCTGATTTCGAAAATAAAATGCTTAGAGAGCTTTAAACTGCACTTTTTTTGTTATTACTTGATGCCACTGTAAAAAGAGTGGTGTCAATTTCCCTTTTTAATTCACAAAGTATTTGAGGCCAATCGAATTTTTAGTCGAGAGAACAAAAATTCGAATGTGACATCAGGATATTCGACTGAATTAACCAAGTAATTCAGTTACCTAAACAATGGTGTATTCTCTGTATATGAATAATTAACCCATAATTCTGGAACAGACTATTTGATTATAAGATATGGAAAACCACCTAGCACTCAATGAGCTTCGTATAACGATGAACGTAATTAGTCTACGATTATAGACAATGAGGGTTTCCAAATCAGAAAAGCGATGCGGTGAGTCCCGGTTTACACATGAAATTTTTCTTTCTGAAACTGTTTCAAATTCTCTTTTAAACTTTCATGCGTGTCTACACACTGAAATTTTTGTATTGAAATTCAAGATTTGTTCAAGTTTACTCTATCATTTTATCTGTTTATTTTATCATTTTATTTCATTAAAATTAACTTTATTTCAAATTATTGTCGTTCTTAACACAAACTAACATAAAAATTAAGAAAACGTAAAGTAACTTCACTTTGTAAATTACGAAGCAAGAATATATATATATATATTATGTCCTGTCGTTCCTAAAAGAAGCAAAGGGCCACAACGAATTCTCTCCAATCGGTCCTTCTTGATGCAAGGTTTTTTATTTCACTCCATCTTAAGCCGCTTTGAGTAATTTCAGCTTCAAGTTGCCGTCTCCAGGTGTGCGACGGTCGCCCAACTCTTCCTGTGTTTCCATGCGGGTTCCAATCTATAGCAGCCTTTGCCATGTCGCTATGTGGTCTGCGGAGCGTATGACCAATCCAGCGCCATTTACGATTTAGAATCTCAATGTGGATTGGGCGTTGGTATGTTTGCTCCCATAATTCGATATTGGGAATCATGTTAGGCCAAAAGATTTTTAAGATTCTTCGCAGACAGCGGTTGATGAATACCTGTATCCTTTTAATATCGTGCGATGTCGTGTTCCAGGATTCGCAGGCATAGAGGAGAACTAATTTCACGCAGGAATTAAATATGCTGATCATAGTTCTTTTCGAGATAGCAATAGACTTCCATACAGGTCGTAAAATACCAAATGACTGGTTAGCCTTTGATATTCGGAAGGATATATCATCACTGCAGCCGCCTGTTTTTGTTAGTACGCTACCCAGATAACAGAATGTGTTAACTTCTTCCAGCTCAACTTTCTGTATTCGAAATTTTGTGTTGTTAAGAGTGTTGCAGCGCATAACCTTACTTTTCTTAATGTTTATTTTTAAACCGGCTTTTGAAGCTTCGTTCTCAAGGGATTTGAGTTTAGCTGGCGCGTGTCGATAACTGTGCGATAAGAGGCATATATCATCAGCATATTCCAGGCTCTCCAGATGTTGGTTGATTCCCCATCTTATACCTCTATTTTCTGCTGTAGCATTACGTACAATGATGTCAAGTACGATGTTAAATTGCGCTGTGGTTCGAGAGTCAGCTTTTAACATCTCTCGGGCAATATTATCTACTCCAGGGGCTTTATTAGTCTTCAAGGCATTGACAGCATTAATTATTTCCGTTATTTCGGGGCATTCTATGGAAATGTCTTGTCTCACTCTGTGAGTAGTGCAGTAGCATACTCTTACGGGATTTATTGTTGGATTGGATAGCATGCTAGAGTAATGCTGTCTCCATACTTCCAGTTGCTCACCTTTGGAAGTGCATAACACACCGTCGTTGTTCTTCAATGGTTTGGAGTTCAAAAAGTTTTTACCTGTAACCTTTTTTGTGATAGCGTATAGATCTCTGGACCTATGTTCTTCAGATGCTTTTTGCGCATCACTAGCAAGTTTTACATGCCATCTTCTCTTGTCATTCCTGGCGCTCCGCTTCACTAACTTATCGTGATGCATATAGGCTTCTGCTAACGTTTTCTTCTCTTCACGGGTTCTAGCTCTATTTCGATTTCCTTTAATATCTCTTCTTTCCAGGATTAGCCTCCACGTATCATCAGACCATCCACTGAGTTCTTTTTGGTGTTATGACGCCTATTTGTTCTTTGGCAGCATCATTAAAATTATCGTTGGTGTTTTGCCATTCTGCTGGGTGTCCACTTTGCAATGTTAAGCCTCTTTGCAGGTCTTCTACGTAGCTGTGAAGGATTTGATGGTTTTTCAACTTTTGCACATCATAATTGCGTTTGATGGATTCGGGTTTGCGAATAGCCGCAACTTTTAACCGCACAATACCAACTACAAGCTGGTGGTCTGTAGAACAGTCTGCACCACGCTTGGATCGGACGTCAAGAAGATTTCTGCGTCATGACCTGCTAATAGCTATGTGGTCGATTTGGTTTTCTGTCATTCTGTCCGGTGATACCCAAGTAGTTTTATGAAATGTTTTGTGGGGGAACATGATCCCTCCGATCACAAGATTGTTGTTGCTGCATATTTCCGCAAAGAGTTCTCCATTTTCCGTCATTCTACCAATGCCGTGACGTCCCAGTATAGTTTCTCAGCCTATGTTAGCTGTGCCTAATTGCGCGTTGAAGTCTCCCATAAGTAAAATTATGTCACCGCGTTGTATTGAAGACAAAACTCTATTCAGGTGGCTGTAAAACGTTTCTTTCTCCGAAGTGTCAGATGTTTCCGTTGGGGCATAACACTGAACGCAAGTAAGGTTTCTAGCCCTAGTGCGGAACCTTGCTGTGATTATTCTATCACCACAAGGTTTCCAGTTTATCAGAGCGTTTCGGGCTTCCCTGGATAATAATACACCAACTCCACTAGATCTAGGTTGGTCGGCTGGTTTGCCGGAATATAATAATGTAAGGTTTACGGAGGCATTGAATGCTCCTGCTTCTGGCCATCTTGCTTCGCACAAACCTCAAAGTAGCAAGTTATAGTTGACGAATTCTCTCGAATTCTCATCGTAGGGATCCGTTGATTGTTATACGTTGTGGTTACAGTAATAATCGTTGTTTAAGACAAAAGGACTAATTAGGCCACCTTGTCCGATCCTAGTGTTGGGGCTGCCAACAACCACTAGGCAGGTTGGCCGTAAAACGGCAAAAGAACAATTGAGTTTCAGAGACTGCTTTCAGCTGCATGTCACCTAATTACCTGAGATGCATTGATTGGGATTAGCCTGCCATTCAGGTTACTCAACGAAGCAAGAAACAAAAAAGAATTTCAGAGTACATGAAAGTATGTACCCCCTGCCATTCTCCTCTCCCTTTCATGTGTAAACCAGCACTGAGCAAATAAATCCTAGCTGTCTATGAAGTGGGATAACAGCTGCACTCACAATATTGAATAGCTAAGTTCAATCGAAATTATTAAATTTTAACTCAGATTAACTGGAAAAGCTGCTATCCACTTGGTACACGAAAATTATACATTATAGCTATAAGTACTGCCATGAACTTCTACGGTCAGATATTGGTTCTGTTGTCCACTTCTCTGCAAGAGGTTCAAATCGACATGGGTTTTAAGCCAATATTGTACATTTCGCAAACTTGTCACAGTCAAAATCTGGAAATTTTAATACATGTAGTGATGAGACTCAAAGAGTGTGGAATATCCTAGATAGCATCAATCCAGAATATCTTCTGCGGATTTTCTGAAAACCAATTATAGCCTAACCTATCTGTTAACAAATTGGATGCAACACTCTAATGTACTATTTTTTCCACTCTAATGTAGACAAGAACATAAGAATCCCAAATGGAGCTTAGGAACTACCAAATGTACCTATAAAAGCGATATTTCTTTAGTAAAATTTACCGGAATCATAACACCGCTTTCCAAGCCGATGTTCCCGATCTCGGAATATACTGAGTTAATAAATACCGAAGCTAAACTGGATTTATAAAGATACTAGCTGATCCGTTTACATGAATTTTCCAAATCAAAGACGCAGACCTGCATTGGATAGCATTGAGAATTGTTTATTGACACTGCATATGCCAGACAATTGGGAATTGTAAGACTTTAAAAGCTATTGAAGAATCTGTTGGAATCATTGTGATTCTTGGCAATGTAATATGCTCTCCTTTGAATTTACCATTAACTATTGTCGATTCAATAATGAATATGTAGTGCAAGACCTGGAAAATCAAGTGAATTCCAAAATTCAGTTCGAAAATTGACTCCTTCATCTTCTCTTATAATAACAGATGACGTCACGCAAATTTGCAAAGTTCGCCCTATTTCAATATTCGAGATATGCTATATTCACTAATTTCTTTTTATTGGAGGTGCCACGGCTACTGATCCGATACCGCCAGTATTCAGCACGGCTACTCACTCTACTACGCTGTGAAATCACATAAAGCATCATTACTCTTCTTATATTACTCAAGATATTATTATCCAAAGTGATATATTATACTGCCCTCTGCTAATAGGTCGTCCCTATAAACTCTCATCCAACCCTGAAGCCCTCAGGAATTCGAGGATGTTGGTTGGTTCTAGTAATTTTATGTCGCTACCTAGTATCTGGAAGGAACCCAGGTGCTTTTTCCTTTTGTGTATTAGCGCTCCACAGTTCCTGAGTATGTGCTCTGGTGATTCGGCTTCCTCACCACAGAATCTGCACATAGGGTTTGCTACAATTCCCAAGCTGCTCAGATGTTCCCAGAGCCTACAGTGACCAGTTAAAATCCCGGTTAGTATTCTCATATCATTCCACGTTATATGAGCCTTCTTTATTTCGTCTTGAACTTGTCATCGCCATGTTTGTGTGGGTCTGCCTCTGCATCGGCTACCCAGTGGGTTCCATTCAGGTGCTTCTTTGGCAATATTTCCTTGAGGCCCCCTCCATTGGCTTTTGATTGCACCTTTCGTATAGGATTGAATTTGCAATGAATTTGCAAGATTCTCCTAAGACAACTGTTTACGAATGCCTGAATTTTGCCAATGGCTCCTGCAGATCTATTCCATGTTTCGCACATATAGAGCTATACAGATTTTATATTAGAGTTAAATATACGGATTTTGGTGCTACGTTTAATCTGTGATGCTTTGCAGACGTTGTTCAAGGCTCCAAATGCTTGTCTTGCTTTTTTGATCCAGTTATTAATATTTATTTCGGAGCCCCCGGTTGCTGTGAATATACTACCGAGATAGTTAAATTCCGACACCTCTTGCATGGTGGACTGCTGGTGGGTTAAAAGACATATGTTATCAGCTAGTCAAGATCCTCTAACCGGCTATTGTAATGTAATACCGCATGTAATACCGTTAGGTTCCCGAGTCACAGCTGTCATAATTGTGTTCAACACAATATTGAAAAGCAGAGATGACAGGATACATCTATGTCTATGACCTTATTATATATCCCTATAATTGGAGCAATCAGAAAGAAAGGTTGCCCTTTTTATGTACATTGATTATTAATCTTTCTTTAAGATCAGAAGGTAATTCGGCTATATTCCAGAAGTTCCCGATGATGGGCAGGAGCAGTGAAGTGCTTATGCCTGGATCGGCATTGAGCATTTCTGGGGCAACATCATCGATTCCTGCAGATTTGTTATTTTTCAGAGAGGATATCTGATATGCTATAGGATATTGAAAATTACTTTGTATGGGGGGTGAAATACCCACTTCTTTTTCCACGAATTTTTTAGGTATTTTAATAGTTATTCTGCTATTTGGGGGCGGAGTATTGAACTTAACCCATTGGTTAAATCAAAAATCTGTTATTCATGTTAAATGTAATTGTACTCTCTTTGACTTCCCTAAATTTAAAAAGATGGCAAGAAAACATGTTGACTTCATGGTTTGAAATCTTTCATAAATTGAGTCTTCGTCGAAATTTTGTGAGTAAATAATTGACTAGCTAGCTCTCATAAAAAATTGTAAAGGTAAACGAGGTTTTAAAAAAGTCCACGCTAAAAGGAAGAAGAAGAAAAAAAATATTAGAAAGATATCAGAAAGGCATGGCTAACTGTCCTACTAGGAAAGTAAAACTACCCAATCCCATAGGCTAAATAAACTGGCCACTTTTTAACTAATCATAAACATGTTACAAGTTGCCAATTTTTCCAGCTTAAGACATTGTAATGAAAAAGCAACAGGTCCTAGGACCGGTTCCTATGTTAATTTTTAATTTTTTCATTTTCTAAAAGTATTAATAGAAACTTTTTTAAATTATACATGGATTCTGAAAACAGCAAACGTATAGTATATGTAACTTTCATTAATAAGATGCTTATCAGGAACCCCAGACATATTTGTATAATCAAAAAAGATGCTAGTATAAAATTATATGGTTCCCTGGAAATTGTCAATTCCCGAGGAATGAGATGGCTGATAGAAATATTATAGGAGTATTTGAGTTTTTTCGTTGCAAAAATTATATCTTTTGAACCGAATAACATAATTGAACAGTTTAAACAGCATATGATAGATAACTGTTCAGCCTATGAAATGAGCGTTTCGAAAGGGTGCTACGCTCTGTAGGGGCCTACTTATGGGTTATCAAAGTTAAAATTTGTAGAAAAATCAATTTTATGGTAACTAAAAAAAATTATTTTTACATTTTTAGATTGTTTTTATTTTTTTTCTTTAGGGTTTTATGTTTTAAATTATTACCCAACAAATTAAAAAAAGAAATTACTACTTTTTTAAACTTATTTTTTCAATTTTCTGTAAAATATTCATCACAATTCGTAAGAAAAGGTATATCTAAAAGACTAATCATTTCTAAACTATAATTGTTTTCTAACTCTATTCGTGACTTCACATCCGCAGGGAAGAAATAAGTGGATCGGAAGATGCTGCCAACATGTTGAAGAGGTCCTCATTTTGCCTTACCCTTGAATGTGTTCTGCTATCTATATTTTTTATAAAATTTGTTAAGAGACTCCTGTGCTTCTTCAGAAAGCTCTCCAATTGGCAAAGACTGGTACTCAATTATATCTTTGCCATGCGCCAATATTTTATGGATGGTCGGGGTCAACTTCTTCTGTGGATACATTTCTGCTAAAAGAGATGCAGTTTTCGATGCATATTCTCCTTATTTTGTAGAATTGATATTTTCTTTGCAGTTTAAAACATTCAAGATCATTCCCAATCTTTTCACGATTTGATTGTCAATTCCAGTGATTCTAGTTACTGCCTCATCATTTTCAAAAAATCTCCTAGAAGTGTTTCCATCGTTTGAGTTACCGTATCCGTGCTTGGGACAGTCTACCTTTAGTCCAACTTGTTTAAAAAAAGCATCCTGTATTTATTTCTTTCTGATCTTTTCCTTATCCTTTATTGATGTATTTTCATCGAAGTTTTCCTCCTCTTGTGGTAGAGTATACGCCAGTTTTAGCAAGAACTCCATACACCTTATCCTTGCGTCCATATTCGTAATTCTCCTCGTTTGTAGAATCGTTTAAATTACCAAAGTTCTTCTGACTCTTTTTGCAAATCGGGCATGACAATGTTGAGGTTGTTCCTGTCAGTTCGTTTACGACTTTTCCGTCAACCATGGTCAGGTGGAACTCGTAACTGCATTCAATATATTTTCATTCTCCAATTTGCAGCTTTGTAGGCTTAACCTTGCTTATTTGTTCTTCAATGTCCTTCACCGCGGTCCTTATGAGTTCTGCCGATTCCCTTGCAAACTGAAACATTATTGGTCGGCAATAATGCACTGATGACGGACGTGGATTTTTCCAGTGTAGAGAAACACCAGATTTTAGCCGCAAAGGAACAACAGATGCCTAAACTTATTTCCGTCCGATATTGTAGCGTCATCAGAAGATATCCTTTGCTTATAAACGCTTTGTCCGGATGATCCATCGCAGCCCCATTTGCTGATCAATGTCAGTTTCTCAGGAAGAATTTTCACCTCATTTTCGGGAAGACTCTCCAACAACCGTTTTGCTGTATGGCCCATGAGATCCTGCAGATTGCCTTTCACAGAGAATTCCGTAAACTCCGTATGCAGTGGTCGTGAATTTATTTTGGCTTGCGTAATATGCTTGTATCCTGGTAAAATGTCAGCCCCGTGTCGCATCAAGGATGCCCGTAGTATCTCAAATTTTTCTTTGGAAAGTTGTATGTCCATAAACAAGGCCAAGGCTTCTTCGGAACCATACTTTTTAATGTGTGCGTTTGTGGGCGTGGGAATGCTTTCCTTAATCCTTTTTAGTCGCAGTGGGCTTGCATCAGCAACAGATTTTGTAATCTGCGACCTAACTCTTTCACTATCCTTTGTATATTTAATAGACAGCGCGTCCGATAAATGCTTCGTGGTCAAGTCATTGGTGGCATCGGCAAGTTTCCTCTTTCTTGTGAAAATTGAACACTCCTCAATACTTTTTTTTGGCCTTCCTTTTGCTCCTCCGGTTGATGTGGTGGGTTTATCTACTGCCAATATATCCAGGATGGTGTCTTCATTAAGCCAGTCCTCGTATTTGGAGTTGAAGTTCTGAATGGTTCGATTAGATTTCACCCATTTTGCCTTAATATTTGCATATATCAGATAAAAATTATTTTTATAATTTCGCTTCTCTCAATATTTCCGTATAAGCTATCAAGTTCTTCTAAAGCAGCTTCCGTGAAAAACTTTGGTGTGGTTGACCTTCTAAACAGTTCAAATAATTTTGAATTGTTTAACACCATGGTTTCAGTACTTGTTGCGCTAACTTTCAGTCGTAGACTAATCCAGGCCTTATGCTTATTTTGCAATATAAAGGCTTATGCTACCATGCCTAAAATTTACCTGTTCCCTGCATACATATGGATTTAGGCTGAATTATGCAATTTTGATATTATGCTCGTGTCTAAATAAGATTTGTGCCTACCTGGAGGGACCATAAGTCAATATTGTTCTTGACCATTTGTACTCCAAAGTAATTTTTAAGTGAGGTGCGTACCTGCGAATTTCAATGAGTAGTTTTTTTGCATCCTGTGTCTGTAACAGAATATTGGGAGTAGACTTTGGCAGAGGCTCACAGGTAGACAACCGACTTAAAATGCAATTTTCGAACTATTAGATCTAACTACTGTCTCAAAACATGTAAGGGATGCACGCCATACAATTTCTGCAACCATGTCTTTTTAACCTTTTTTACCTCTAGAACGGGCACGTACGGGCAGATAAAACCTTTTGAATTATGTAAAGAAATAATCAAGGAACATGTTTTGCAAATATGGCAAATATAGAAAAATATAGATTTTTTTTATTTTCCGTCAAATTTGAAAAATAGTGAGAAAACGGATAGTTTTTAAATAGTGATTTACCAGGAGAAACACAAAGCAAACAGTTAATTTTTTTTTATCATTATACATTTAATAAATACATCAATCAATTCAAATAAAAAATAAGGCGATTCGTTACCTATTTTTCGTGATATTACACCTGAAATCGCAACAAATTGACTAAAAATTGTGTGTTTTTTTGAAAACCGAAAGTCGGTCAATTTTGAACGGTTATATCTTCTAAACTAAAAATGTGATATTATTAAAGGTAGCATATTTGAAATCGTTAAAAGTTTCTTATAACATGGGTTTATTCAAAACTTCGTCGGCGCACATGAAAATTTTGATTTTTGCAAACTCGTTTGCTCTACGGGCGCCACTATGCGTCGTGAGTTCGAAGAACTCGAACGAATGAGTAAATAGTTTAAACTTAAAATTTGCTAGGAGAGCATCAATTCCTCACCTTTGATGACTGGAATCCATGGCTAGCTAGTAACAGATACTAGAAAACTAACATGATAACTAGAGAGTCTTTGAGTCTATCGATTGTTTTTGATTTTCTAACAGTGTTGATTAGAGTTGTGCTTACTATTTCAACCTCGATTTCAGAAGGGTTTACTGAATTAGTTCGCTCTTCTAGTTGAATAGCTGTTTAAACAATAAACACAGTTAAATAGTAATAAAATGTAAGAAAGGGATGACAAAATCTTATTAAAAAAAGACAGAAAATATGTGCAGTTTTACATAGTCTAGCAACATTGTCAGTTATTAAATTAAACAATAATACAGCGTAAAATTTAGTGTGTGCAAATACACTTTTTATAAAATGAATAAAATATCTCTCGATTTAAAAATACCATTGGCAATTTGTGCTTCAACGAATAAACAGTGTTTTCGTAGCGTCAAATCTTCCGAGTTAGAGAAAACACGTTGCGGTTTTTGTTTTTGAGCCTCGTTGTTACTGCTTGGCATGCAGTTGGGTAATGTTTCCCAAGTGCATGCTTTCTGCAGTAATTAACGCTTCAACGAATACATGTCGTTTTCGTCGCTTCTATTATTTCCGGTTGAGGGATAACACGTTGCAGTGGTTATTTTTTGATCATCTTGGGTGCTAATCAGCATGCAGCTACCTACCTAAGTTAGGTTATGTACCTAAGTGCATGCTTTCTGATTATATTACATAACCACTCTATTTTATAGTTTTAAGTACTGAACTCAAATGGCTCTCCCCAACCTCACTTACGAAGGCAAAGATTGTGCAGGGATCCATACGTCGTAATAACCTGGCATTATGTCTAACTGGAGCCAGCGCCATCCTAATTAAAACCCAAAAAAAAAAGATTTAAAAATACACCAAATTTTTTGAAACAATGGAAACACTCAAATAATAACTGATAGAACAAAAATTAAACGGGTGTCATGTTTCATTATTTTTTGTGTCTTCGAAAGCCGGATTAATAATATGCTGAACTATATTAAATTTGTATGGCACACTTTAAATAAATTAATAAAAAAAAAAGATTGCTTCTTGCAATTTTTTATACATGGTAAATGGCCATGAAGTAGTAACATATGCATATGCGGAAGTCATATGAATCGATGACACATGAATATTCTGACCTACATTTTTTCAAGAATATTTATGTAAAGTAAATGAAAAGTACAGTACAAGCTCGATTAAGGCATAATGACTATCTGATTCGATTTAACGATGTCCGTCCGTCCGTCCGTCCGTCCGTCCGTCCGTCCGTCCGTCCGTCTGTGTGTCCATGTAAAACTTGTAATCAAACTGCAGATCGCAAATGTCAATATATTTTGATGAAATTTGGTATTTGATCTTTCATCGGCCATGGGATGAACGCTATTGAAATTGATGAGAATCGGTCCATGTTCAGACCTAGCCCGCATACAAATGACCCCTATGAAATCAACATATATTGCCATAAGATCCAAATTATCATACGAATCTTAGTCAAATTGGGTTTGTATGTATATATTACATCCATTAATCAGTAGTCCAAAAATGATCTCTATTGGACAACTCTTAGTCATAGGCCCCATAGAGAGCTGCTTCCCGATCTTCACTTAAATCTATCAAAAAACAAAAATATTGCACTGATTCTGCTAAAATTTTGTTTGTATATATTTTTGCAAAACCATGGTCAGGATCGGTCCATTTTTGGGCCTAGTTCCCATATAGATATTTCATCCGATATGAACTTTTTCATATCTGCAGCCGAAAAAATTAATAAAAATCCCACTCAAATTTGGTTTATGCTTATTTTCTATATCCAGTTAGTTGGGCCTGAGGGTATCGTATAGTTGGTCTAGACCGAATATAATTTTCTTACTTGTTTATAATTTAATTTGACCAAGTTGATAACTTTTTGATGTAACGGTTGAATAAGCGCAGTGCAATTAGTTCCTTAACTGGGTGCCACGCCGCGTTATCTAAAAGCAAAACTACTTTTTGCGGCAGACCTTTTGAAGCCAAAAATTCTCGGACCTAAAAAATTTTTACTTATGAACAACTTACTTTTACTAATTGGTGAAAATTAACTTACGTGGGGATCAAATTCGTGAAGGAACCAGTCCTTGAATATAAATGATGTCATCCAGGCGTTATTACTGGACTTTTATATAACAGGATTATACAAAAAATATTTAAAGGCGCGTGGGTTTTTCGATTTCCCAACAACCAACAATTTCAGTTTGTCTGTGCCATTCGCATTTGAACATGGCAAGAAGTTAATCGCTCTTTACATTTTTTTCCCCGGAGCCGTTTTCTCATTACATGTAACAAGAGTGTGATATGGAAGCATCCTATAATATAAACCGGATTCGTCGGCATTGTAGATTTGGTGAAGAGTCAACCCATGCCCATCAACATACTACTTAAACTCTTTCATTAATGGATCGATAAGATGAGGTTTCGAAGACAATTTCTCGCCCGTAATTTTTAAAAATCTAATTCCATATCGACGCTTAAATTTCTTCAACTATCCTTCACCTGAATTGGTTTGATAAATTTTGGAATACAAATACCTCGCTGTTGATCTTAAAATCTCTGCTGATATTGGAAGGTGTTTTTTCCTTTGTTTTACAAACCAGTTATCAAGCATTTTTTTCCCCTTCTTGGGTACTCAGCTTTCTTTAAGGTGCCACGTTTGCCAGCGTTACTTTCTGTTGTACGTACGATCTCTTTAATGAATTTTCTTGCTTTATAATGAGGTAAACCGAAGACTTATGCCACTTGTAAGCCACGCAAATGGAATTTATTTAATCTCCACTTTTAAATTTTTTTAAAATCTCTTATTATCTAATCTATAAAATATGTTGCACTTTTCCCATATTAAGAGATGTATTTACACAACAAATGACATGATTTTGACATGAAGATCAAAATCATCCAAAAAGGTTAATATACCAAAAGACGGGGATTTCCCTTTTATGGTTATAGACATTGTAATCAAATTTAAAAAAACAGATGCAAAAAAATTGCGAAAATGGAATCCGTTTTTCGTAAACTGTCGCAATTATAGATCCTGCAATGTTAAAAGTTAAGCCGTCACGATAACTGGTCCGTCGCAATAATGGGTAGTCGCACTGTAGTAGATAATCTTAGGAATTTTAATATAAAAGATAATTATTAATAAAAACTAGAATTTAATAAACCATAATTAACAAACATAGAAGTTTTTATAATAAATAAACTAATAGATAAGATATTCGACTGCACCTATCTGCATGGTAAAGTACTTTCAGCACTCAGGGTATCTATAATATTAATAGGCTAGGCAATTTCTTGTGACCGATATTTTGTTCTACCGTTTTATCCCGATTTTGACCAAACGTATATTATATGAAAGGTATTTCTTTTTAGCCGATTTGCAGATTTATAGATTTTTAAATTTTTTTCTTTATTTTGAGTAAATTGCATTTAAAGTTGCCACTAACACATACAAAAAATTATACGTATGCTATGTGTGTGTTAATTAAATTTGTTAATGTGTTTGTAATACAAACGAGTTTGTTTTTTGTGTTGATTTGTGAATTGGCTATAATTGATTAGCATACTTTTAGGGTATTTATTTAGTGAAAAAACAAAATCTCCTAGAATTTGCGCTCGAATTTCGAGGGCTGGAAGCTGCTAGTTTAATATAAACAGCTGTGGATGGTAAAGAATGAAACTTTAACCAAATACATGAAGAAATAAGGAAGGAAATAATAAAATGAACTAAAATACCAATAGAGCCAAAAGACCGAAAGAACTAAAAGAACGAAAGAAAACGGACTAGTTCACATAGTTCAGTAGAAATAATCGTTCAATTGACTTAGTTCGTTCCTCAACTACATAACTCTAGTGTTAATCGACTTAAGTAATACACCAGATGAAACTTTCACCACCTAAACGCCAATCAAGAACTGCATATTTGGTTAATATCTTTTTTTTACAAAATTAAAATATCTCTGTACATCTAACAGTCGCCAGCCTTATAATAGAAAAAATATTTTATTTCTACCCAGACTTTAAAAACACAATGGCTTAGCTTACTTACTCCATGGTAGGTATACTTTATTAGTCATAATAACGTATAATTAGAGCTAATGTTTTATTGCTATGACTAATAAGTTCCGGACAATAATTTTTCGTATGCTTTATTCCAACCTGCTCTGAAATACACAACTTGACCTTCATTTCTTTTTCATAATTCAGCAACAAGTCTTATCGAAAAAAAATACATAAATCTATAATTTGAAAAGTTTTTTTTTTATAGCATCCTCCCTGTTATACCTTTAACTAAGCAATAAATAACTTGTTTTATATTTTGCAATTAAATAAACAATAAAAGCGCAAAGCAAAAAAAAAAAAGATTTTTAATTGCTAATGTGATGATTAGGGTGATTAGTTTTTATGTCAATAACAAGTGAAATACATACATATGTACATAGTTATATAACAAAAAAAATTTGTTTTATTTTATTATTTTTTTTCATAGGCTCAATGGAATGAACCTTGGTCACGTAAATATACACGAAAACCTAACGGTTTGCCAGTCACGCAAGTACAACGTTTGGGTAGACAAATCTTAGAGGCATTACTGTTTCTCAAAGAACGTGGATTTCCGCTACACGGTCACCTGCATAGTGGAAATGTGATTTTACAGAATGGTGCTGCCAGGTAAGAAACTATAATTTGTTTAATGTTTAAGCCCTAAAATATGCTTTTAAATGTAAAAACAATAAAAACCTTTTTAATTATGCTAAAAATTTAAATAATTCCGGATTGGAAAATTTATTATAACTAAGTAAGAAAATTATAGTCGATCTAGACCGACTATACCATGCGTTTAGCAACTCTATCTCTTATGCTATGTTCACACGGACAGCAAGATCCGCGGTTCGCTCTCTCATTCACGGTACGCGCGCCAATCATGATTTAATCTACATGATTCGCCATGCAAAATTTTGAGAGCGAACCTACTTGGTTCATTTTGAACCTAGTTGTGAACCTAGAAAGTTGACTGTCACCTCCAATTTTGATAAAAAAAAAATGATCGTTAGTTTATCTGAACTAGCTGTCAAAAATATATAAACAAAGAAAAAACAAAAAATTAATGTGTGCAACAAAATAAATAGAAACATTTAACAAATTAAAAGCGTATATTTACATACATATATATCTATAACATTAATAGGCAAGGCGATTTCTTGTGACCGATGTAAGTTTCACAGTTTTACCCTGATTTTGACAAAGTATTAATCATTTGAAAGGTATTTCTTTTTAGCTGATAGCCAGATTTACAGATTTTCATCGTCTGGAATATTTTTTTGGAGTTATGATCGTTTAAAGTTGCTACTAACACATACATAAAATTATGCAATGCTATATGTGTGTTTATTAAATTTGTTAATGTGTTTGTGTTAATGTGTTGAGTTTGTTTTCTTCATTTAAAATAAGTTTAATTGTGAAGCATACCTTTAGGGTCCTTATTAAAGGAAAAAATAAAATTTCCTAGAATTTGCACTCGAATTTCGAGTGCTGGAACCTGCTAGTTCAAATAAAAATGGAAAAATGAAACGTAAAGTGTAGAAGGATTTCTTAAAATATTTGTACAAAAAATATTTATAAACGTCAAAATGAAACGAGAACATTCGTCTCAACACCGAGGTTCACAATCATGTATCAGAGAGCGAATCAAGTGGCTCATGTTGCCGTCTGAAAATGCTATTAGGTCAAACAAATTACATATAGAAAATAAGCATAAACCAAATTCGAGTGGCATTGTTATTACTTTTTTTGCCTTCGTATATGAAAAAGTTCATATCGTAAGCTACATTTATATGGGGACTATGTCAAAAAATGTACCGCTCCTGACCATATATGGTAAGGTCACCTATTTTTGCAAAAACATATTGAAACCAAATTTTAGAAAAATCTGTGAAATATTTTTGTATTTTGATAGATTTAAGTGAAAATCGGGAATCAGCTTCATATGGAGGCTATGACTAAAAATTTTTCTAAAGGGGTTATTTTTGGACTACTGATAAATGGATGTAATAAACATACACAAACCCAATTTGACCGAGATCTATATGATAATTTAGATATTATGGCAATTTAAGTCGATCTCATATGAGAAATTTGTATGGGGACTAGGTCTGAACATGAACCGATTTCTACCAATTTCATTATCATTCATTCTATGGCCGACAGAAGCTTATACACTAAATTTCATCAAAACATATTCATATTTGCGACCTGTAGTTTGACTACAAGGTTTATATGGACACACAGACGGATGGACGGACGGACAGATGGACATCGCTCAGAAAGTGATTCTAAATCGGTCGGTACAATAAAAGGGTCTAGGCCAAATATTTTTTGTAGTTATAAACATCAGCACAAAGTCATTATACCCTGACCACATAGTAGCAAGTAAGAAGGTCTAGACCGAATATACGATACCCTATACCATGGTTTAGAGACCCTATCTCTTCGGTCCAAATAATTGCATATAGAAAATAAGCATAAACCAAATTTGGGTGGCATTATTATTAATTTTTTTGGCTGCAGATATAAAAAAGTTCATATCGGATGCTATATTTATAAGTGGACTTGGTCAAAAAATGGACCGATCGTGACCATGTTTGGTAAAGTCACTTATATTTTGAAAAAATATATACAAACCAAATTTGAGAAAAATCTGTGCAAATATTTTTTTTTTATAGTTTTAAGTGAAGATCGGGAAGCAGCTCTATATGGGGCCTATGACTAAGTAATGTCCTAAAGGGATTATTGTTGGACTACTGAATAATGGATATAATAAACACATACAAACCCAATTTGACTGAGATCTATATGACAATTTGGATCTTATGGCAATTTATGTCGATTTCATTTGTATGGCGACTAGGTCTGAACATGGACCGAATTTCACCAATTTCGATAGCGTTTGTGCCATGGCTGAAAGAAGCTTATGTACCAATTTTCGTCAAAATATCTTTATAGTTGCGACCTGAAGTTTGATTACAATGTTTACATGGACACACAGACGGATGGACGGACGGACAGATAGACATCGCTCAGAAAGTGATTCTAAATCGGTCGGTACAATAAAAGGGTCCAGGTGAAATATTTTAGCTAGTTACAAACATCAGCACAAAGTCATTATACACTGACCACATAGTAGTATAGGGTATAACAAGTAAGAAAATTTTAGTCGGTCTAGAACGACTATACGATACCCTATACCATGGTTTAGAGACCCTATCTCTTGGGTCCAACTAATTGCATATAGAAAATAAGCATAAACCAAATTTGGGTGGCATTATTATTAATTTTTTTGGCTGCAGATATGAAAAAGTTCATATCGGGTGCTATATTTATAAGGGTACTAGGTCGAAAAATGGACCGATCCTGACCATATTTGGTAAAGTCACTTATATTTTGAAAAAATATGACTAAGTATTGCCCTATAGAAATTATTTTTGGACTACTAAATAATGGATATAATAAACACATACAAACCCATTTTGACTGAGATCTATATGACAATTTGGATCTTATGGCAATTTATGTCGATTTCATAGGGGTCATTTGTATGGGGACTAGGTCTGAACATGAACTGATTTCTACCAATTTCAGTAGCGTTCATTCTATGGCCGATATTCATATTTTCGACCTGTAGTTTGATTACAAGGTTTTTTATATGGACACACAGAAGGATGGACGGACGGACAGACGGACAGATGATTCTAAATCGGTCGGTACAATAAAAGGGTCCAGCTAAAATATTTTAGGTAGTTACAAATATCAGCACAAAGTAATTATACCCTGACCACATAGTGGTATAGGGTATAAAAAGTATACTGAAGAACAGGAAATGATTAGGATTTTGGGCGGTTTCGCAGAATATATGTTTTAAGATTTAAAGCTACTTTTATCAAGATCTTATTCTAACAAGGATTCTCTTTGAATACATTTACAAGGCTGTTTATGTTAACTAGCAGAGCCCAGCCCTCCAAATTCAAGTGCAAATTCTAGGAAATTTTTTTTAATATATTTGGGTACGTTCGTAAATGCAGTAGTTATGCATCTCTGCAGCATAATAAAAGTAAAACGTTCAAAAAAGGATCACTTGGCAGCACTGATTTACGTCAAAAGTTTTTTTATGCAAACAATTGACAGTGCTGCCGCAAATTTTTGCAATTATGGCATCATTTTAATTACACTACTCAACAAAATGAAAAAAATTTCATGTACTCCGGATGCGATAATTTTTTCTGTGTAGATAACCTTGACATGAGCTCGAAAAACGCAATAAAAAATTTTTTTTTCGTTTGGTTTTTTTTTTTTTTTTTTTTTTTTTAAATTTTAAAAATTTTTTTTTGGTTAATTTGTTTCGTCCAGCATAACTCGGGAACCACTAGCCCGATTTAATTGAATTAAATTGTAAAAAATTTAAAATTACAATTCCCTTAATCTGTTTATATATTGTTTTCCTATACAAGCAACAGTTTCCAAGTTAAAAATGAATATATAAAGGAAAAAACTTATTTTTGCCTAAAGATTTAAATTTTTTTTTTTTTAAAATTCATAAAAAATCCCAAATGAAAAAAAATGTCAAATCTTATTACTTTTACGTAAAGATACATAACCTATGAGCAAAATAAGAGAAAGATCATGAAAATCGATGCACGCGTTTCGCTTTTATTCGCAATTGAGTAAAGGTATGAATTTAAAAAATTTGCTCGACATATGCACAACTTTGTCTATGGTAAGGTTTTTTCTTTTTTATTACAAAAGAAATTAAAATTTGTTGGGTGACAAAAATATATGACTTTAAATTAAAAAACAATTCGATATATGTACAAGAAATTATCCTAAGGATATCAACATTAATTAATTATAAAAAAGTTTTAAAAAAAAATATCTAAACACAAAAATAAAAACCTTCAAATTAAAAATAATTATGTGCTTTTGTCTTTCTTTTATATTGTTGTGGGTCTGTTTCTCTTATTAGGAACCAGATATAGTCCCCCATCATAGCTTCGTTCCAAAATCCTTGGTATCGGTGCTCAATTTCTTTCATTTGCTGATGAAAACGCTCACCATGCTCGTCACTCACATCGCCCAGGTTGTCCGGAAAGAAGTCCAAGTGCGAGTGTAGAAAATGTATCTTAAGCGACATATTTGCTCCAATTTTTTTATAATTTTGGAGTAGTTGTTCGACGATCTCTCTGTAATTTGAGCTTTTGTTGTTTCCAAGAAATCCGGAAACAATTTGCCGAAATGAGTTCCAAGCTGCAGCTTCATTTGGTGATAAAATGTGTTCAAACTGTTGGTCTTGCAACAACTTTTTAATTTGCGGACCGTCGAAAACGCCTTCCTTAATCTTTGCCGATGAAAGGTGAGGAAAAATGGTTTTTAAATAGGCGAACGCTTCGCCATCTTTGTTGATAGCTTTCACGAAGTTTTTTATGAGTCCGAGCTTTATGTGAAGAGGTGGGAGAAAAACATTTTCCTTTTTTATGAGTGGTGTATATTTCACGTTGTCGCTGCCGGGGATGAAGTTAACTCTTTCTGTCCAACTCCTCCTGGTGTAATGATGTTGACGATCGCGGCTGTCCCAAAGGCAGAGAAAACAACAGTACTTTGTGAATCCACCTTGTAATCCACAAAGGATACCGATAACCTTAAGGTCGGCACAAACTTTCCAATCGTGTTTCTCATAGTTAAGGCACTTTAGTAGATTGTCCATGACTTCGTATGTTTCCTTGGTGTCAACGGCATGAGCAATTGGAATCGAAGGTTTCTTGTTGCCGTTGTGCAGTAAAATTGCTTTAAGGCTCTGCTAGTTGCTGTCGATGAAAAGACGCCACTCTCCTGGATCGTAAGAGTACCCGAGTTCACCAAATAATCCGGGAATGTCCTTACAAAAACAGATGTTGTCTTTTTTTGTGTAGTACCTTGCGTATGGTTCATGACGCTTCCTGTAGATTGTTGTCACCACACCAGGAGCCAAGAAACCGAACTGTTTCATGCGCGATGCATGCAACTCTGCATCTTCCTTGGAGAGTTTCAATTCTCTAACCCAATCGTTCAGTTCTGCTTGGGAACATAAGCGTTGACCTCCATGCAATGTATATGTTGACTCGCATTCTGATGTGGTTCCTACTGTCTCCGGATCTGATGATGGATGTATCGCCTCATTATTAGATGCCCATCTTGAAACGGGCGGTTGCGGGTCCACTGGTTCTTTGGAAAATGGCACTGGAAAATTCACTGTTGAAACAGCAGCGTAAGTCCATCGTATATTTTTTCCCACGCCTGTTTTTTTGCTAAGACAGAAGTAGCAATCTGTTGCATGGCAAAGCGGAGCTCTCCAAAGCATTGGCATGATGATTCTCGGCTGTCGTCTGAAAGAATTGCAATAATAAGTTATATATGTTCTTGAATTTCGTAATCTACACTTACCTTGAGTCACTTAGCTGTACGTAGCACCTTGGACATAGAGCACTTGGTGTCCACCGCTCATCTATGTTTGAGACCTTTAAATTGAAGCTCTCTTCAAATGAATCTCTCAATTTAGGTGAAAAATAACGCTTGTTTTTTCCACAAACGTATTCTCCGCACATGTAACAAAAATTACTTGGATTGGTATTGCATTCAAATACTCGCGAACGTTTGCTCATTTTAACTATCGCGTTCGTCGACACTTGTTGAATGAGTAAAATCGATCAATGAAGACCTATTTGTACTGTGTATTGTTTAGTATTTTACTGACAGGTACTTATAAATGGGTGTATATTTTTTTACGGTGGCTACATACCTGTTTCACCATGTGTGAGTCTTAAATTTTCCGAATAAATGTGGGTTGCATTTATGTAAAAAAATCATACAGGTAGTCACCGGAAAACCCAAATAAGTAAAAAAGTCCCCTTTCCTTTTTTCCTTTTAATTGTTCACGCACATTTATTACCGTTTATTACTTTGCTTACGCAATCATAAAAATTAAATAACCCTTTGTTTATTCCGTTTTGTTAATTCTGAGAATCATAAAAAAAAAGAAAAAACCTTACCATAGACAAAGTTGTGCATATGTCGAGCAAATTTTTTAAATTCATACCTTTACTCAATTGCGAATAAAAGCGAAACGCGTGCATCGATTTTCATGATCTTTCTCTTATTTTGCTCATAGGTTATGTATCTTTACGTAAAAGTAATAAGATTTGAAATTTTTTTTCATTTGGGATTTTTTATGGATTTTTAAAAAAAAAAAATTTAAATTTTTAGGCAAAAATAAGTTTTTTCCTTTATATATTCATTTTTAACTTGGAAACTGTTGCTTGTATAGGAAAACAATATATAAACAGATTAAGGGAATTGTAATTTTAAATTTTTTACAATTTAATTCAATTAAATCGGGCTAGTGGTTCCCGAGTTATGCCGGACGAAACAAATTAACCAAAAAAAAATTTTTAAAATTTAAAAAAAAAAAAAAAAAAAAAAAACCAAACGAAAAAAAAATTTTTTATTGCGTTTTTCGAGCTCATGTCAAGGTTATCTACACAGAAAAAATTATCGCATCCCGAGTACATTTTGACTGTTGACTAGTGTTATTGATGCATTAGAGCGCGAAGCTTAAAAAAATTAAACATTGGTGCAAAATGGTAAGTAGCGCATTATAATAAAAATTGTTGATACAAATTTAAATAATATCGTTTTATTATTTCAAAGTAATTTTTTATTTTAGGAATCCGCCTTCTTTTTCATTTTAATTGATTTTTAATAACCAAAGCTCGTTTCTTCTTTCTTTTAATTCTGTTTTTATTATAAGTTAACAAAAATTTGTCATTTTTAGAATCAAGATTGTCAATAGTTTTTAATATTATTGTGGTGAACATGTTTTTTATCTTTTGCAAAATGTTCTAAAAAGCAAACTCTGTGCAATTGTTGAGCAGTAACAAAAGATCACGCATCAGCAACAAAACTTGGCATAAATGCCGCAATGATGTACAAATTTACTGCATTTACGAACGTACCCTTTCTTTGAAGTTTTAGGCCACCTAAAGGTATGCTATTCACAGTTCACAATTCAATACAGGGCATGTTATATGCAATTATTATAAAAAATTCGATTGTGTTATTGGTTTATGTCCAAAATTATTTTTCAATTCAACACAATTTTTGCAAACGCATTAACAAATTTAATAAACATACACACGGCATTGTATAATTTTATGTATGTTTTAATAGCAAATTTAAATGCATTTCACTCCAAAAAAAAATGTAAAAATGTAAAAATCTGTAAATCTAAAAAAAAAATACCTTTCAAATGAAGTATGTTTGGTTAAAGTCGGGGTAAATCTGAAAAAGTTACATCGGTCACGAGAAATCGGCTAGTCTATTAATATTATAAATTTTATGTTGTTCTATTATGATGACTCTGGAACAGCAATGAAGACTCCACAAGATAACTGACACCCGCTCCTTGAGTTCTAGTCAATTTACAGTGACTTATTATATCGAGTTTCTTCAATAGCGATTGTCCTAAACTCAATATAACATGGCCATAAGAATATTGTGGATGTTTTAGTATATTGTGGATGTTTTTTTGCATATCTTATGCAAACTAGCATCAGAAATATTTTTTAAAAATGCATTTACTTTGCAAAGTTTAAATTAAAAAAAAAAATAACAAACGTTCTTATTCATAGAATACGAATTCAATTTACAAAAGCTGTACACAAAAATTACATTTCATCCATGCCAGAATACAACCTAAAGGTACTCCTAAGCAACAAACGAAATTTACCAAGAAAAAAAAGAAAAACAAAGAAAAGAAAATAAAAACTCCATACAATGGAATCGAAATGTAATTGTTGGTTTCTAGTGAAATGTATGCAAATTATGTACATAAAGTGTGTGCTTTATGGGTATTTAGTGTTGGCTAACAATTGGAAAACACGAAGAACTGAAAAAGAATATATTTAAATTTTTTGTGTAAAAGTTTTCTATGTAAAAGATATTTCAAATAATTTGGAATAGTGTGGGTTGGAGAGTTTAGATCGGCCTCACTTCTTCTTCAGGATCCCAGCAACCTCTAAACATTTTTAAATAAAACATATAAATTGAAAAACAAATCCAAAATTTTTAATTTTTAAAATCAACGATTTTAGTAACTGATTGCATTCTTCTTAATCATAGTTAACCCTATTTAACATGGTAACGAAAACGGTCACTAAATTTTGTATAGTATTATATTCGGAATAACTGCACATGTTTTCAAAGAAAAGTGCAAAAAATTATATTTTTTGCAGGAATTGATAAAATATTTATTTTAAATGCGAAAATCTACAGAACCTTTTAATTTTAGTACACTATTCCACTATGAGGTGAGTGTATAACCACCGAAAATATTTACCTAAACCCACCCAAAAGTCGAAGTTAGTGTGTTTTCATTTGTTGGCATGTCTGATGTGTAAAGGATGTACAGAACCAGGTCCAAGATACTACCTTGTGGTACACCAGCATGAATTGTCTTTGGATGGCTCACAAAATTTTTCACTTTTATAGAGAATTTTCTATTAATTATATATATAGCACTCCGTTAGCTTATGTGTGTTCGGGGGCAACAACTGTTTAACTTTATAGAGGAGCCCCTCGTGCCAAACTCGGTCGAAGGCTTGCGAGACGTCTACAAAAAGTACGTCTATAATAGCTCTTTTTATGGCACTTCAAATTCGGTGAACTTGCTCAGCGATGCTGTGTTTTCCTCAGAAACAAAATTGATGTGCTGGAATGACATTATTTTGATCTACGGATATTGTGAGTTTGTTCACCAAAATTCCCTCGAATAATGTTGACAAGTTCGACAGTAAACATATTGGTCTATACGAATGGGCCTTTGTGTGATCTTTGTCTGGTTTAGGTATCATTGTAACGAGTGAAACTTTCCATTCTGGGGGAAAATGTTCAAGGCGTATTATGGCATTAAAAATCAACAGAATTATTCTTAACTATCAGATTCCAGCCCTCGAAATTCGAGCGCAAATTCTAGGAAATTTTATTTTTTTTTTATTAAATAAAGACCCTAAAAGTATGCTAATCAATTATAGTCAATTCACAAATCAACACAAGAAAACAAACTTATTTTTATTACAAACACATTAACAAGTTTAATAAACACACACATAGCATATGTTTAATTTTATGCATGTGTTAGTAGCAACTTTAAATGCAATTTGCTCAAAATAAAAAGAAAAAATTTAAAAATCTGTTAATCTGCAAATCGACTAAAAAGAAATACCTTTCAAATAATATACATTTGGTCAAAATCGCGATAAAACGGTAGAACAAAACATCAGTCACAAGAGATCGCCTAGCCTGTTAATATTATAGATGCCATCGATCCCCGAAGCTTTTTTTAAGCTTAAATCAACAACAGCCTTTTCGACCTCTCGAATCTCAAAACGAAGGGGCACTACTCTATGCTGTGGAGTAACAGGTGGCAACTCATCAATAGAACTAGTGGTTATATTCGGAGTAAAGACATTCTTTAGATGTTCCACAAACAGATCTCCTTTTTCTTTGTCATTTGTAGCCCATCCTCCACTTTCCGTGCTTAGAGGAGACTTGCTACAGCAGGTCTTTTAAGATTTTTTATAACACGCCACAAAAAGTAATCAGTTTTTTCTGTTGGATCCAGATTTTCGAGATATTTATTCAATTTAGCGTTTCTTTGTGTTTCAAGCAGTTTCCTTAGGATTCTCGTGAATTCTTGCATTGCTGCTTCGAATTCTTGCATTCTCTTCGAATTCTTCTTTTTTCATCAAATAGCCTTTCAACATCTACAGAAGAAGTTCTGTATGGCCGAGGGGGTTTAGTAGCAAGTTGAGCAGCTGGTTTGAGATTTTGTTCGAAGTTAACAATCGAGAGCTCAATATCATCCGGTGTTCCTAACGGAAAGCTTTCTGGGTACTAAGAAACTTTTTGTATTTTAGACAATCAATATTACTTGAAAGCGTTAAATCACCAGATGGGGACACAATTTCGTGGAGGTTCGAAATAGTAACAACAACGGGTGTGTGGTCAGACAAGAGTTCCAATGAAGATTCTACGTGCACAAGTTCTTTTGCGATGTTCTTCCTTACTCCGAAATCGATTAAATCGGGTATTTTTGTTGGCCAGTACGTTAGTTCTCCGCTTGAGACCATATCCTTACCCATTTTAGAAATTGTGTTGAATAAAACACGACCTTTCGGGGAAATTAGCCGCGACCCCCAGAATGTATGCTTGGCATTAAAATCGCCAGCAACTATGAAACGAGGGTCTAGCAACTATAAAACGAGGGATAAGAATTTTTGATGACCAGAGACCAATTTATATTGATTTTCTGATATAGAAAACCTTGGGGAAGAATATATTGTTTCCAAGTTCTTCAAAGCAAATAGTACTAGCTTGAAGAAAGTTTTCGCAATGATCAGACATTAAATAATGTTTTTATCTGGATTTAATTATGATAGCTGAGCCACCACATGCTGTGCCTCTTGGTTCCTTATTATCATAAAAGGTGTATCCGCGCAGTGAAAAGAAACTCCTACGAGTCAAATGAGTTTCAGAGACAAGCAAAATATCAATTTGATTGTATCTTAGAAAATGGTCAAGTTCGTCTTTATGTTGGCTTAAGCCGTTTGCGTTCCAGAAACATATTTTCCAACAGTTCATGGTATGCTTAGCATAGCTTGCAATATATTGGATTGCATTTTCATCATCTCTTGCATCATGTTCTTCATAGCGTTCATGAATGCATTTATCGTTTGAACTAGAGTATCGAGGTTCGACTCAAGTTTATTTTGATTTTTCGGGGGATCGCATAAGAAATTTGTTACTCGCTTTTTGAGGGAAAAAATATTCATCTATATATATAAAAAATTTATCAATTTTAACAATTCACAATTCAACACAGAGCGTCTGATATATAATTTAAATCTTTCGCATTAACAGGGTGTAACGAATTATTATAAATATTTTATTTCATTTAATTCAGTATATTTTTAAAACAGATTAAACATAAATTTTATCATTCTTAACTTCTCCTCCATATGAACTATAATTATGCCAATTTTCTTACTCCTCCGAGCCCGCATATTACTTAAAAAGGGAACTAAAAATTTACCTTCACGTATTAATATATAGATACCTAACGAATTAGCCCTATGTATGATATACTTTTATTCGATTTAAGTAAATATCGGCACCTTAGACTACATATGGACCCATTTATTTTTTGACTTATGATGTGGATATAAAAATCACATATATATATATAGCTAATCTAAGTCGGACCAGTCTGAATATGTACTTATTTTCAACAATTTCATTATACCCTACAATACAATGTGGGGAGAGTATAATGAACTTGGGCTGGTTTTTGACTCACCATTATTATACCGATCGAATAAGGGTCACACAATAAAAATATACTTATTTTGATGGAATCTGGAAGTTAAGATTAAGTATGTCCTAAGATGATCACTTTTGAAATTTTACCATATGAGATCAAATCAAATTACCTAAAGATCGTGGTTATGTGAAGTTTTCGGACTAAAGTAATTTTTCAGACAGTTTTATCTGCAAATTTTAAAAAAAAATTGACTGCAGAAACGAAGCATATTTTTTAACTAATCTAATCGCATGCTGGCAATACAATTATTAATTTGACAGAAGCCAACATTCATTCTAAATCTTCACAATAGTAGCATTTAAGCATGTGTGTGTGGTGAATATTTGGTTGGCAAAAAAGAATATGCAATATCAGAATCATTAAAATATGCATATTTACATTATTTTCGTTTTGCTGTCAGAAACTTGTACGAACCGTGGACGCCGACAATGTTTTGCAATAATTGCAGAACTATTTTATACAAGTGGTCAAATGGCAAGAAGATCTATTTCGATTTTTCTATTCCAGTACTTTGGAGACAGACGTGTTCAAGATTAATATGAGTACCTGCCACGATGGCCCGACCTCACGTTCACTACCAATTTGAGGCATGCATTTGGAAATGACCTCGCCCCTGGATGAGGAGCGGAGTACTATCTAAAACTCTTGCCGATCTATGGGTCACGGCACCCGGTTGCAATATAACTCCACACCGAACTTGCGCTCTCCCCGCGATTTGGGTCTAAACCACAGCCGCCACGATGCTCCCATAGGGGGCCGCACCACTGCCAGGCTGGAACTAAGTTCCAGGGGCTCGTGACACCCGTGATACCAGAATAAAGCCTCCGGTCAGGCTTCGCAGCCGAAGCTACTACCAGTTGAACTCCAAACAGTTCGGGACTGGTGGCCCTGGACGACAAACATATAGACATAAAAAGACAAAGACACAACACAACAATGAACAGCCGCACTCTGAGTGAGCATGTGCCTCCTCAGCAGCAGCACACAAAAGGACAACAATAAACATAGCCCCCTCGCGGAAGCTCGTCAGACAACACATAAAACGACAGGAACAGATGCGCAGGAATAACTGGTAGCAGCAACAACAGCAATCTGCAGGGAGAGAGCTGAAAACGGTGCACCGTTGTGGAGGGACATATACTGATGTATCAGCCTCCGCCAACAGTCATACTCATATCCAAAATCCAGGCAAGACGATGTGCACTACCGGAGAGACCACCCATTGGCAGTTAAGTACCACCACGGATGCCCGCATCAGAAGCCACCTCCACTAACGTCCGGTTCTCCTACGATTGAATACGCCCCTTGCGTATTCACCTAAATTTCTAGCAGTCCGCTTGTCCTCTAATGCCCTACTAAAATCCCATCCTACTGCTGTTTCAAAAATCCCCATACTAACTAAACTCGTAACATCACTATAAAGTCAACACCCGGTCAAAACATGTACGCAGTCCTCCGGACCTTGCCCACACCTACAGTCCGGCGTATCGGACAGACCTCTCTTATGCAGAAAAGCATTCAAGGAGCCATACCCAGTCAGTAAAAAGCCAAGACTCAAGCCGAAGCCGAAGTCCGGGCGGTCTCTAACGAATGTCACGTCCCTTATAAATTCGTAGGTTGTTCGCCCCTTGTCACTATCCGTCCAACGTGAACGCCATCTTGTAATAAGATGCTCGTCCAGCAGGAGTTTCACCTGCCTCAAATCTAGGTCAGCGATTTCAGTCGAAGTTAACCAGTCATGCCCTGATAGTGGCAGTCCCTTCTTAACCTTGTAAATGATACCACGTCGTACCACCTTCAAGTCAAGTGGAGGTGCACCTAACAGAACTTGAAGAGCATATGTCGAAACTGTGTGACAAACTGGGATGCAAGCCAGCATTGCCACTCTCTCACAAGACAAGGTGCGTTCCTTGCCCATAGCAGACAGAGTGGTGCTGTACCATACAGACGAGCCGAACGTTGCGCAGGCAACGAACAGATCACTATATATGGCACAGACAGCTCTCCTGCTAAGACCCCAGTCATTCCTAAGGATGCGTCTGATACCTCCCACAACAACCGTCAAATTTTCTCTTACGGCAGAGAAATGAGCTAAGAAGTTCATCCTCTCACTAATGTGGATACCTAGATACTTGATACTTGTAACTAACGTCTCCTGTCCGAACTACCGGTGGTCGCGCCTGCGATAAGCTGCCTTTTAGCAGCATCATGACTGTCTTTTCCCGTGACACTTCAACTCCGACATTGTTTCCCCACTCATTGACTTCACGCATGGCCCCCCACCCTTCCTCTCCAGTTCAGCACGAGACTGACCTTCGATTAAGATGAGCAAGTCATCCGCGTAAGCACAGAGTTGGTGGGATGCTCTTAGAGACCTTAACAAGGGATCCATCATTAGATTCCATATAAATGGACCGCAGATGGAGCCTTGCGGGCAGCCCCTAACAACCTCCCTACAAACAGTGTCATTAGCTCCTACCGCAAAAACTTTCCTACCACTAAAGTAGCTTCTCCACAAGGGAAGCTGCCTGCAACCTACCGTCCGTAGTCTGTCAAGTACCCTATCCCATGAGAGGTAATCAAACGCACCTTTAAAGTCAACAAATATGCCAAGGACATATTTGTTCGGAAAGTCAGTCACGCAATTTCGGTCATGATGCCAAGCATCCTCAAAACATTTCCCCTCTTTAAACCCAAACTGAAACTCAGAAGGTACCTCATTGTGGGATTCCTTCAGTCTGTTAACCATAATCTTCTCCAGTACTTTTCCATGCACTGGAAGAAGGCTTATGCCCCGATAAGAGCGAGGATCGCTCCTCATTCTATCGGGCGACTTCAGGAGTACCACAACTTTGGCTTGCTTCCAAGCCTCAGGGAAGTAACCCTCACTAATACACCTCCTATAGAGTGCCTCAAGGTATTCCGTTATGGCTTTCCAGATGCTCTTACACATCTCTCCAGTCATACCATCCAAACCTGGAGACTTTCTACTCTTGACTCGGCACATGCTAACATTTACCTCTAGTCTTTCCAGTGGCGGAGGGCCGGCCACCGCCTCATAGAGACGATGAACAGCTGGTTCAGCCCCTGGGGAGAGTGCCTCAAGTAAAGCGCTAGTGCACTGTCTCCACGTCTGTAATGTCACTCCACTTATAAGACCTGACAAGAGAGAAGTAAATTAATATTAAGATGGCAAACGCAAGTTTTGTATTATGATTGTTTTCTTTTCAAATGAAATTTATTGAAGAAACTGAGAAGCATATTATAGATCAAACATAAAGCAAAAAAGACTTAGTTTTGTGGAAAATATTTTCAAAAAGCATGAAAAAAAATAATTTTTCCAACATTTTGCTTCATAAGCACCACAAAAATTATCTAAATCAATTTTTTTTTTAAATTTTAATTGTTGCACAGGTCTCTAACAATAATTTGGCTTTTACAGATTGAAAAAATAGCAAATAGTCGACGAGTTATAGCCAAAAAACCATATAAACAATATGCTGAAATCGGCATTTGACTGCAAAGTTCGAAAGTCGATTAAAAAAAAATTCGAACTAACATAAACAAACGCCGCGATACGGGTCTTCTAATTTAGCCTCTATTTTCACCCTTCACCCTCAGAATCGACCTAACTTTTGCTAACCTGAATTTGTTCCACAGTGTTAATGAAGACATCCTCATCAAACACACAGTAAAAAAAATTACATACATAGGGGTCATATAATCCGGCCTCCCGATATTTACTGATTTTTATATCTAAAGACAAATATGACATAAAAGTATTACCCAAATTTGATTTGTGTTGGATTTAAGAAATAATCATTAGTTTTGGAAATAGAAGGTGGTGCACAGTTATTCGTGGGCCCGACTTTATGTGAATCCGTAATTCACAGTACCCAATACGAGTTTATCTAAGTTAGAAGCGAGTTTATCTAAGTTAGAAGCAGGTTCAAACTTCACGGTATGCTAACCACAAATTATTTAAAATCACAAAATATTCTTGGATCTAACATCCTAATTCCAAAACTCATGTTTTGAAGTAAAACATAGTCTAGACCGACAATTACTTATTTATATATACTTTTTCTTTACTTGTACTTGCCGCTCACAAAACCATAGTATTAATAACTCTTTCCAATTATTTATACTACAATATATAATGACATTTTATTTGTTTGTTCTTTCAAATCATAATTATCCTTTTGTTTTATATTTAACTACTCTTTTGATGTGACAAAAGTAATTTTCTCCCTCGTAATGCAAATGCTGATTGTAATACCAAATGTTAACATGGCAAACAAACAAAACGTAATCAAATTAAGATAAAAGAATGGCAGAAACAACAACACCAGTGTCATTGCAATTTTATAACAATGGCATAATTGAAATTCATATTAAACAGAAAATAATGCAAGAAAAAAAAAAGAGCGGAAAAAAAGCATTTAAATTAAGCTACTTTACAGTACAATGCCATTCATATTTATAATTATGTTTTAAATTTCTTCGTGAAATAGATTATCTGGTCTGGAGAATGGTCTGCTTGGACTATCATCGCGTATAAATGCCGTGGTGTGGTCACGTTCAACAACAGACATCGAAAATGTTGATATCATATGTTTTGGTCATTTACTGTATGAAATGTGCATGGGCCAAGAGATGACAACACCAAAACCGTCCATGAGAGTATTAGAAATGGAAATGGATCAGTTTCCTCAAGTAAGTTGATAAATGAAAATCGTTAAATTCAAATGATATATTTAATATTTACGAAGAATTTCTGAAATTGGAAATGTTCCATAAATTTTGTACCTGTAACTCAAATTTAAAAAAATATTAAATGATTAATTTTATTGGTTGCTTTTAGATATTAGATATATTGGGATTGATCTTTGAACCTCCCAATGGGATGTGTCCGTCTGTTGAGGAACTTGTACTGTGTGATTTGTTTAGGTCAATCGATTTACGGGAACTACGAGGACCTTGTTTTAATGTAAGTATTTAATTCATAACTAAAAATTTAATAACTATAAGTACAAAGTATGATACAGAAACATGATTTTAGATGTGAAGTCATCAATAAGCAAATTCTATTGCACAATACAATCACAAGTTAGGAAGTGTTTTGAGATAAAATGAGGGAGCGAATAGCGTTATAAAAACGTTTTGAAAAATGCAAAATGAAAAACGAAAACTGAAAAATTAATAATTAAAAATTAAAAATGAAAAATAAAAAATTTAAAATTAAAAATGTAAAATAAAAATGAAAATGAAAAGTTAAAAAGGAAAAATAAAAATGAAAAATGAAAAATACAAAAAAAAAATTACCTAAATATAAAAAATGAAAAATAAAAAATGAAAAATAAAAAATGAAAAATTAAAAATGAAAAATGAAAAGTGAAAAATTAAAAATGAAAAATGAAAATAAAAAATAAAAAATGAAAAATGAAAAATTAAAAATTAAAAATTAAAAATTAAAAATTAAATATTAAAAATTAAAAATTAAAAATTAAAAATTAAAAATTAAAAATTAAAAATTAAAAATTAAAAATTAAAAATTAAAAATTAAAAATTAAAAATTAAAAATTAAAAATTAAAAATTAAAAATTAAAAATTAAAAATTAAAAATTAAAAATTAAAAATTAAAAATTAAAAATTAAAAATTAAAAATTAAAAATTAAAAATTAAAAATTAAAAATTAAAAATTAAAAATTAAAAATTAAAAATTAAAAATTAAAAATTAAAAATTAAAAATTAAAAATTAAAAATTAAAAATTAAAAATTAAAAATTAAAAATTAAAAATTAAAAATTAAAAATTAAAAATTAAAAATTAAAAATTAAAAATTAAAAATTAAAAATTAAAAATTAAAAATTAAAAATTAAAAATTAAAAATTAAAAATTAAAAATTAAAAATTAAAAATTAAAAATTAAAAATTAAAAATTAAAAATTAAAAATTAAAAATTAAAAATTAAAAATTAAAAATTAAAAATTAAAAATTAAAAATTAAAAATTAAAAATTAAAAATTAAAAATTAAAAATTAAAAATTAAAAATTAAAAATTAAAAATTAAAAATTAAAAATTAAAAATTAAAAATTAAGAATTAAAAATTAAAAATTAAAAATTAAAAATTAAAAATTAAAAATTAAAAATTAAAAATTAAAAATTAAAAATTAAAAATTAAAAATTAAAAATTAAAAAGTAAAAATTAAAAATTAAAAATTAAAAATTAAAAATTAAAAATAGAAAATTCAAAATTAAAAATTAAAAATTAAAAATTAAAAATTAAAAATTAAAAATTAAAAATTAAAAATTAAAAATTAAAAATTAAAAATTAAAAATTAAAAATTAAAAATTAAAAATTAAAAATTAAAAATTAAAAATTAAAAATTAAAAATTAAAATTAAAAATTAAAAATTAAAAATTAAAAATTAAAAATTAAAAATTAAAAATTAAAAATTAAAAATTAAAAATTAAAAATTAAAAATTAAAAATTAAAAATTAAAAATTAAAAATTAAAAATTAAAAATTAAAAATTAAAAATTAAAAATTAAAAATTAAAAATTAAAAATTAAAAATTAAAAATTAAAAATTAAAAATTAAAAATTAAAAATTAAAAATTAAAAATTAAAAATTAAAAATTAAAAATTAAAAATTAAAAATTAAAAATTAAAAATTAAAAATTAAAAATTAAAAATTAAAAATTAAAAATTAAAAATTAAAAATTAAAAATTAAAAATTAAAAATTAAAAATTAAAAATTAAAAATTAAAAATTAAAAATTAAAAATTAAAAATTAAAAATTAAAAATTAAAAATTAAAAATTAAAAATTAAAAATTAAAAATTAAAAATTAAAAATTAAAAATTAAAAATTAAAAATTAAAAATTAAAAATTAAAAATTAAAAATTAAAAATTAAAAATTAAAAATTAAAAATTAAAAATTAAAAATTAAAAATTAAAAATTAAAAATTAAAAATTAAAAATTAAAAATTAAAAATTAAAAATGAAAAACGAAAGATGAAAAATTAAAAATGAAAAATGAAAAATTAAAAATGAAAAATTTAAAATAAAAATTGAAAAATAAAATATGAAAAATCAAAAATCAAAAATTAAAAATCAAAACTTAAAAATAAAATATGAAAAATCAAAAAATAAAAATCAAAAATTAAAAATAAAAAATGAGAAATGAAAAATGAAAAATAAAAAAATAAAAATATAATATGAAAAATAAAAAATGAAGAATAAAAAATGAAAAATGAAAAATGGAATATAAAAAATGAAATGTGAAAAACGAAAATTTAAAAAATAACCAGCTGAAATAATAAATAATAAATATTTTTATATAAGCGGAGCCCACCCCCCCCCCCCCTGTTGAAATTACACTTATTCACAAAATAAATCATTTGTCTGAGCAAAATTAAGATAATATTTTTTGTCATTTTATCGGGCAGGTCAGTATTTAAATGGGGTAAATCGGGCATCATTGTGCCCAAATATGGCCTAAAATATGGAGACTTCTCTAAAAAATTCTAAAGCGTTCAGTGTGTTTGTTGTAAGAATATAATATTATGTTTATCAAAGTGTTTACTTTTTCAAATATTTTGATAACGTTTGTTGTAAATAGTCCAAATATTAATGTAAACGTAAAAGCCAGATGGTGGGCATCTAAGGTTCGCCAAAGTTGAATTTAACACTATTATTTGCCTTTTTTATATAGAAATAAAATTATTTTCTCATCTTTTGATGAATATAACAATCAATAAAAAAAATACTTTGGCTTGAAGACGACAGTTTTCTATTTTTTAGATGAAATCAATAAAAATATTGCTTTTAGTATTCTCTGAAAAAAAAAAGAATCCATAATATACAAAATATACTACATATGTAAACATGAATTATTTTTTTCGATCTTCTGCTTTAATCGATTTACAAAAATTTCTTATTGAGAAAGTTGTTATCGATTTATATTTAGTTTACTATATAAAGTTATGTTCTTTTTTTAGATTAATATTATCGTTTGAAAAAATATTTTTTAACTAGCCCTTTTCCTAATAGTAATTGTAATAATAATTGGCAAGGCGATTTCTTGTGAACTCTTCCTTACTTTTAGTTACCAAATTTTGACGAAAAATATACCATTTGAAAGATATTTCTTTGCAGATGTCCACCATATTGACAGATGTGCACCATCTGATACATTTTTCGGAGTAAAATTCATTTAAAGTTGCTACTAATACATACATAGAACACATATTTAAGCTTCAAATAAAAAACTATACAATGTTGTGTGTGTGTTTATTAAATTTGTGTTGAATTGTGAATTGACTAAAATTGATTAGCATACCTTTAGGCTCTTATAAAATTATTTATTAATAAGCCAAGTTATATATCTTCTACGTGTTCAACAAATATTTATAATGAAATTAATAAATTTTATTTAAAGCTTCAAATAAAAAACTATGCAATGTTGTGTGTGTGTTTATTAAATTTGTGTTGAATTGTGAATTGGCTAGAATTGATTAGCATACCTTTAGGCTCTTATAAAATAATTTTTTAATAAACCCAGTAATATATCTGTGTGTTCAACAAATATTTATAATGAAATTAATAAATTTTATTTGAAAATTCACTATTTAATGAATATTATTATACATTCATCATTTTTTTTTTTGTAAATATATTGATTAAAAAACATTGAAAGAAACAAATTTTGTACAAAAATAAAATTTTCTGGAACTTGCACTCGAATTTCGAGGGCTGGGCTCTGCTAATAGTAAATTAATATTCTGTAACTCAAGATCTTTATTATTATTGTTATCGATTGAAAAATTTATTAGCATAAAATACTTTTTATGTCAATAGAAATTAAATATATTTAGCAAAGTCTAACTTATTATTCTTATCAATTGATAACTAATTTTCTTAAAAAAAATTTTATTTTATACGTTTTAAATTATTATCGAAATTTAAGGTTATCTGACATTTACAGCGGTTCTTGTTCTGATTTTATTCGTTAACTTTTTTTTGTCGTTTAGACCATCAAGCCGAGCCTCAGTAGATCAACCCTCAATTTATTACAAGCCGTTAAGAAACGACAATGCGCATCGCTGGGCAATTCATTCAGCGAGACAAGTTCTCCCTGTACACCGCCCTCAACACCGCGCGATCGTCGGTCTGGGTAAGTTCTAATTTTAATATGTAAACATTCAAACAACAACAACAAAATCCAAATAAATGTACAAAAAATTGAGCTGTTTTAAATACAAAAAAAAAAAAAGTAAAAAAGAAAAATTTCTTTCAATGTTGTGAATTTTCCAAAATTTTACATGTTTCCCTACGAAAAGATTGGCAAAATTATTGAAATTTGAAATATGTAGTTGAAATCTTGAAATGTACATGGTCAATTCATTGAAATATTGATCATGTACTGATTTTTTTTTATATAATAACGATTTGTATTTCATTACTTTTGTTGGTGTTTTTCGATGGTGGAATATACTCTTTCTGAACTTGTTTTGTTCTTGTTCTGTTTTATATTATTATGTAACTACAATATTTATGTGCAAATAACTAAAACCAACTAAAATACTCTGTTTTTTTTTTTTCAAATATATACTCATAACTCTTAATGTTTCATTTACATAATGTTTATTATTACAAAATTATGCATAAAATGACATAATATTTGATTTTTTTTTTTAATATATACCGTCGACCTCCGTCCCTTTAGCTCCCCCCCTTTTTTGCTCTTTCTATCTCTATATCTCTCTCTCTCAATCTCTAAGCAAAATTCTAATTTAATAACAAAATTGGGAAATTTTTGTTGTAGCATGTTTTACTTAAATAAATAATAAATTAATTTAAATAATAATATTAATAAAACTTTTTGTATACAACATACTCGCAGCTATATACATTTACATAAAAAATATATTTATTTACTTATAAATAATAATGTTAATTTTTTTTTTTTTTTGTTAACAATACTATATTTTTAGAGCAAAAACTTTTTGTACATTTTTTCTACCTATCCTTCCCCAACCCCCCAAAAAAAAAATAAACCAAAGCATTTTTGTTGTGAATTAGTTCGCCTTTGATAAGGGAACATTTTGATCTTATGGTAAACTTGATTTTATGGTAAATGGAAGATAAAAGTAAAAGCATTTTTGGCTAAATGAAAATATAGAGCAAATCTGATAACTTATTTATTTTGCTTGAAATAATATTAACTAAAAAATTCCCAAATTAAAAACAACATACTATACGATGATTCTAAGTCAATTTAAATAGTCTCTCAACCCGACTTTTCCAGATTTCAATGAAATTATCATGAGCCAGCTTTATGGCGATATAAATAAAATTAAATTTTAAAATTCTTTTATCTCATTGTATTTTCATTAAATTAATTTTTCAATATTAGAAAAATCAAATTTTTTAGATTTTGACGTCCTATTTAGACATATCTATAATATTAATAGGCAAGACGATTTCTTGTGACCGATGAAAGTTTCACAGTTTTTCCCCGATGTTGACAAAAAAATATCATTTGAAAGGTATTTATACCCTATACCACTATGTGGTTTGGGTATAGTGACTTTGTGCTGCTGTTTGTAACAACCAAAAATATTTGACCTAGACCCATCTTTAATTATACCGATCGAATCAGAATCACTTTCTGAGTTGATTTAACAATGTCCGTCCGTCCGTCCGTCCGTCCGTCTGTGTGTCCATGTAAAGCTTGTAATCAAACTGCAGGTCGCAAATATGAATATATTTTGACGAAATTTGGTATATAAGCTTGTATCGGCCATGGGATGAACGCTATTGAAATTGGTGAGAATCGGTCCATGTTCAGACCTAGACCTTGTCATATAGATCTTACTCAAATTGGGTTTGTATGCGTTCATTACATCCACTAATGAGTAGTCCAAAAATGATCCCTTTGACCCCATATAGAGCTGCTTCCCGATCTTCACTTAAATCTATTAAAAAACAAAAATATTGCACTGATTCTTCTCAAATTTTGTTTGTACATATTTTTGCAAAATACAAGAGACTTTACCAAACATGATCAGGATCGGTCCATTTTTGGACCTAGTCCCTTTATAGATATAGCATCCGATATGAACTTTTTCATATCTGCAGCCAAAAAAATTAATAAAAATCCCACTCAAATTTGGTTTTTGCTTATTTTCAATGTCCAGTTAGTTGGGCCTAAGAGATAGGGTTTCTAAACGCATGGTATAGGGTATCGTATAGTCGGTCTAGACCGACTATAATTTTCTTACTTGTTTTTTTTTGTAGCTGTTACCCAGATTTACAGATTTTCATCGTCTGGAATATTTTTTTGGAGTTATGATCGTTTAAAGTTGCTACTATCACATACATAAAATCATACAATGCTGTGTGTGTTTATTAAATTTGTTAATGTATTGAGTTTGTTTTCTTCATTTAGAATGAGTTGAATTGTGAAGCATACCTTTAGGGTCTTTATTAATTGTGAAATAAAATTTCCTAGAATTTGCACTCGAATTTCGAGGGCTGCAATCTGCTAGTTGCAATTAATATGCATGGAAATTTTCAACCTTAAATGTTAAGTTCTAAAGGGTTTTTCAATAAGAGCGCTACAAAAGTTTTTTTTAAATAAAACAAAAACGGTTTCGGATATCACTGAAATTCTTTATTCCTGTGAAAGTACGTTCGATGATGTTATGTATGGAAATCGATCTCTTTTGCATGGCCACCACGGGCACGCTTGCAGAAGTCCAGACGCTGAACCCAATTTTCGACGGCTTTCAAGCATAAATCTGTCGATACTGCTGCAATTTCACGTTCGATATTCGTACGAAGTTCATCAATCGTCGGTGGCTTGTTAGCATAGACCGTAAACTTGACGTAGCCCCACAGGAAATAGTCCAACGGCGTCAAATCGCACGACCGAGGCGGCCAATCGACTGGACCATTTCGTGAGGTAACACGTTCTCCAAACTTGGTTTCCAATAAATTGATTGTGACATTCGCTGTGTGGCTTGTGGCGCCATCCTGTTGGAACCACATGTCCTCCAAGTCCATATCATCCAATTGGGGCCAAAAATATTCGGTTATCATTGAACGGTAGCGATTCCCATTCACAGTAACGTGCCGGTCTTGATCATCACGGAAGAAGTACGGCCCAATGACGCCGCCGGCCCATAAACCGCACCAAACCGTAATTTTTTCGGGATCCAATGATGACTCATGGAGTACGTGTGAATTGCTGTCTGACCAATAACGCATATTTTGTTTATTGACGAAGCCATTCAGCCAGAAATGAGCCTCATCGCTGAAGACGATTTTTCGATGAAAATCCGAATAATTTTCAAGTTGTTACTCAGCCCAATTCAGGAACATACGACGCTTCTGGTGGTCATGCGGCTTCAGTTCTTGCGTCAATTTGATGTTGTAAGGATGTAGGCCAAGATCTTTTCGCAAAATTCGCCACAACGACGTCACAGAGATGCCCAACGCTTGAGAACGACGTGTGAGAGACACATTTGGGCTTCTTCAACTGAAGGCTCAGCAGCAGCAATATTCTCGATACTACGGGCACTTCTTTGTCTCACTAGCATGGGAACATTTTGTACTGTGCCTGTGGATTCAAATTTTTCCACTAGACGCTCAATTGTTGATCTGCTAGGACGATTATGACGACCATAAATTGGACGTAGCGCTCTTAACGTTGAGGCCACTGACTCCGAATTTCGATAGTAAATTTTAATAATTTCGACTCGTTGTTGGCTCATATATCTTTCCATCATGAAATGGCAAAACCTACTGAAGAGAAATGTCAAAAGAGCGGCAAGAAATATGGAGTCGTTTGCTGTCCCTGTCTTTCTACTTTTGTAGCGTCCCTGTTGAAAAACCCTTTATAAGGAACCCCTCCATCTAACAAGAACTTGATAAGGTTTTAGTTGATATGTAACAGGATTTTTTTTAATTTGAAAATTTATACGTTTTTTGTGAAAGCAAAAGCTCTATAGCCTGAAATATTTAGAATGAGATCTCAATGGAATCGGGAGTTATGACAAAAAGTAGATGAATTTTAGTTTTTAATAGAAGAAATTTATTAAGTGTCAACAGGACTTATAAGATTTATAAGCAGTTTTTAAATTTCAAAATTTTTAAATTTTTTAAGCTATTAATTTTTTAAATTTTTATATACTAATATGGTGATTTTTCCAAAAATTTTAAAAAGTAATTAAAATAATTAAAGTTCACACAAGGTAATTTTTGTTGAGCAATTCTTGAGTTTGTTGGAGAGAGGGCAAAGAAGAGTGGTATTTGATACGAAGTTGCTTGTACTCGGCAATTCGTTTTGTTGTGCCATTCGTAATTTTAAACACGAAGTTAACTGCAGGTTATTATTTGACATTTCTTTTCATCCTTTGCTTCGCTGTAAAAAATTATTATTATTATTCCATATATTTTATTATTTTTTTTATTATTATTTAATTTTTTCTTTGTCTTCCTTAAAACCAATAATAAATTCTTTTTACACAAACTAAATAAAATGAACTGTCAAAAATTTAAAAAGTTGGAAGCAAAACAAAACGAAAATTAGCGGCAATAAATTTCTCTGTGTGAATATTAAGGCAACTTTAGAAGAGAATTGAAAACAAGTAAGAAAATTATAGTCGGTCTAGCCCGACTATACGATACCCTATACCATGATTTAGAGACCCTATCTCTTCGGTCCAACTAATTGGATATAGCAAATAAGCATAAACCAAATTTGAGTGGCATTTTTATTATTTTTTTTTCGCTGCAGATATCAAAAAGTTCATATCGGACACTATATTTATATAGGGACTAGGTCGAAAAATGGACCGATCCTGACCATATTTGTTAAAGTCACTTATACTTTACAAAAAAATATACAAACCAAATTTGAGAAAAATCTGTGCAATATTTTTGTTTTTTGATAGATTTAAGTGAAGATCGGGAAGCAGCTCTATATGGGGCCTATGACTAAGAATTTTCCTATAGCGATTATTTTTGAACTACTGATTAATGGATGTAATAAACACTACAAATCCAATTTGAATGAGATCTATATGATAATTTGGAACTTATTGGCAATTTATGTCGATTTCATAGGGGTCATTTGTATGGGGACTAGGTCTGAACATGGACCGATTCTCACCAATTTCAGTAGCGTTCATCCCATGGCCGATGGAAGCTTATATACCAAATTTCATCAAAATATGTTCATATTTGCGACCTGAGTTTGATTACAAGATTTACATGGACACACAGACGGACGGACGATTCAAAAAGTGATTCTGAGTCGATCGGTATAATTAAAGATGGGTCTAGGACGAATATTTTTGGTTGTTACAAACAGCAGCACAAAGTCATTATACCCAATCCACATAGTGGTATAGGGTATAAAAAGTTGCGCGGAAAAAATTGCCTGTGTGAACTACGACTAAGAAAATATCCTATAGAGACCCATTCCTTAGGTCCAACTAATTCTATTTCGAAAATAAGATTAAATTAAGTTTGAGTAGCATTGTGATTATTTTTTTACAAATCAAATCAAATTTTAGAAAAATTTGCGCAATTTTTTTTTTTTTTGATAGATTTAAGTGGTGATCGGGAAGCAGCCTTATATGGGGGCTATGGGTAGGAATTGTTCTACATGGTTTATATCTGATCTACTAATTAATGGATGTAATAAACAGACACAAACCAAATTTTACCGAGATCTATAGGATAATTTGAATCTAATGGCAATTTTAATTGATATCATAGAGGTAAGGGGACTAGGTCTGAACATTCACAAAATTCAATAGCGTCCATGGTCGATAAAAACTTAAACATCAAATTTCGTCAAAATATATTCATAGATTGATTTCAAAGTTTACATGGACACACAGACGGACGGACATCGCTAAAGCGACTTAGAAAATGATTCTGAGTCGATCGGAATAATAAAAGGTCTAGGTCAAAACATCAGATAAACTCATTTTACCCTGACCACATAGTGATGTAGGATATAAACATACAAAGAAAATATGTTGTATTCAAAATTAGTTTCTATAGGTCTTACAAATATACATAGGTCTTAATAATCACAAGCGATGTGGACTTGATCTTATCTTGTGGCAAAAAAACTCACTTAAATTTGACTTGCGATTTTCTGTATCCAATTATAAGCTAACTTATTTACTAACTATCTTACTAGGAGATCAATTATTTTTGGACAGACTATATTTGTTTTATAACCTATACCACTATGTGGTATACAAAAGTATTTGACATAGACCCACCTTTTATTATAACGATCGACTCTGAATCTCTTTCTGATCGAGTTAGCGATGGCCGTCTGTCTGTCTGCCTGTCCGTCTGTGTATCCACGTAAATCAAACTACAGGTTACAAATGTGAAATTTACTATATAATCTTTAATCCACCATAAAACGATTACTATTCAAATTGCAGAAAATCGGAGCATGTGCAAGCCTAGCCCGCATACAAAAAAAAAATCATGTGAGTCTGATCAAAGGAGAGATGTGTAAACATCCAGAAATTAAAGATTTTTTATGGCACTTTTTTAAAATCAAACAGAAAGCGTCATCTATGCATCACTTATAGCAATCAACTGCAGGGGCTCTGCTATACAAAAAAAAATTTATTATTTATTATTTCAACCGGTTAATTTTTTATTTTTCACTTTTCATTTTTAATTTTTTAATTTTTCACTTTTCATTTTTAATTTTTTCATTTTTCATTTTTCGTTTTTCCTTTTTCATTTTTCGTTTTTCATTTTTTCTTTTTCATTTTTCATTTTTTATTTTTCATTTTTATTTTCCATTTTTTTATTTTTCATTTTTCATTTTTTATTTTTCATTTTTAATTTTTAATTTTTTATTTTTAATCTTTTATTTTTCATTTTTTATTTTTCATTTCTTACTTTTTATTTTTTATTTTTCAGTTTTTATTTTTAATTTTTTATTTTTGATTTTTTATTTTTTATTTTTCATTTTTAATTTTTCGTTTTTCATTTTTAATTTTATGTTTTTACTTTTCATTTTTTATTTTTCATTTACAATTTTTAATTTTTCATTTTTTATTTTTCATTTTTATTTTTTATTTTTCATTTTTCATTTTTTATTTTTCATTCCTTATTTTTTATTTTTCATTCTTTATTTTTAATTATACCCTATACCAATATGTGATTTGGGTATAATGACTTTGAGCTGCTGTTTGTAACAACCAAAAATATTTGACCTACACCCATCTTTAATTATACCGATCGAATCAGAATCACTATCTGATTCGATTTAACGATGTCCGTTCGTCCGTCCGTCTGTGTGTCCATGTAAAGCTTTTAATCAAACTGCAGGTCGCAAATATGAATTTATTTTGATGAAATTTGGTATTTAATCTTTTATCGGCCATGGGATGAACGCTATTGAAATTGGTGAGAATCGGTCCATGTTCGGCCCTAGCCCCCATACAAATGACCCCTGTGAAATCGCCAAATTGAGTTTGTATGTATATATAACATCCATTAACCAGTAGTCCAAAAATGATCCCTATTGGACAACTCTTATTCATGGGCCCCATATAGAGCTGCTTCCCGATCTTCACTTAAATCTATCAAAAACCAAAAATATTGGACTGATTCTTCTCAAATTTTGTTTGTATATGTTTTTGCAAAATAACAGAGACTTTACGAGACATGCTCAGGATCGGTCCATTTTTGGGCCTAGTCCCCATATAGATATAGCATCCGATATGAACTTTTTCATATCTACAGCCGAAAAAATTAATAAAAATCCCACTCAAATTTGGTTTATGCTTATTTTCTATATCCAGTTAGTTGGGCCTGAGAGATAGGGTCTCTTAACGCATGGTATAGGATATCGTATAGTCGGTCTGGACCGACTATAATTTTTTTTACTTGTTTTTCATGTTTTATTTTTCATTTTTTATTTTTCATTTTTTATTTTTTATTTTCCATTTTTCATTTTTTATTTTTCATTTTCATACAGGTTATTACATAAAATTTTTTCACCAATACAATCATAGTCACACCGATTATTGTCTGACGCTCATTTTTCAATTTTTTATTTTTAATCTTTTATTTTTTATTTTTCATTTCTTACTTTATATTTTTTATTTTTCAGTTTTTATTTTTAATTTTTATTTCTCATTTTTGATTTTTTATTTTTCATTTTTAATTTTTCGTTTTTCATTTTTAATTTTATGTTTTTACTTTTCATTTACAATTTAATTTTTTATTTTTCATTTTTTCTTTTTCATTTTTACTTTTTATTTTTAATTTTTTATTTTTCATTCTTTATTTTTCATTTTTCATGTTTTATTTTTCATTTTTTATTTTTCATTTTTTATTTTTCATTTTTCATTTTTTATTTTTCATTTTTTATTTTACATTTTCATACAGGTTATTACATATAACTTTTTCACCAATACAGTCATAGTCACACCGATTATTGTCTTACGCTCATATGTTACGCTGTTTTTGTGATTGTATTGTGAAATAGAAATTTATCCCCCTGCGCGTATAGATGTTTACACATCAGTAACCCCTAACGACTAAAATTGTCGTAAAACCCAGATTATCATATATATTTTCGATAAAATTAGGTGTATGAGTGTCTATTATACCCGTTTATTAGTAGTCCAAATATAAACTATGTAGGACCATTTTTAGTCATAGTCCCCATGTTAAGCTGATTTCCGATCTTCCCTTAAATTTTTCAAAAAATCGAAAAAATACATAGATTTATATATGTTTTGAGAAAAGTAAGAAACTTTGCTAAATGTGGTCATGATCGGCTCATTTTGCGGTCTTTTCCCATATAAAAATAGCATTCGACATGAATTTTTTCATATCTGCAGAATACAAACTCATATCCAATTAAATGGACCTAAGACATTTCATTAAACTTATGTATGTATAGTCGATCTGGATCGACTATAATTTTCTTACTTGTTTTAATCATAAAATTCCGCAACTCCAGAGAATAGATTTTTATTAAAAATCCCATAGTTGAAGCCACCTATTCCATTTTATTTAAGAAGAGAACCTGACCCTAAATTACTTTTCATAGTAAATTCAATAAGAGAATAATTCAGAAATATGATATAATAGACATATCATATTTCTGAATTATTCTCTTATTGAATTATTATTATTCTTTTAATATTTTTTTATAGGTTTTGCAACTCTTAAAGCAGAATATAAATTTTGTTAGCCCAAATGATTTTTGTGTTTTTTTTTTTTTTCAGATATTTTGCAGGTCACCGAAATCGATTCGGTCTAAAAAATTGGGTTATAAAACATAAATATTTTTTTCGTTATGGATTTTCACCAGACACTTCTTTTTTTTTAAGTTTTGCAACTCCTAAAGCGAAAAACAAATTTTGTTAACCCAAAAGATTTTTGAGAATTCTTTCATAATTTTTAAGGTCGATACAGGGTCAGTGAAATCGACTTTAGCCAAACACTGGGGTTATGAAACATAAATATTTTTTCTCTGGTGCTTTTTTTTCAGGAAACTAGTGAAATGACTTCTGACAGTGAAATGACTTCAACTATAGAAAATTATTATTAGTTCAAGGGGAACTTTCATGACCTTTCAAATTCGATAAATTTGTAACATTTGTGAGTAAAATTATATCCGTTAAATAGGCCTTCAAAACAACTTTCAATTGAAATCAATCTATTGTCATTTTAGGAGAAGTATTAAAAAAAATAAAACAAAATCGTTTGCATTACCGCTAAACGAGATGTCTGTATGAAAATATGTAAATTTTATGATGGGGATTCAAATGAAAGCTATTTGGAAGACCACCTTTCAAGAGTACCAAGGTCCGATTTAGTTTAATATCATCAAAGTGACCCCTAAACTTTGATGATATTAAAAATACAAATTAAGTATTTCCCAAGTTCAAACCTCAATTTCTGGAGAAATTCGGCATATTTGGGAGTAAAACTTAATGCGTTAGACAGGTCTACGAAATACCTTTTATTTGGACCCCATCAAAATATTTTTTTAATTCTTTTTTATTTCTTTTTTTTATCGGTTCATGTTTCAGACGACTTAAATTCCCATCGACTTAAATTGCCAAATTATTCAAATTATTATATAGACCTCGGTCAAATTGGGTTTGTGTATATGTATTACATACATGTATCAGTAGTCCAAAAATAAACCTTATTCTTAGTCATAGCCTGAGGCTGATTCCCGATCTTCACTTAAATCTATCAAAAAAACAAAAATATTGAACAGATTTTTCTCTAACTTAGTTTTTCCAAAAAAAGGTGACCTTAACAAATATAGTCAGGATCGGTCCATTTTTCGACCTAGTCCAAAGGCAAAAAAAAATAATAACAATGCCACTCTAATTTGGTTTATGCTTATTTTCTATATCCAATTAGTTGGACCTAATAGATAGGGTCTCTAAACGAATGGTATAGGGTATCGTATAGTCGGTCTAGACCGATTGTAACATTGATTTTAGTGACACCGCACAGACCTCAAAAATTCTGAAAAAATTTACAAAAATCTTTACCGCTATAAGAGTTGCAAAAATAAAAAAAAAACAAGTAAGAAAATTATAGTCGGTCTAGACCGACTATATGATACCCTATACCATGCGTTTAGAGACCCTATCTCATAGGCCCAACTAACTGGACATAGAAAATAAGCATAAACCAAATTTGAGTGGGATTTTTATTAATTTTTTTGGCTGCAGATATGAAAAATTTCATATCGGATGTTATATCTATATGGGGACTAGGTCCAAAAATGGACCGATCCTGATCATGTTTGGTAAAGTCTCTTATATTTTGCAAAAATATATACAAACAAAATTAGAGAAGAAACAGTGCAATATTTTTGTTTTTTGATAGATTTAAGTGAAGATCGGGAAGCAGCTCTATATGGGGCCTATGACTAAGAGTCGTCCCATAGGGATCATTTTTGGACTACTCATTAATGGATGTAATAAACGCATACAAACCCAATTTGAGTAAGATCTATATGACAATTTGGATCTTATGGCAATTTATGTCCACATCATAGGGGTCATTTGTATGGGGGCTAGGTCTGAACATGGACCGATTCTCACCAGTTTCAACAGCATTCATCCTATGGCCGATGAAAGCTTAAATACCAAATTTCATCAAAATATATTCATATTTGCGATCTGCAGTTTGACTACAAAGTTTACATGTACATACAGACGGACGGACGGACGGACATCGTTAAATCGAATCAGATAGTGATTCTGATTCGGTCGGTACAATAAAAGATGGGTCTAGGTCAGATATTTTTGGTAGTTACAAATAGCAGCACAAAGTCATTATACCCAAACCACAAAGTGGTATAGGGTATAAAAATTCTGTGACATTCCTTACGTCCATGGTTCTGACCTTTCAAGAAACCTGACGGAATAGTCCAGAGGCTTTATTATCAGCTTGTCAATCCCTCTGTAACTCACCGAAATTAATTTTGGAGACCCCACAAACTATATATATATTTTTAATCCTTATATAAGGAGTCAATCTGGCTATGTCCGTCTGTCTGTCTGTCTGTCTGTTGAAAATGTTCTCCTATCCACAATAGATCGAGTGGGTCGCACTACTTAGGCCAGAAATGTTCGTCATAATTTGCAGGAGTTTAGTATTGCATTTGGAGCCTCTAAAAAAAAAGATGAGGAATGACACACAAATGTAAATATGCTCCAATAAAATTTCATATAAAAAACTAAAAATAGTGACAGAACATGGGAAATAAAATTGGGCTATATTTCACTGTGTTTCATGTTGGGAATTAAAATTGTGCTATATTTTACCGATTTCTATGATTTGATGATTATGACGATTTTATAATTTGACGTCATTAACGCATTTGAACTTGGCACCACAAATGACCCCAAGCTATTATAAGACGATTAAGTCAAAAAATTCAAATATTTTGAAAATACTGCTGAATTTTGGATCATTTTAATCCTAGCAGCACATAAGGGTTAGTTTTCGTAAAATATAGCAAAATTTTATTTCCCAATCCATAGTAAGGGGTTTCATCTAGTTTACTAGAACAATTAATTTTTTTTTTATGTGCCAAAATTTAAAGTTTGGCCTTGGCAAGGAATGGGTTAACGTTGTTCGATTTATTCCAAATTTCTAGCATGGAAGACTTGCACATTTGGTTATTGTATTTTATGCATCACATTTAAAAATTCAGCAGCACTTACAAAATATTTGATTTTTTTGAATAAATTGTCTTTCATTAGCTTGGGGTCATATGCGACCCCAAGTCGAAAAGGGTTAAGGGGTCATAATTTTTTTTTTTTTTTCAGAAAGCCTAGGCTATTGAAATTAAGAATAATTTTTAAAAGTAGAAAATTTAAAAATTTTTTGATACAATGTATTTAGAAAGAGTACATTTACTGAATATTTCACAAAAAACTAATTTTTCTCGAAATCCGCAAAAAAAATTGCTTGTAAAAAAAATTCTGCTAGAGGAATTTGCCTAAAAATTCATACAGTTAATCTCTAGCATGTATTTAACAAAACATTGAACTACCGGATCCATTTCTTGAAATTTTGTTTAAGAAAATTTTTTAAAACTTAAAAAAGGAGTTTTCAAAATTTTATCAAAAAAATTTTCCATATTTGATCTCATTTTACAATACTTCATATCTGAATACTTATTGGTATAGAGACCGAAAAAAAATTATGGCTTTAATCAATTGGTTAAAGTTGAAAAATTTCCGTCAAATTACACGACCTCTTTTTTTTGCACAAAAGTGGTCTGGGGCACTTTTTGGCGGGTTTTGTTTCGATTTTGAAGTTATATAGCTTTTTAAAAAGATAATTTAGTACTGATATCGATTCATAGAACAACTTGTCGAAAAAATTCGTAAAATCTGAAAAAAGTCGTATTTTCCCATATAAACTGACTTGAAATTTTCAGCCGCTCTGAGGCACCTCTAAATGTTTTTTGATTGACCCAAAACTTTGTATTTCTCAGGTTTTTTGATATTCGCATATACTTATCTAGGGGGTGAGACTTTAAATTTGAACACTTTTTTCCCCTCCATATAATGAAGACCCACCCACATATGTATATATTTAGATATGTACACACAGAAAACAGATTCATTGTGGCTACCAAATTTATTGCCAACCGAATTGCGATAATGCTAATAACCGACTTTCGGGTTCACTTTGATTACAATTTTATTGCCTTAACAGTAAATATTTTCTCATAATAGAAAATTTGCATATGGTATTAAATTTCTGATACAATCGAAAACACGGTGTTCCACTTTAGAGCAATTCGGTTGGCGAATATTTTTTCTGTGTGTACATATACACAAACAAACTAAAATGTAATTGTATATATTTCCATTTATGCTCAGTCAGTGCATTTAATAATTGTTTACAATTAAAGAAGCCAGAAAATACTTAAAATTTTTGTTATCTTATCTATAATATTAATAGGCTAGGCGATTTCTTGTGACTGAGGTTTTGTTCTACCGTTTTATCCCAATTTTGATCAAACGTATATTGTTTGAAAGGTATTTCTTTTTAGCCGTTTTGCAGATTTACAGATTTTTAAATTTTTTCCTTTATTTTGAGTTAATTGCATTTAAAGTTGTTACTAACACATACAAAAAATTATACAATGCTGTGTGTGTTTAGTAAATTTGTTAATGTTTTTGTAATAAAATGAGTTTGTTTTTTGTGTTGATTTATGAATTGGCTATAATTCATTATTATACTTTTAGGGTCTCTATTTAATGAAAAAATAAAATTTTCTAGAATTTGTGCTCGAATTTCGAGGGCTGAAATCTGCAAGTTTATATTAAACATCATTGTAAAAAATGTAGCCGTTATAATGTGAAATTTAGCCTTTTTTGTCTCTAAGTGTTGACAATGTGTTAAATATATCGACTTTTACCATGTTATCAAGATTTATCTATTAAAATCAAAATGACTACCAAGCGATACTAACCGTAAACCTATATATAACCTATTTGTGTACTAAAATGAAACCTAATTTTTGTCTAAAATTTTTTTCATTTTTTTTTTTTAATATTTTATTTACACAAAATCAAACCTTCCCTTACAAATTTTTCAAAACCATACTAAAGAGTCGTACCAGCGCCCTATGAAGTCTTTCGTATGTACTAAAAAATGAAGAAACTTGTACTAAAAACTCAAAAAAAAAATATATATATATATATTAAACTAAATATTGTAATCGAGAAATTTTTTTATAATAAAATTTCAAAAATTATCCAAAAAAAAATTAAATCAATCTATAATTTTGTACAAAATTTTCAACATTTAAAAAAACTTTGGTAAGTTTTTTTATGTTTAAATAAAAACAAGATTTTCATTTCTTTATCTTCAGCAATTAAAGTACACAATCATTATCTTTCTTTCCAAAAAAAAAAAAAAAAAAAGTTATTTCTAATTCACCGTTCTTTGCTATTCCAAAACATTTTAAAATTTAAAAATTTTCTTACTAAAGTAGAAATAATAAAATAAAAATGTAAATTTTGTAAAAATTGTGAAAATGAAATGATATTAGAACTTATTGAAATCATGCTACACACACTTAACCAAAAACACAACGACACACGCTCACCCTTAGAATTGCACTTTTTTTTATAAGATTTTCCTAAATTTGTGCAAAATGGCTGCAACTGATAATGTTCGTTCACATCAAAGTTGCAGTTAAGTTTTTGTAAGCCAACAAAAGTTTTAGACAAGCAAACAAAATTGTTTTTTTTTTTATTTTTTTAGTGTAGCTGTAGTTTATTATTCATTTTTGTTTTTTTTTTTTCTAGATTAATTTTTTGCACATTTTTGTTTTTGTAATGCAAATTATTCCTTGTTGGTTGTCTTGACTGTTAATGGCAATTTATAGTTTGTGCATGTTTATTAAATGTTGTTCATAAAATTTTATTATTTTTTATTTATTTTTTTTTTATGTGCTTGTTTATAAAAGTTTGTGAATCCGTTTGTAAATGATCGAAATAAATTCCGAAAACCCCATAAACTATATATGTGGTTTGATCCTTATAAAAGATGTCCGTCTGTCTAACTGTCTGTCTGTATGTCTGTCTATTGGAAACATTCTCCTGTTCTTAATGGGTGGATTGGGTCGCATTATTTAGTCTTAAATTGTTCGCAGCAGTTTTGTTATGAAGTTGAAGCCCTCTAGACCAAATATTTATTGGAGAATTGACGTACGAAAGTGTGAAGATACTCCGATAAAATTTCATATATAAAACTAACAAGTATTATAGTCGGTCTAGGCCCTTTTTCTTCGGTCCAACTAATTGGATATAGAAAATAAGCATAAACCAAATTTGAGTGGCATTATTATTAATTTTTTTGGCTGCAGGTATGAAAAAGTTCATATCGGGTGCTATAGTTATATGGGGACTAGGTCGAAAAATGGACCGATCTTGACCATATTTGGTAAAGTCACTTATATTTTGAAAAAATATATACAAACCAAATTTGAGACAAATCTGTGCAATATTTTTGTTTTCAGATAAATTTAAGTGAAGATCTTGAAGCAGCTCTATATGGGGCCTATGACTAAATATTTTCCTATAGTGATTATTTTTGGACTACTGATCAATGGATATAATAAACACATACAAACCCAATTTGACTGAGATCTATACCACAATTTGCAGTTTGATTACAAAGTTTACATGGACACACAGACGGACGCACGGACGGACATCACTAAATCGACTCAGAAAGTGATTCTGCTGTACATCAAAAATGTTCATTGCATTTAATAATTGCTTTCAATTAAAAAAAAGAATGAAAATGCCTAAAATTTTTGCTAATTATGTTATTAATTTTAAACATGAACCTTGCTTATAATATTGTGTTTAGAATACGGGTGGAGGGTATCAAATATTCGGCAAAGCCGGTTTAACACTCTTACTTGTTATACCCTATACCACTATGTGGTTTGGGTATAATGACTTTGTGCTGCTGTTTGTAACTACCAAAAATATTTGACCTAGACCCATCTTTTATTATACCGATCGAATCAGAATCACTATCTGATTCGATTTAACGATGTCCGTCCGTCCGTCTGTGTGTCCATGTAAAGCTTGTAATCAAACTGCAGGTCGCAAATATGAATATATTTTGACGAAATTTGGTATATAAGCTTTTATCGGCCATGGAATGAACGCTATTGAAATTGGTGGAAATCGGTCCATGTTCATACCTAGCCCCCATACAAATGGCCCCTATGAAATCGACTTAAATTGCCATAAGATCCAAATTATCATATAAATCTTATTCAAATTGGGTTTGTATGTGTTTATTACATCCGTTAATCAGTAGTCCCAAAATGATCTATATGGGACAACTCTTAGTCATAGGCCCCATATAGAGCTGCTTCCCGATCTTCACTTATTGCACAGATTTGACTCAAATTTGGTTTGTATATATTTTTTCAAAATATAAGTGACTTTGCCAAATATGGTTAGGATGGGTCCATTTTTCGACCTAGTCCCCATATAAATATAGCATCCGATATGAACCTTTTCATACCTGCAGCCAAAATTTAATAACAATGCCACTCAAATTTGGTTTATGCTTATTTTCTGTATCGAACTAGTTGGGCCGAAAGATACGGTCTCCAAACCATGGTATAGGGTATCGTATAGTCGGTCTAGACCGACTATAATTTTCTTACTTGTTTATTTCGGTGAAATACAATTTCTACAAAAAAGTTAAGTTTCTAAATAATTTAACCCATAAAAACAAAGCAAGTACAACGTTCTGCCCTTGATTTATTTCACGCTCCTGGTCAGGCAATTTACCAGAATAAATCATTCCTTTGATAGGATAGAATGATTTTGAGTCACACAACCACCATACCTTTATACCATACTTGGCTGGCTTCGACGGAATATATTGTGTGAAGCGGGTACGGCCTCTGTATGGGAATAACTGTTCATCAACTGTCAGTGAATCATGCGGAGTGTAAGCTGCTGCTAAGTTAGACTGCAAAATTTGCCAAATATTATCAATTGCCGCAGTTTTGCTGTTGATTAGTCGCTGCTGTCGCGTATTTCCATTGTCGAATCTAAGGCATTGTTTTATGGACATAAAGCGATTATACGACAATGCTGCTTTGTATATTGGACAACGCGTTGGGGCCCATAACTGTGCGGAAGGCTCATTATTTAATTTATTGAGTCCAGAATACAAGAGTATAGCCAAGAAGGCATCAAACTCCTTTAGTGTGATGGTTTTAAATTCCTTTTTGTTTGTTGGATTTGCCAAATTATATGCATCTGTTATTTCCCTACCTTTGCGATTAGATTCGCGTATTATTATGTACGCCATGTCTTCAGTGAAGAGCGAGCGGAATATGGTAAAGGGATCATATGTGGTTACTACTGGTCCTGGTTTCCTCCTTGTGTAGTTGACCACGTTATGAGCACGAATACGGGAAGTTGGTGGTGCATTTTTACTCCATTGGGTGCCGTCTTTCGCAATAAAATAACTTTCGCTTGTTGGTGTTTCTTCTTCTTCATAATCGTCGTCATCGTCATCGTAAACCTCCTCATTGATTTCTATATCTACCTCACTTTCAGCATCGGAGTCCACAGCAGATAAATTTGGTAGAAAGGGCAATCAAAATGCCGGAATATCAAGTTCCTCGTCATGATCCTCTGCATTCATAAAATCAGCAAATTGATTATCTACGGCACGTCTTTCCTCCTCAGACATTTTTTGGTAGCGTGTGCTACGACGCACCACCATTTCAGCAATTTCAATGTTTGATTCTGCCATATTATTTTATCGCTTTTCGTTTCCTTCGTACAATCACTTTGAAATTTCAAACAAGATGTTGAGTCTTCAGTGTCTAAACTGTGTATGATTTAGTTTACGAAACTAGAGCCGCTTTTATACCCTTTCCGTTGCCTACTTGTGTTCTAGCTTGAACATCCGCGTATATCTACAAATAGGGATTAGTATTAGCAGGTAATAAAACAAATGGTAAATGCGAAGAACACGTGTTTGAAATGTGTTCAAACAATAAAACAGCTGCTTACGAAACTATAACCGCATTTATACCCTTTCGTTGCCAATTGTGTTCTAGCTTGAACATCCGCGTATATCTACAAATAGAGATTAGTATTAGAAGGTAATAAAACAAATGTTAAATTCGAAGAACTCGTTTAAAATGTGTTCAAACAATAATACAGCTAAAAAGAAGCCAAAATAAAGTTTATGTCTTAATGATTTCTTGTAATTTCAGTACAAGGTCCCTACGGACCTTATCATGCGTTCCCGTATTACTCACCTTTAAACCTCAATAAAATTTAAAATACGATTTCTGACAAAATTCTCTTGGAGAACAGGGTAACTTTTGGGGTACCTAGTCCTGGCCGAAATAGGAGTAATTTCAGTTTGAAAATTAAAAAGGGACCTAGGGACCTTCTCGCTAACCGAAGGGTTAAAACTCTTTCTTTCCCTATGCATATGAGTTGTTAATCTCTCCATGACTGTGCGTGACATTGCGTGGCTATTTTAAAATTAATCTTTGGTCACAACAAGTCTATGGACAAAGTTTCAGGTCGATCGGATGAGAGGAAAAGGGGTTTAAACTACTCCGTGACTGTGTGTGGCTATCTTAGAATTACTCTTTGGCCACAACAAGTCTATGGACAAAGTTTCAGATCGATCGTATGAGGGGAAGTGAGATGTTAATCTATCCGTGATTGTGCGTGGCTATGCGTGACTGTGCGTGACTATGTTAAAGTTAATCTTTTTCACAGCAAGTCTATCGAGCAAGAGTCAGATCGATCGGATAAGAGGAAATGGGTTTTAAATCACTCCGTGATTGTGCGTGACCATGCGTGACTGTGCGTGACTATGTCAAAGTTAATCTTTTTTCACAGCAAGTCTATCGACCAAGTTTCAGATCGATAGGATAAGGGGAAATGGGTTTTAAATCACTCCGTGACTGTGCGTGACTATGCGTGACTGTGCGTGACTATGTCAAAGTTAATCTTTTTTTACAGCAAGTATATCGACCAAGTTTCAGATTGATTGGATGAGGGGAAATCCGTTTTAAATCTCTCCGTGACTGTCAAGTCAAAGTTTTGTGCAGGGCTAAGTCAAAGTTTTTTTTTTTCACAGCAAGTGTGGGACCAAGTTTCAGATCGATCGAATGAGGGGAAATGATATTCAGATCACTCCGTGACTGTGCGTTACTACGCGTGGCTGTGCGTGACTATGCGTGGCTGTGCGTGACTACCCCAACATTAAGCTAGAGTCACAACAAGACTATCGGCCAAGTTTCAGATCAATTGGATGTGGGGGAATGGGGTTGCCCCATCGGCTTAAAACTCTATAAAAAAAATAATTTCTGAAAACTTGGCATTCCATCGGAAAAAGAAGGTTAAATAAACTAAGTTGTACTCAAAGTGCTGTTTATCGATATCACTAGTAAAAATTCATATCGAAAAGCAAGAATAATAATCGTGTAAATTAAACCTTCAGGAACTTGAAGATAAAATTTTTCAAAGCACTGGAAACACACAAACACATTTTGCAAACACAAAATGCTACTCAGTATCACTTTCTGAGATGATTTAACAATGTCCGTCTATCCGTCCAATCGTCTGGGTGTCCATGTATACCTTTTGTGAAAACTACATGTTGCACATCTGAATATAAGGAGTGAGATCGAAAAAATCTTAAGTTTTTTCGGAAACATTATTTGAAATTTGTTGATCAAATTATCTTTAAAAAAAAAATATGTCAGTTATTATACTTTATAGGTGACGAAATAAAAGTACGAGCTAAAAATTATTAAATATTCTCAACAAAAATCCAACTTGATCTTACAAAAAGTTGGACCAATATTATTTGAAACTATCAGGAAAATTTTACCATTGCTAGGAAACATGGTACGGGAAGAAAGAAGGGTCGGCATAATATCTTTAAGGCCAAGAAAATAGTAAGCATATTGCAAAGAGCTCCCAATACATCCGGTAGAAAAGCATTCCAGACAGGAATGCTGCAAAATATTTAGAGGCCAAAAACAGAGCACGGAAATTGAAATCGGGTTTCATAAAAAATACTCCTATTATAAATGTACTGGTCGATTTTTTACAGCTTCCTAGTTAAAATTTTTATGTTGCTAATACTCGAGGAGATGTCGAAGATAAGTTTAGGACCCAAAAGGAGACTAAATGTACAAAAAAAAAAGTTCCTGGTATGATAAACAATATGTGTACCGGTATGAAGTGAGCGTTTTATTGTAAAAATTTTAAATGGGAAAGTAAAAAACATTTTATTCGAAGTATTGGCCATTGCTTTCTACACATTTTGACCATCTAGCTGGCAATTTGTGGACACCACGCCAATAGAAATGTTCGTCTTTTGAAGCAAACCAATCAGACATCTAATTTTCGACTTCTTCGTAGGAATCGAAGTGCTGCTCAGCCAATGCTTGTCCCATCGATGAAAACAAATCGTAGTCGGAAGGAGCTAAGTCTGGTGAATAGGGCGGGTTAGGTAGCAGCTCCCAGACAAGTGCTTTTTTGTATCCTGAACCGGTGGTGCTTTGTCTGCAGGTGTATTGTCATGGAGCAAAATTATCTTGCCGTGTCTTCTGGCCCATTCTGGTTATTTTTCGATCAATGCATGGTTCAAACTGATCATTTGTTGTCGGTAGCGAACATTATTAACGGTTTCACCAGGCTTTAGGAGCTCGTGGTATACTACACCTTTCTGGTCCCACCAGACACACAGCATTGTCTTCTTGCCTAATCGATCGGGTTTTGCAGTCGATGTTGATGGTACCGGAGTAACCTATGATCTTTTCCGTTTAGGATCATTATCTCTGAACCGTTGAAACCATCCTTTGCATGATGCCTGTGGTAGAGCATGATCACCAAATGCCTCGACAATCATTCAATGCAACTCTGCAGAACTTTTCTTCAAATGAAAACAAAAAATTAGTGCTTTCTGCAAATCAAAAAAATATGATCTTGTTTGTTCAATGACTTGATATGTATTAAATATGTTTGACAGATGTTAAAGTAACCAAACAAACAAAAAAGTAAGGTTCATTCACAATAAAGACATTTGTATCTTGACGCTCACTTCATACCGGTACACCACATATTTTTGGCCCAATTTAAAATACTATCACTATGGTACGAAAGCTCTAACCGATCCAGACTCTAGGCCAGTGGATAGAGGGCTCTTGTGAATATGGAGTTGAGAGAACAAAAAGTGTGTCCCAAATTGAGGATGATTTTAAAATCACTAATGGAAGGCTCTCCGGAAAAGGTTCATAAGTGGCGATTAGAACTATAAAAACTATATATTTTTTTTAAGCATTAAGATAATTTGAATTAAATGAAAAAAATATTTTTACAGTTGTTCAGATCTAGTCGCTAGCAAATTATCCCCTTTGAGATCGACTCAAATTTTCCAAGATCCAGATTTTAGTACTAGTACTAGGAAAAAAATTTTAAAATGTCTGCACTTTAAGTGCGAATAATTTTATACCCTATACCTCTAAAATATTTTTGTTTGAACTTCCAAAAATACTTGACTTAAACCCACCTCTTATTCGTTTTGAATAGAAACAGTTAGCCGTCAATCAAGCTCTTTGCCATTAAAATGTTCTTAAATCTTGAAGTGGAGTTCATCCTGTTACTAAATAAAACCTGGAGGCGAATCGTCGCATTCGATATCGAGTAAAATCAATCGAAATTCTATATTTTGTTTTATTATTTGAAGAACACGGACAATCATCAGACCTCGTTGCACTTTTACTATTAACTATGGACCATAACTCTTTAGCTGTGACAGAGTAAAATTACTCTTAGTATTTTATTTTGGAAAATAAAAAGATAATTTCGATCGAAAAATTTCGATAACGAATGCAACGATTCGACCCCCTGTTACCTCCAGCATAATTAGTTTCCCATCAACTATCAGCAATGGCAAAATTGAACCAAAACGAAGCACAAAAGAAGGGAAAATTTTTAATAGGAGAAACTTATAAAACGAAGAAAAATAGGCAGAATTTTTAATAGGAAAAATTTATAAAATTAAAAATATTTTCAATAATAGATGTAGTATCGGATTGCGAGCTATTCGAATATTCGATATAAATATATTTTGCACACTTAACCACAAAACCATGTATCTGAATGTGTAACAACTAATTGACATTTGTAGATTTTTCTATGTATTCATTTGAATGTTAATTGCATGTTTCCTATATCCTGTTCCTTCGTCAACTCAAAGCCATCATCAAACTCGTATCTTATAATTTTCATTTTACTTTTGCTACATGAGACTAAATGTCATCATATGCTTTTGATAACAATTGGCAGACACAATTAAGCACAAACATCTACACAATGCACACTCTTGAACTCTCTTCTCTTCTACGCTTTCTCGAAAATGTCGAAGATGAAGAAGAAAGACTAAACTATTGCATACATTAAACTAGTGGCAAAACATTTGTTAACCTCAAATACACTTGACATCATAAAATCTAAACTAAAACAATTATTATCTTTCTTTCTCTTCCACTTCCAATTCCATTCGGCCAACCTCTTGTGTTTTCCCGTTATGCTGTGCAACAACATAAACGAACAATGAACAATAGCTTTAGTCGAACAATGGAATCATTTGATTGTATATCAAGTGAGTCGGAAGAAGGACTACTTGATGAAATCATAGTGGGTTGTAATTTCCAAGCAAAACAATTGCAATGTGTAAAATTGCACCAGCACCACCAGCATTCACATCGTCATTCATCGCAACATGCTGTGGCCATAGGTTATTACCATAGCCAGCCGTATTTGTGCCATAAATCACAATATGATCCCATGGAATCACCGATTCATTATTGTGATAACACCACGCAAGTTGAAGATAGTTCAACACAGGAATTTTTTACGAGTCAGAGCTGCGAAAAGGAGCTACATCATCAGTTGCAACAGCCAATGATACGATGTAGTTCAACTTGTGAGAGTGATTTGAATTTAAGAGGAGCAGTTAATTTTGCTAACAGAGGCAGCATATGTTCTTCGGAGAGTGCCACCAGTGTAACGGCTACCACAATAGTTTCCCAGGAAGAAGCAGATCAATCATCAATTACCACCCAACTGGAAATATCGGACTATGAAACTATTAATTTGAATGAGAATGTTGTTAGTTCAACGACGTCAAATAATCATAATCATGCCAGCAGTTCTCATGGCTCTGCGTCATCATCATCTTCTACGGCTGGCACTTCGTTCAATCACCAATTGACAGCCGATATGTGTAATTTTAAAAATTCTAAAAGTAGACGTTTGGAATATTCTCTCAAATGCCTCAAATATGGCCGTAGTAATCCTTCGCAAGATTCAGCCTTTGGTTCTTTAACAGATAATGATTTATCAACGTCCAGTTTTCGTTTAAGTAGTTTTCAGTCGATCTCTTCGCCTATAGATGAAGGTGTAGAGGATGTAATTATAGCTACTACCACGGCTGGCCAAGAAACCTGCCTGGAGTTGGCTACCATACCTCGAAATATGGTATCGCAAGATTCAGCTATTTCCTCACCCTGTAGAGAAACTTCGCCCAGTAATTTTTTGCATATAGACGAAGGCACTTGCTCTGGAGCCTCTAGTTCTTCGGGTTCGACCGGCAATTTAAGACCTCAACATTTTCCAGTTTCTTTATCACCTAAAATCTTAGTAACAGCCACTACCAATTCCAGTAATTCTAGTTTGGCTTCAACTCAATCACAACAACAACAACAACAACAGCAGCAGCCAAATCAAACACAACAATTTGATCCTCCTAAAATATTGGTCAATGATCAGAATTCCATCTACACTACATCACCCTCGAAGAGATCCGGCACCATAGAGGTATTCTCCCAAAAGTATAGAGTTAGTTCGTTTGAAGATATGTCGCCTTTAAAAAAAGGCACTTCATCCGACAAGCAATATTTGAAAAATGTAAATCGCTTAGCTTTTAGATCACTCGAAGAGGAAAGACGTATAGACAATGCGTTTATGCCCATTGCCGATCGTGTTCACTCCGATAATCGGGTCAATGTGCATAGTGAAAAATACAAGAAACTGACACATGCTTCATTTCGCATTAGCAAAACATCGAGTCAGATTGTCATGTATGATACTTCGCCGGGACAAATGATAACCTCATCTCCTGGTTCCTCGACCATGCTGCAACAATGTGGCTCTTCTTTGGATTTACAAAGACCAGCTACAGCTGCTGGCTCGTCCAGTTCCCGCCAAACAATGTGGCGTGACAGTAAGTTTTATCGTAAAAATCGTATAGCCAAATCGAATGATTCGTTACTCGAAAAGTCACCTAATCATTCGGCTCGTTTGTCAGCCTCCTCTTTGCGAGACAATCACTATGACAGTTCATCTTCATATGGTGGCAGTCGTAGCCATAGTCGACAATCTCTTAATCGTGGTGGATCGATAAATGAAATCATCAGTTCCAATCACAACTTGGGTCCAGAAATAACCGTAACCACCAGCTTCTGCCATAATACAACAAGCAATAATCGTCGCTACTGTAGCTCGAAAAGTGAGGATTTGGGTGAATCCTCCGATTATTTAAGAGTCATGGATGCTCGAAAATCATACTCGGAACGACACTTGGTTACCTTTGAGACTACGCTAAAACAGACAGCAATCAATAATACCATGCCTTTGGATGGTAGTGATCCATATTATTTATCCGAAGATGATATAAGCTTCAATGAAGACAATAACGTTGGTAGGGCAATATATCAAAATCAAAATATTCCCCCAGCATCAAACACATCATCAAATGCGACAATCCAGCAAAGATCACAAACAAGACACTATCATGCAAAGCAAAATAAAGCCGCGCAATCAAACAAATACGCTCATCATTATACACAACAACTGCAACAATCCGCCAAGGCTTCTTCGACTGCTTCGAAAAACGCTGGTACTTTTACCAAGCGTTCCCACCCAAATCAGCTAAGCTGGAGTTCATGCTCTATAAATCGCCTAAAAACGACCAATATTAAAACCACCTCCTTGGCAACTTTATCCTGCCAACAGAATTTAACTAGCCCAGCCGGTACTAATTACAATCTCAGTCCTCAGCATCATCACTCAACAGCCTCCTCGTCCTCTTCATCATGTCAGCATATCGAAAAACTCTCTACATCTTCAACAATCTCTTCCTCTTCATCTAACAATTTGAACTTAGATACCACCACCGCGCACACCACCAATAGATCACCTAAAAAATCCTTCCATAACCCTGTGTTCAAATCTTTGGTAAAGACTACTGCCGCCGCCGCCACCACCAATACAACAAATGCAGATACCAGTAGCGATAATGGTAGTTTAGCACAAGACAACTCTTCGCCTGATGACTCGCCCACTAGACGTTCTATATGTGCCATTGAGTTGTCAAAAATATTTGCAATGGACAGCCCAACTGGCTCGGGGGGTTGTAGTGAAGAGAAAACGCCACTGCTGGACAGTGTTGAAATGTCTCCTATAAGTCCTACCGATCCCGACAATGATGACGAGGACGACGAAGAAGACGATGGCAATACTTTACAACAGAGAGCCGATCAAATGTGATATATTAATAAATAAAATTTTTAAGAATATGGAAAAATCATGGACATGGTGTTAAATTAGGCCTATGTACGAGTATCTAGATGAGATTAAACTTAAGTACAGTAAACTTATTCCATGGTAGTCGTTTATGATTATGATCGTTTGCTAGTAAAACATTAAAATGTGCTTATACTTATAGTGTAGAAATAGTGGAATGAAAAGAGAGAGGGATTTAAAAATTAATCAAGCATTTTCGATTTGTAGTTTTCTCGGAAATTCTTCGGAAATAATAGATTAACGAATACTGGAAATAAAATTTTAATAAGATTAGTGTAGAATGAATCTGATCTATATTTGTAGCTAAATGCACTGAGATGTTATAGAAAAACTCTTAAGGAGTTTTTGTAAAAGTTTTATTTCCCACCAATTAGTAGAAACTATTTTTATATGTCAAGGATGAGAAAATATTTGAAATCTCTATAATAGTTAAATGATTCCAATAGGGTTTCTCTGAGCAGCTCTGCCCCAATCCCCTATTTGATATATGTATTTCAATCTACAATTTCTAAATAATTTACAAAAGGAGAGATCTTGAAAATCTTAGCATGTATTATCAGAATCCAATAACTTTTTACAATATTTCAAAGTTTCACATCTTAAGATTAAGAGAAATATATTTCAATAGGATTATCAAGAACTCTAAAAGGCTGTCAAAAATAAAATGTCCTAAAAATCTTACGCTCAGTTGTAAAGATATACTTTAGGATTTGATAGGAATGAGATCTAAGCATATCGAGATTTTTCAATAAGAGTTTTTAATATGTACGTATTTTTAAATCAATCTTATTAATCGTTGGGTCATCAGAGGGCCTTTCTTTGAGTACAAGAAATTCCACTAACGCCTTCTAAAAGATTATGTAAAATTTCAAATCTAAGATTTCTCTAGAATAAAAAGTCGCAAAAATTCAAAGAGCTTTCAGTGGAAAAATAGTTCTGTTTTATTTTGAACCAATATATCCCGTCGGTCTTCGCTAAGACTTACCGAAACTTATTAACATGTATATTTTCATAATATCTCTTAGCATTTTCTTATTTTTTAGCGATTTTTGATTTTGTCGATTTTTTAATTTGGCGATTCTGCTCATATTTTCCACGAATTACTTTAAAGCTCCAAGACTATCGTTTTCATAGTACTTTATATTTTCTTTGTATAGAAGGTTCCACACCCACTAATCATATCCCGCTCATTTTTTATCTCACTACCCACGCCCACTTATCCGATCTCGCCCATTTTCGTTATGGCTACTAACGTTATTAACAGGTGACGTCACACAAATTTGCAAAGCTCTACTCAATATATATGATATTAAAAATTCACTTTTTATGGGAATAGGATAATTCTTGAGCTAGACGATAGTTTTGGTTGGTGTAGTAAACTCCCAAACGGTTTGAAACTGTGTGGATACAGTATAATTTTATGATCATGATAAAATTCAATATTTTTGCGGAACATTTGAGTGAACGTCTTTGGTGATTTTTTTTTTTTTTTTTAAGAGGACTAAAAGGCACATAAAAATGGCGATCCAGGGTTAAAATATGCGATAAAAACTTTTAGAGGACAACTTAAAACAAAATTTAGCTCAGAAGAGGAAACAAAAGTGTTCAACTGATTTCATACAGAGTAAAAAGCGAAATTTTTAAATGATCTAAAATGAGACCCACACAGTGCAAAATCGGCTGGCGCAATAAAAATATTGTTGCGCGGTATTTGTATTTGAAATTCAGAAAACAACAGTTCCTTAAATGTTAGCCACTCAAAAAGTTAAAAATCATTCCAAAATCCATTTAAAATTTAGAACTATTCTTTAAAGTGACAGCTAGCTAAATTATATTTGCGAAATGCCAATGCCAATATTTTCACCCAACTTTTTTTTACTTTTCACATTTTTTTTTGCTTTTTAAACCACCATAAAATGCGCAACATTTGTACCAAGTTTCATTGATTTCTAAAGAGATGGGGGAAAATCCTTGCATAATGGAAAAATACTATAAAATAGCTAAGTTGGCAACCTTGTTTTAAAATCCTTGCGCCAAATTCTCAAAAAATTTAATATGTACTCAAATTTTGGCAGGTCGTTTTTACACCGTAAATCTAGACTTTAAACTAAATTATAAATGTTTGAATAACTTTTTTAATCTCTACCAGACATTTTGAATATCTTATGTATTTAAAAACAACAAAAAAACTGTATTATTAAGTAAAAAGCTTTCTGCAAAAACAATAATTTCTCTATTAACAAAAACAAAAACTCTATACAATTATTGAATTTTACCTTTACAATTATTTAAAATATTATATTATTATATTACTATAAAAAGGTCCATTTAAAAAAATTCAATTTTTTTATTATTAGACTGTTAAGGATTTTAACGGAAAAAAATAATATATAATAAAATAAAATAAAATAAAATATTTAAAAATAAATTCTATAAATTGCGCACTTCGAAATCACACACCTCCATCCTTATGATTAAATTTTAAGGGTTTAAACTAAAAAAAATATATAATATAAAACCGTGAAAATAATGTTTTAAAATTATTAAAGAAAAAATTAATATATAAGACTTAAGCTTCGAAAAAGAACTACAAAACAAATGCGAAATTTAAAATAATATTAGCTTGAAAATCCGTAAATAAAAACAAATTATTAAAAATAAAATTTCGAATATACATAGAATTTAGGGAATTTAATAAATATTTAAAGCAAATAATGTATTGATTAAAGGGGATAAAACAAAACGTTGAGGAAAACGTTAAATAATTTTTAGTTTAAAATAAAATAAATTACGAGAAATAAAAGGTAAACAATTGTCAAAGCCTTAATTTAAATAATTTTAATTAATTTAGCACATTAGTTTTAAAATAGGTTTCTTAGAAGAAATTGTGTTTAGTTAATTTCAAAAGGCTTAGTTAATTAGCAAATTAATTAAGGCAAAATCATATAAATACCAGCTATTAATTCTGTTTATAAATAATTGGTTTTTTTATATAAATAATTTATAAGAGAATACCAGGCACGGTTATTTAAACACAAGAAAGCTTGGCAACAGAACAATCGTAGCTTTAAGAAGTTATCTAATGGGCGAAAAAAAATTATGGCATGGATTTGCTTAACAAAGCAATATTTGTTAAAGATGATGCTAGTTAAGAAAAAGGACCAGTTCAAAACATTAAAAATGGATAAATTCATAAATATTTTTTAATTTTAAACTTAATAAAAATTAAAAGATTTTAAATAGGTTTAAGTGTATTTATTGAATAATTAAATAATAATTTTAATAATTTTAATTAAAATTTTTCAAAATTTATTTCAACCGTTAACAGCTTAAAAACACAAATACTTAAAAACGTAATACCAAGTCCCCTCAGATTTTGAAAACTTATACCATTTAAAGGAAAACCAAATAGAGTTTTAAATAATTAAAAAAAAAAAACAATACACGAAAATAAGAAAATTAAACAATCAAATTGACGTTTTTAAATTCAATATATCAAAAGAAAATTTAAGCAAACATAAATAATAATAATCATAAAATCATGTTTAATGTATTTTTAATTTTATTTATTATTATGTTATTTATTATGCAACTTATTTGAAAAAAATTATGAAAAAATAAACAATACTTTTTTTATCGTTTTATGTAAAACTAATTTAATATTCATTAAATTACTTAATGCTTTTTAATGTATTTCTTATATTTTCTTGTTAAAAAATAAAAATATTAAAAATGAAATCGGTGATATTTTTAAGTGTATAATAATAATAATGTTATTTAGAAAATGAATAAAAATAAAAATAAAAAATAGTGTTATTTCTTATTTATTCGAATAGTTTTCAACTTTTTATTTATTTTTTTTTTACAATTTCAATTTGTATTTGTATTGTATTTTGTATTTGTATTAACTTTTATGACCTAACTATAAGTTAACTACAATGTAATGCAGAACTTCCCCCAAAAGAGATGCTTACGTATTGTGTGTTTTCCCCAAGTCGGGGGTCACACAAGGCAATTTTTATTGCGCAACTTTTTGGCAATTCTCTGTTGAAATTGCTTTTATGTCCACACACGACAATTTCTTCGGCAATTTTACTGTTTTGTTTTGTTTTTATTTTCTTATAATTTGACATTTGTGCTCTAGTCGTAAAGAACAATAATAAAATTAAATACATACATACATAAATTAATTTAATTGGTTTTGTTGAAAAATGAATTCAAAAGAAAAAAATGAAATAATAAAATCCATAATTGAATTGATAGGAGAAGCAATTGATTTGGATTCTGAAGACAGCGACAAGGAGGACATATTGATTGGTTTGTATAATGTGTTTTGTGAAAAACCATATTAATTTGAAACTTTTTCAAGGTTTATCCAATTTGTGTGAAACAGCATCGTATCTACCTGTAAAAAAAACAAAGAAGCAATGGATAAAACCGTGGAGAAACGCAAGAGTGGACCACGGCTCATATTCCTTTTTAAGAAACGAATTATTGTTGACGGACGAAATGTCATATAAAAACTACCTTAGAATGTCTGAGCAACAGTTTAATTTTGTACTTAACTTAGTGCAGCAGGATATAAGACGCGCTGACACTCAAATGAGAAAGGCTATATCCCCTGCTGAAAAATTGGCAATAACGCTGCGTTTTCTTGCCACCGGTATGTATTTGATTTTGAAAATTTAATTTATTGTATAAAACTATCAACATTTATTTTAGGTGAAACTTTTCGCAGCATAGACTACCAGACAATAGTATCGAGGTCGAAAATTTCGGGTGTAGTTCCTGAGGTGTGCAAAGCAATTTGTAAGCATATGGCTCCAATATATTTGAAGGTATTATAGCAGAAACGTTATTCCATTATAATTATATATAAAATAACATATATAGATATGCTTGATTTCAGTTTCCTAAAACTCCGTTAGAATGGGAAAAAATAGCAAGAGAATTTGCAGTCAAGTGGCAATTTCCAAACTGTTTAGGCGCTTTGGATGGAAAGCATATAAGCTTTCGGCCTCTACGAAAAGACGGAGCCTTTTACCACAATTATAAAGTAACCAACAGTATAGTTTTAATGGCCTTAGCTGACAGTAATTGCAGATTTATATTTGTGGATATTGGTTGTAATGGCCGCAATAACGATGCTGGTGTATTCCTTCAAAGTGGTTTAAAGGAGGTTTTGGAAGACGAAAAGCAAATTCCAGCTAACACTGTTGTGGGAAATGGACGAATGCTTCCATACGTTGTGGTTGGAGATGATGCGTTTCCGTTACAAACGCATTTAATGAAACCTTACCCTTATCATAGTAATTTAAGAGAAAAACAGATTTTCAACGCTAGGCTTTCCCGAGCAAGGCACGTTGTGGAACACGCTTTTGGCATTTTGTCAAATAGATTTCGAATTTTCTTAGCTCCAATGAACTTAAAAAAACCAGAAACTGTTGAAATAATAATATTAGCCCGCTGTGTTTTACGCAATTTTTTGTTGGATCTTAATGACACATTATTTAACCAATCCGTAGATTCCCCAATGGAAAACAATGAAAACCCCGACAGTATGTATAATCCTAAAAAGGGACGTGCAGAACATTTCCGTCAACAATTTATGTCATATTTTAATAATGAAGGCAAAGTAGATTGGCTGTGATATGTTTGTATTCATACGTAGGTATAGATTTTCAATGTTTTTCTACTTCAACAACTTTATGTAATAATAAATACCAATAACACAAGGGAACAAAATTGAACTTTTTTTGTGTTGATTTGAAATTTATAGCAAATTTTTACTAATTTGAGGTCGCTGATTTCAAATCTGCACTTGGTTTTTTTCTATCAGCTCGACTTTTCGAGATATACCGTTATGTTCAAAATTAAGGCACTTCCGCTACATATATTGGAATAACTTGAAAACGGTTCACCATATTAAATTAAAAAAAAAATCCGAAACTCGCAAACAATATTCTCTTAAAGCCGTGCTTACTTTGTTTTTAAATTTTCCAAGTAGTTTTAGAGATATCGTTCAAGTTTTGAAAAAAAAATTAAAATTTTTTTAAAAAAAACATTTTTTTTGTTCTTTAAAAATTCCTAAAAAATAAAAATGGGACAAAAATCACAGTTTTGGTCTACAAACAGTTAGTTAAATATATTTCGAATAAAATGAGCTTTATTTCATTGCAATCGGTGCACAACTTTTGATTTTGTTCACGATTTACTGAATTGATATAAATCGCGATTTCCATACAAAAATAACATTTTCTAATGTGTAAGTGTTTGTATGTAATAAGTTAGTTTTTTATGATTCTAAGAATTAAAAAAATTAAGTAATAAAAAAAGATTATTTCATTTTTATGGTCAGCTATACTTTTTAATTTAACACAAAAAGAGAATTTTAAAGAAAAATAAAAAATTTTAATACACAAATATTACAATGTAATTACAACTCATCGAAAAATTTTCTTTTATAAGATTTTCTTAAATAACCTTGTTTAGAGGGATTTGTTTTAATGCTCCAGCAATAGTCCGCCATCATATGCATATCCCAGTGACCCTGGTACCGCTCCTCTATAGTGCGGATATCTTGATGGAAACGTTCACCTTGTTCTTCACTGAAGTCTCCAAGATTTTCAGGGAAACAATCCAAATGACTGTGTAGGTAGTGCACCTTAATGCTCATATTACAACCAAGCTGCTTGAAATGTGACAACATGTTATCCACGTGGTCCGAATAGTGCTCACCTTTTTGTTTCCCAGGAAATTGCGCACTATCCAAACAAATTCATTCCAAGCATTTCTTTCAATATCTGTCATGGAATTACTAAAATTTTCATCATTGATTAATTTTTTGATTTGAGGGCCGTCAAAAATGCCAGCTTTCAGTTTCTCCGAACTCAAATTGTTGAACTTTTTACTGATATATCTAAAACAATCACCGTCCTTGTTGAGAGCTTTGACAAATTGTTTCATAAGTCCTAGCTTGATATGGAGAGGTGGCAGTATTATGCGATCCCTGGGCACAAGTGGTTGATTAACTATATTGTGGTTTCCTGGAACCATAGCTTCCCTCGAAGGCCAGTCTTTCTTACTCCAGTGTTCAGATCTGGCTCTGCTATCCCATAAACAAATGAAACACGGATATTTTGTGTAGCCACCTTGTTGGCCTAGAAGAAAATTCACCATTTTTAGATCCACACAAATTAGCCAGCGGTGTTCGTTGTACTTTATTTTATTTATAACTGAGGCAATTGTAGAATATTCTTCTTTAGCTTTAGTTGAATGTGCAATGGGCAACGAACCCAATTTATTACCGTTATGCAGAAGTACACATTTTAGGCTGCGTTTAGAAGAATCTATAAATAGTCGCCAGTCATTTGGATCATACTCCTCTAATCCCATCGCTGTTATTAAACCAGGAACATCTGAACAATAAACAAATTCATCGTCTTCGGAAAAGAATGGAAGTAAGTTTTTTTCTCTGTTACGGTAGTATGAAATTGTTGTTCCTTGGGTTAACAGATTTTTTTGCTTTAATCGAGAAGCAAGAATTTCAGATGCTTTTTTAGAAAGTCCAAGGTCTCTCACTAAATCACTAAGCTCCTCCTGATTAAATTGCTCGCGTTCAGAAGAAATATCTAACTGCAAATCATCTGATCCAAATTCAGAAATTGGTGAAGGAACATTTTGTCGTAAGTCGTGGAAATTGTGTGTAGATGTAGATGGTTGTGGTTCTGAATCCTCACTAGAGTACAGGACTGGTTGGGTAATAGACAACACGTTAGGATAAATCCATTTAGACCGGTTTGTTTTATTAATGCCTGTTATGTTGACAGCGCAAAAATAACAATCATCATAATGATTCGAAGGTTCCCGCCAGATCATTGGTGTTTTATACTTGAAGTGGGTCCGTTGCTTGTTTGCCCATAACCTTAAATACTCTACACAGTTTTTACATACAGTATTAGGAATCCAGTACTTGTCACGGGTTTCCATGGTAAATCCGAAGTAGTCAAAATAAATTTTTTTAATAAAATCTGACACACTTTTTCTATTTTTTATAAACGTGTATTCGCCACATATGTTACAAAAATAGTTGGGATTGATTTTACAGGTGTTTCTTGACGTAGCCATTGCGCAATTTTGAAGTATATATCAAAGTAACACAATTTTCAATAAATAACACACGGGAACAAAATTGAACTTTTTTGTGTTGACTGATTAAATGTTCAATGTAAAATGATTTATATTTTTTGTCGTTATACTTTTCGCTTTCGTAAACACTTGTTGAATGAGAAAAATTGGTTGAATGAACCCATATAAATACTTAGTAGTTTTTTACTGAAGTACCAAAAAAAATTATATCCACAATTTTATTGACAGTCACTTATGAATGAACACATGTGTTCAGGGGAATTCCTTTAAAAAATCATCCGTTACCAACGGTAAATCACACATCAATAAAAACAAGTGGACTTTTCTTTTTTCTCTTTAATTGACTGTGAACTGACTAGGTGTCATAAAGGGACAATAAAATTTATAGGCGTTATGAGTTTGCTACCGCAACCATAAAAATGAAATAATCTTTTTTTACTACTTAATTTTTGTAATTCTTAGAATCATAAAAAACTAACTTATTACATACAAACACTTACACATTAGAAAATGTTATTTTTGTATGGAAATCGCGATTTATATCAATTCAGTAAATCGTGAACAAAATCAAAAGTTGTGCACCGATTGCAATGAAATAAAGCTCATTTTATTCGAAATATATTTAACTAACTGTTTGTAGACCAAAACTGTTTTTGTCCCATTTTTATTTTTTAGGAATTTTTAAAGAACAAAAAAATGTTTTTTTTTTTTTAAATTTTAATTTTTTTTTTTCAAAACTTGAACGATATCTCTAAAACTACTTGGAAAATTTAAAAACAAAGTAAGCACGGCTTTAAGAGAATATTGTTTGCGAGTTTCGGATTTTTTTTTTAATTTAATATGGTGAACCGTTTTCAAGTTATTCCAATATATGAGGCGGAAGTGCCTTAATTTTGAACATAACGGTATATCTCGAAAAGTCGAGCTGATAGAAAAAAACCAAGGGCAGATTTGGATTCAGCGTCCCAAATAACCTTAAAAACAATATTCAGTTCTTAATCGACAGAACCATTGTTCCCTTGTGTAATCAATAATAAAAATGATGTTTTTTTATTGTTAAAGACAACTAATTCAACAAAAAATACATAATTATTAATATATGTATGAAAAAGTAGAAAGTATCTAATACTTTTCAAGTATAGGTTTTTAATATATCAATATATGAATGAAAAAATACAAAATATGTAATACTTTACAGCTACAATACAGGTATGGGTTTTTCTGAAATCTGGAAAGAAAAATTGATTTTATTATAATGCATGTATGTTTATGTGCCTGGGTAATTACCAACCTTTTAAAATTAATTGTAATCATCATCACTTAATATTCCTTCCATTGAGAGTTCTAATATGTCTGTGGATTCTAGAGAACCACATACAAAATGCTCTTCTATATTTATATTTCGTGATGAACAAGTTGGAGCTTCTTCAGAAATCTCCGTGGACAGAGACGAGGTGGATTTCAGGCGCCTTTTTCAGCGGATTGCTTACACAGTTTTCGCATTAAGCATTCGACTTGCCAGGATGCATCAGCTTGGTCTTCTGGATGTATTTCCTCCATTCGCGCTATGACAAGATTTCCAAGCCACGCAAACTTTTTTTCATCTTTCCTTCTGTTAATCGCAGTCTTCAAGTCTTTCATTTCGTTCCGAAAAACATTTATTGAATTTGAGCCCTAGTTACATACATATAAAGTAATACAAATATATGCATACATATTTACATATATTAAATATCATAAACATACCGTTCTTCTTTTTGCCATGGGTTCATCAAATGAACTTTCGTCCTGAGTGCTGCATATTTCACTTTCCACGTCCTGGGTTTCGAGCTGATTATCACATACAAATACATATATGTCAGAATAAATTAATTAAAAAAATTGTTTAATTACAAACCTCTATATTATTTATGCTTTTCCTTACGTCAATATGTGTTTGCAGAAAATTAAGTTGCTGGAAACACCAAAGTTTGGGAACGTATATATCGGCAGACGCAGCTCCGCTTTTTTTGACTGCTTCATTTTTCTCTGCTCTTGACTAAATTGAGTTCGTAAGTTCTTCCATTTTCTCTATGTCTTCCATTGTAATTGAGCTGGTCCCTTTTTGCATCTCCTTCAAAATATTATTGTAAGCTTGCGCCTTCTTGTCCCGATCCAAATATTCTTTGCATTTAACAAAATAAATGCAATGGTTTTCCTCTACCAAAGTTATTAATTTTTCAATTAAGTCCCGATTCCATTTAAAAGCCATTTTAATAAAGTAAACAATAATTACGAATTATTCACACCAAGAAGCGAAACACCGAATGAAAAGAAATGTCAAATATTCAACAAAAAATAAAGCGAATGAGAGAATTGCTTGAAATAAACGAGAACCGGCAATTATTTTTCCCTTTTTATTCCCCTCACCGCAAACATCTACAAACTCAAGAATTGCGCAACTAAAATCGTCGTGTGTGAACTGCGACCAAATAGATGCTTACATATTTGCAGACATTTGTTTAGTGACATTTGCACTTGTTTTTGACATTTTCTTGTCTATTTGTTTTGGATTTGACTTACATATTTTTTTCATTTTCGTTAGTTCATTACACAAATCAGTGCTCGTGTGTGCAGTTAAAAAGGTAAGAGTGAAATATTATAATTACTTTAAAATTTTAATTATTAAATATGAATAACATTTAGAGCAGTTACCGAACTCAACAGTCACGTAACTGAAACGTCCCAATCTGTTGAAAATAGGTTTTTGCTATGTGTGACATTTGTGAACAGCTGATAAAGTTTGGTTAATATTACACAGAAACATGCTGGTTCGTTTTTTACGTTCTATAATTGCATTAAATGCCAACGTTACATTTACTGTACGGATTTATTTTAACAACGTGTGGCTTCCCTACAAGAAATGAATGACTGAAACTAACACATAAACAATTTTTGTACTAACACACTTGCAGTTTTTATACCCTATACCACTATGTGGTTTGGGTATAATGACTTTGTGCTGCTGTTTGTAACAACCAAAAATATTTGACCTAGACCCATCTTTAATTATACCGATCGAATCAGAATCACTTTTTGAGTTGATTTAACAATGTCCGTCCGTCCGTCCGTCCGTCCGTCCGTCCGTCCGTCTGTGTGTCCATGTAAACCTTGTAATCAAACTGCAGGTCGCAAATACGAACATATTTTGACAAAATTTGGTATACAAGCTTTTATCGGCCATGGGATGAACGCTATTGAAATTGGAGAGAATCGGTCCATGTTCAGACCTAGCCCCCATACAAATTATCCCTATGAAATCGACATAAATTGCCATAAGATCCAAATTGTCATATAGATCTTACCCAAATTGGGTTTGTATGCGTTCATTACATCTATTAATGAGTAGTCCAAAAATGATCCCTTTGGCCCCATATAGAGCTGCTTCCCGATCTTCACTTAAATCTATTAAAAGACAAAAATATTGCACTGATTCTTCTCAAATTTTGTTTGTATATATTTTTGCAAAATACAAGAGACTTAACCAAACATGATCATGATCGGTCCATTTTTGGACCTAGTCCCCATATAGATACAGCATCCGATATGAACTTTTTCATATCTGAAGCCAAAAAAATTAATAAAAATCCCACTCAAATTTGGTTTTTGCTTATTTTCTATGTCCAGTTAGTTGGGCCTAAGAGATATGACTTCTAAACGCATGGTATAGGGTATCGCATAGTCGGTCTAGACCGACTATAATTTTCTTACTTGTTTTCTATTTAAAAACATATGACTGTCATTGTTGCTGTTGTTAAGGTTTAGGAAAGGTAAGTAATTAATTAAATTAAAATTAAATTAAAAAGTTCAAGTTAATTTTTGTTGTTTCTTTAGGATTCTTCAAAATATGTCAGTGGATTCGTTAGTGCCATTCTCAATTGTGGTGGCACGTCCCTCCATTATACCCTTCCACAATTTATTTTTTGCGCGCTTGTGGCCTATTCCTGTTGGATCGTTAACTTAAGATATTGCTGTAGAATCTTCACAAACTTTCAATCTAGAACTTTTATACCTCTTAGGAAACGCTTTTGTGTAAAGAACAGTTCGAATCTAATTCTCTTTAGAACGGTCGTGTAAATAATTAAAGCGCTTAGAGTACAACTATTTAAAATTAATAACAAGTGTATATTTTTGTTTTTGCAAATGCCTATTCTTGATCTCATTTGAACTCACGTGGTAGTCAATTCAGCTTAAAACAGGAATAAAGAATCTAGCGATGGCCCGAGGGGCCAAATCTTCATCAAAAAGAAAGCTCCTTGCCAACAAGAAAATGACAAGACTTCCTCCGGGTTTTAACCCCAATATCGCGTCAACTTCAAGCAACAGATTTAGCCTGCTTGCTGGCCTTAATGATATGGACGTAACTCCTGTATCAAATATTAACGAGGTTAAACAACACGAACCTCCACCTATTGTTGTTGAAGCTAACGCCTCATTTACAGAAATACAAAAACTACTTGGTAAAGATTGTATTTTCAAACGTACTTCAATTGGTACTAAAATTTTTGCTCCAAGTAAAGAAATGTACGAATGCTACAAGCAAATTCTTAAAGAGAGTAAGTTGGAGTTTCACTCTTATGGCTCCCCGCATGGTTTTATGGTTTACCCCGCATTAAAAACTGAGGACATCACCGCAGAGCTAAAAAACTACAATCTGTCCCCTTCTTCCGTAGCTGAAATAGTCACCAAATTCAGTTCGAACAACAATGCAGTTTACAAAGTTCAATTTGTTCGTAAAAATTTTAACCCAACTGCCTTAAAAAATGTAAGGACAATTTCCAATATCACAATTTCTTGGAAAAAATAAACCAACTCAATGCTGGAACTGCTTAATGTATGGCCATGGCGGTGAACATTGCCATCGAAGTGCTGCGTGTATGATATGTGCAGAACAACTTCATACAAGTTTGTGTCCGTTTAACACAAATGAAAAAAGACCAGCTGTTTTTACATGCTTTAATTGCAAAAAACAAGGAAAAGAGAGAGCTGATCACTCTGCAAACGATATCAACTGTCCGTTACGTTCTCTCTATTTGGAAACTAGAACAAGAGTTACTTCTAAAAGTCCGAATAAAAGCACACAACAACAAAATAACTAATTTCAATTTAATGTGGGAGGTTTCCCTAATTTAAGAAACAACAACACAAATTGTAACAATAACATCAATAATAACAGCAAAGCTACATATGCTAACCAGCTGAAAACAAGCAACGATTTATTTAGCATTGATATTTTCACTACAGCGATGGATGATTTGCATAGGTGCACTTCAAAAGTATAACAAATCAAAGTTGTTATGTCAATGGTAAAATTCGCCCATGGATTATACTAATAATTTAAACGAATTCAAAATGCTTCACTTGAATGCTAATGGCATTTCAAACTTTTCTAAATTAAAACAATTTGAGATACTAATTGAACGAGAAAATATTAAAATAGCGTCTTTGAATGAAACATTTTTCTCAGAAAATCATAGACCCTATTTTAAAAATTATTATTTATATAGAAGTGACAGAACAGATGCAAGAGGAGGAGGAGTAGCTCTGTTAATTCATAAATCTGTCGCTCATAAAAACCTCTTTATATCAAACACCTCATCAATCGAAAACATCTCAATTGAAGTTATTATAAATAATAGACCTATTGTTGTATCTTCGTTACATTCACCAAGATATACCGTAACTTCTGTGGTGATATCTTGAACCTAACACCTTCCACCAAAGAATATATAGTTTTTGGTGACCTAAATGCCAAACATTGTTCTTGGAATTGCCGTTCAAATAATACTGCAGGAATTACACTCAACAACCTACAGCAATCAAGCAATTTTTTCATTCACTATCCTAATAGTCCAACCCTATTCCCCCATCCACAGTCGATATTATTTTAAGCAATTCCGTTTTAAATATAGACGTAAAAACAATGGATTACGAAATACCATCAGGCCATCGCCCCATTATATGTACACTTAAAAGATCAATGGCCTTGCAGGTTGACCTCAATTATTATGATTATAGTGCAACCAACTGGAACATTTTTATGAATTTTTTAGACAATAAAATCACGTTATATTCGAATATATACAATACCAAGGTAGTTATTGATCAGGAAATCCAAAAATTTATAAATGTAGTTTTCGAAGCAAGGGATGTGTCCACACCTAAAATAACTCAACAAAATAATTACACATTACCAGAAAGTACTGTGAAATATATAAAACTAAGAAGAAGCTTTAAAAGAAAAAACCAACGATCTTCAAATATAGCCGAGCAAACTTTTTATAAAAGTATTAATTCGGAGCTCAATAAGAAATGGTCTCAATTACTAGCCAATTTAAAACCAAGTGATAAATCATTTTGGAAAATAAGCAGGAACTTGCGAGGAAAAGGAAAAAATCAAATCGCTCACTTCAAAGTAGGAAATACAAAAATAACATCTGATAAGGACAAGGCTGAAGTCCTGGCAAATACATTTGTCCAAGCAAATAACCTCACTTCGAACTACAACCACTCTGCGGATATATTAATAAATACAACAGTAAATAATTTTAAGAAGGAAAATCCCAGTTCTGAATCTGCAATTTATACATCTCTTGAAGAAGTAATGAATATTGTCTCATCAATAAAACCCTCAAAACTCCCATGGTTTTGACAATGTTCCCAACCTGCTCTTAAAGAAACTACCACTCAAAGCTCTAAAATTACTGGTTATAATATTTAACAGCTGCATCAAACTCAACTATTTCCCAAACCATTTCTAAAATGCTAAGGTTATAGACATAAACAAACCTAGTAAGCCAAAAAATAACCCAAACAGCTACAGACCTATTAGTCTATTAAGTAACTTAGGTAAAATATTTGAAAAATACTACATTCTCGTCTTAGTGAATTTATAACGACCAATTCTATTGTTGCTAAAGAACAATTTGGATTTAAAAAAGGACATAGCACTACGCACCAAATAAACAGAATTAAAAATCAAATAATCACAAATAAAAACAATAAACGTTCAAGGGGTCTAATATTGTTGGATATCGAAAAAGCGTTTGACACCGTTTGGCATAATGGCCTAGTATTTAAACTTCTTGATGCAAATATACCAAAATATTTATGCAAACTTATTTCAGATTTCATTCACGGCAGAAACTTTAAAGTTGCGATTAATAATGAAACATCATCTCCAAAAACCATTACCACAGGGTTACCTCAAGGATCTGTCTTGTCGCCATTGCTTTACTCGATATATACATCCGATTTTAAAGTCCCGAAATATATGAAAATTTCTTATTACGCAGATGATACTGCGTTAATTTCTTCAAACAAACTTACAAGCGCACTCCTGAAGAAAATGGAAAAAGGACTTGTAAATTGCAGTAAATATTTTCACAAATGGAAAATCAAAATTAATCCAAACAAGACCTAAGCAATAATTTTTCCATTCAACAAATCTCCCAAACGACTGCCAAGACGTCATCTTCTTATTGGAAATAATACCATAAATGTACTTAACGAGGTCAAATATCTCGGAGTTATCTTGGACAAAAAGCTTACATTCAAACAACATATTATGGCTACGTGTCAAATAGCTATAAAATCATTTAAAGCATTATGGCCACTACTAAATAGAAGGTCATTTTTAAACCCCAAAAACAAAAATCTACTCTTCAAAAGTGTTATAAGGCCGATATTAACATACGCGTGTCCTATTTGGAGTGACGCTGCCAACTGCCACCTAAAACGCTTACAAATTATACAAAACAAATGTCTTAAAATTATAAATAAAAAGCCCTGGAGGTATCCTACAAATCTTCTTCATGAAGAAACAGGTTATGAAAAAATTATCGATTTCGTAACAAGGATTAATAACAATTACTTTGCCAAAATTGAAAACTCCTCTTACCCACTGATAAGAGAATGTAGAGAAATAACGTAAAATTAAAAAGAAATCACCAAATTGAAAATTATATGCTTATAGAGGTTTATTATTTCAAATAAACCTCCTATAAGCACATAAATATTTTTCAGATAGTATTTGAATTTATTAAATCATATAAAGGTTTTTTCCTCCCATTTTCCTTTAAAAATCATTAAAAATAATATAAAAACTATTTAATATCTTTAGATCCTATATATTATTTGTTGCAATATCTATATGTAAAGATAAGATCTCATATGTAAATATCAAAATTTGTTAAAATATGTAAATAAAGGAAGAATATTTAATTGAATTGAATTGAAATTTGTGTAAAGAATTATATTGTGCGACAATATGGATTTCGATTGTGAATGCTGTACCAGAAAATAATATGGTTATCTATTTGATATTATTGATGGACTTTTTATGATGTTGGAAGATAATGCACAAGAAATATAATTGTGTGAAACAACGCTGACACAGTTTATTAAATCGATTCGTAATGATTCCAGTTAAGTGCGCATGGAAGACACTATAAATATATTGTTAATACATGCGCAATCACCAAATGAACTTATTAAGGTAATGCACTGACATTTTATTAAAAATTGTAGTTAGAAACAAAGTAAATCTTCCTTACAGCATTTTACACTAATCATATCTATCTTTCAGTCTGTTGCCATAACATGGATATGGGAGCTTGTTTTAATATTTGAATGTTTTAATTTATGCCATTCTGGAATATAGTGTCTAGAATATGGTGTTGATAATATGAAATGAAATTAGTTTCTTCAAAAGAACAAAGATCTCAGAATATTGAACAAATTGATTTATGGAGGTATTATCACAATATCTCACACACCGTTCTGTACAAACAAGGTAGCAGTGTAGCAGTATTTGAATGGATACATCAGTTACTCATCAATTTTCTTAAATGAATTGTATCAGGTTTGGCCGAAATTGTTAATTCACAACACTCAAAAGGTAAGCTTTAATATAAATTGTTGATATATATGTAAGTGTTATAATAAATTGTTTTCTTTAAGAAACTACTGATTGCACTAAGGCCCATTACCGGAAATTTCTATTGAGTTTAGGGATGTTTCGAGTGAAAAGTCAGCAAAGTTGTTTAAATATCTGTTTTAAGTTAAGCCCATTGTCCTGTTTCAACATTGTCTCAAAGTTATCACCACGTTTCGGAATTAGTAATATTGTTGTGTTTTTAATATTTAATATTTTTTCTTTAATTTTGAATTTAATTTTTAATACAATAAATAAATAAAAAATAATAAGTCGTGTTTCATTATAATCAAGCGTGACCGGTCAATGATGATGTCTACATCCATCAAGTGTGACCGGTCAACGATGATGGATATATCCATAAACAACGGTAGAGTGAGCAGTTCATATATATATTCTATGGTTTACATACTTTCATATGTTAGAGTAAGATGCAAAATCACATGTACACAAAAGTTACGGTCATTTTTGTCATATTGGCGTTAATAAAATTATAGAAACTTTGTTCTACGCGATGACCGTAACTTCAGTCAGTAGTGACCGTCATATCACCGGTCAAATGACCGTCACTGTTCTTGTAGGGTTACTAGGCCTTTTTTTTATTTAAAGCAAGCATTTCTTGCTGTGTATGTGAGCTGACATTTCCCCGACAATACAATTGTTTGTTTTTTGTCTTAATAGAAAAGTAAAATGATTCTTTGTGGAAATATTTTTCTTGATGAGTTAAATAAAACATTTAGTTTAATATGTGTGCTGTGCAAAAACCAATACAAACGCTATGCAGATCTTGTTAACCACATTAGAAACAAACATAAAGAACTTAAGGAAAAAGAAGCCTCACCAATTCGATCCATCGTTGAGAAAATTAATAAAAATGAAGAAGACAGTCTTTATCTTAGTGATGGTGAAGAGAAATCAAGCGTTGAGGAGGAACTTGAAATTAAAAATGAAATGGAAGTGGATGGTTTGGAAGAGTTTATAGATGACAGTAAATATGTTGATCCCATATTGGCAATGGAGAAAAGAGATAGTTTAGCGATAGATAAACATAAAGAACTTGAGGAAAAAGATGCCTCACCACCTCGACCCATCATTGACAAAATTAAAAATGAAGACAGTCATCATCTTAGTGATGATGGTGGAGAAAAATCAAACGTTGTAGTTGAAGTTGAAATTAAAAATGAAATAGAAGTGGATGATTTGGAAGAGTTTACAGATGACATTAAATATGATGATCATGTTATAGAGTCGTTTGTTAATCCCATATATTCAATGGATGAAAGAGATAGTTTAAATGCTTTGGATGCTTTTGATTCTGATTTGAAAGATGAAAATTATGCTCCCGATGAAACAAATAATGATTCCGATGATGAAGATTACCAAGATGAATATGGAAAGCCCGACGAGTCTGATTCAGACACAGAAGTAGCTAAACTCACTGTTCCTACGGATAAATTCACACCCACATTCTACCGGAAAAAACGATTTCTTAACGATTTCATAGACTTGTACAAGAGTCAGCCTGTTTTATGGGATATTAATGGTACAAAGTTTAAAAATACAAAAGCCCACAAAGAAGCGGAAATAGCCATTATAACGGGAATGCAAAAGTTTAATATATATTTAAAGACATCTTCTCTGAAAAGTGCCATTAACAATATCCATAAATACTGTAACATCATAAAAACAGATATCGAAAATGGTGATGATAGAAAAGTTACTACTGTAGCCAAGGAGTATTACGAGAGATGTGATTTTTTAAAAGATTTATTGGAAATGAAAAAATTGTATACAGATAACAATGTCAATATAGGCGAATTGCCATTTCCTTGTGAGCAATGTGAAAAACGATTTTCATCACAATCTTCTGTAAAATGTCATGTAATAAGAGTACATAGTGAAAAGAAGTTAACGTGTAAATTTTGTGAAAAATCATTTCGTGTTCCATCCGAACTGAGGACTCATACCTTTATACATACTGCTGAGAAGCCACATGTGTGTGAACTATGTGGTAAAGGTTTTAGACTGCGATACAATATGAATCTTCATATTAACACTATACACACCAATGTACGAGCTTTCAAATGCAACATGTGTACAAAGGATTTCAAAAAGAAACGCCAGTTAACCGAACATGTAAAGAATCACTTATATATACGCGATAAGATATGCGAAACTTGTGGTAAAAGTTATTCAAATCTCCATTCGTTAATACGACACCGCCTAGTACATTCGGACATTAAACGATATCCTTGTAAGTTATGCGATCTTAAATTTCATCAATTAGACGGGCTTAATGGTCACATGAAACGAATTCATATCGGGAAGAAAGATCCATAAATTAACGAAAGTATAATTTTAAGTTTTACGATTTCGCTTTAAATTTGGCACTTGTTGATGGCCGTTCAAATAGTTTGGAATAATGTGTATGTTTAGAATACGTATAGTAATTTTTTATTCATTCTCATAACGTATTTTTCGTTGCTGCCTTAATATTATTGAAGAAATGAAAATATAAGAAAAAGGTAAAAGTTGTTGAATGAATTAAATTTAGCTTAAAAGATTTTAGGCAAATGATTGAAAAAAAACCGGATATCAATAAATTCACTTTTTAGTTGAAGTAAGTTTAATTTTAATCTGAAAACTCTATCTTAGCGTTTTCAAAAAGTTGCTTAAAATCTTTAAGTTTGTATAATATACAATTAACATAAGGTGCTCAGCAAAACTATGCGACATTAAAACATGTAAGGATGTTAAATTCGGCTATTCACTATTTTAACAAATTTATTTTAAAAATATTTGAAAAATTAAGTCGGACAATGAATCAAACAAACAAGAATCTTTGATACCCTCCTCCTGGGTTTTAAGTTTACATTAATATCTGGACTTATTGCACTATTTACAACAATTTGATAAACTTAATACTTTTTAACATTTTTAGAGATGTATCCATATTTTAGGTTATATATTGGCACTATGATAACACAAGGCAACAAAAAAGAAAACATTTTATGCCGAACAAAAACCACTATACAATTTTGATGTATTGTGGTTCCAGTAGTACAAATATGGTCCAAATTTTAAATTCTATGGAGTTTTTTTTATTTAAATTTTTAAGTAAAATTAAAATTTTTTTTAGACGTTTCTCCACATAACTAATGATAACTTTAAAAGGGTTAGTCCGATACTATTACAATAAATTTATATATTTTAGTTTCATATATTTAGTTTCAATCGGCTCAGTAGTTTCGGAGTTATAATAAATAATTGAAGTAAAAAATATATTTTTTACGTGAAAATATCAAATTTTTTTTGTTTTAAGAAAATCATAAAAAATCGAAAACTGCAAAAATTGTTCTGATTTAATTCTTAATTATATTTTGAATTCTTATTCCTCATTTCAAATTTTTTTTTCATTTTACAGACGACACTTCTGGAACTGGAAATTTCGACGCCTACGGTATGGAGAGAAACAGCGAGCCACGAATCCGATTGTTATTTTTGTTTAAGTACAAAAAGCGGTTTCGGAAAACACATAATATAATATAATAAATTTAAATAATAAAATGTAAATTTTAGTAAAATATAAAGTGTTCTTAAAATTCAATCTACCGAAAGAAGAACATTAACAGCTCATTTTTATGTATATCAAACAAAAAACAAAATTTTTGTGAAAATGAGCGAATTCACTTAATTGTGAATAAATTCGAAAAGAACCAATCGATTTTCACGATCAATATCTTATTTTGTCCCTATTACATGTGGCTTTACGAGAAAGCAATAAATCAGAACAATTTTTGCAGTTTACGATTTTTTATGATTTTTTTAAAACAAAATTTGATATATTCACGTAAAAAACATATTTTTTGCTTCAATTATTTATTATAACTCCGAAACTACTGATCCGATTGAAACTAAATATATAGAAGGATTAAAGGTTATGTAAGTCTGATTTTTTTTAAATTTATTTTAATATTATCGGACTAACCCTTTAGAAGTTATCATTAGTTATGTGGAGAAACGTCTAAAAAAATTTAATTTTACTTCAAAATTTAAAAAAAAAACTCCATAGAATTTAAAATATTAACCATTTTTGTACTTAGGTAGCCATGGTGCATCAAATCTATAAAGTGGTTTTTGTTCGGCATTTTTGCTGTTGACCTGTGTAATCGATTTATCCCATTTTAAATACCAACCTGCTCGAAATAAAGACAATCTATATTATTCTAAGTTTTCCCGGATAAATATTTTATTTTCTAAATGAGCGTGAAGTCAACATACAGACAGACTGACGGATGGAAGGACATACAAACGGACATCGCTATATCGACTCGAGTTGTTATAAGGATCAAGAATATACATATATACTTTATGGAATCGCAAATTGATTTTTCGATGTGTTACAAACGGAATGAGAAGAGGAAAGCATAAATTTTAAAAATCATAACTACTCTGTATTCTTAATCAAACCGGTTTCTTGTATTGAGCTTTCATCAGTGTTTATATTAAAAAAATTCCGATGTCAATTAAACTTAGTTTAGTTAAGCTCTCGTTTATTAAGTTTTAAGTCAAAGTTGAAACTTATAAATTAAAAAAAAAAAAACTGGGTCTAAATAAAGTGTGATTGACATCCGAAAGACTTTATTTAAGTGTTTTCACTTAAACTTACGTTTTATCATTTATAACTTTAAAACTGACTTGAAACGAGTTTTAGGGAAATAAGTTAAATTAAACTCAACTTTTTAATTATTTAACAAAAAAATTAAAAGTTATAAGATAGAGTTTTGGGTATGTTAATTAAACAGTTGAGTTAAACTTATTATTTTTAACGCCTTACTCAAACAGTTTTTGGGATGGCAGTGAAACTTCTTAGTTTGATTAACCTCAACTTTTAATTCTTTATTAAAATAATTTAACGTTGTTAATAATACTGAGTTTTTGGTATGTTAATTTAATAGTTTAGTTAAAGTAATGATTTTTAACGGTTTAGATAAATGGCTTAAATCCGGGTTTTTAGGATGTTAGTTAACACATTCAGCTGAACTGCGGGAATTGCCGTCATTCACTTGTCCTTGAAAAAATTAATGACGGGAATTCCCGCTAATTTTCAAATCGAATTTTTCAACCGTCAAAAATGATTTTTTTTATTATTGTACATACATAATTAGTGTTGCTGTAGTGCTAAAATACTAGCACTAACAAAAAAAAATAATTTTACAAATTCCAATAAGAACAAATGCCATTTAAAGTCAACGTAAAATTATTTCTTTTTTGTGTAGAAACGCCTTCAATAAAACGAATTGCGGGAATTACCGCGTTATGCCCATAAGAAATACATGTACGTAAAATTAATTGATTTTCTATGTGCGATCAGTTTTATAAGCTAATTAACGTTTAAAAAATATAAATGCAGTTTCGTAAAGTATTTTTTTAAATAAAATATGGGAAATAACAAAAATTTGCAAAAAAAAAAAAAAAAAAAAATGGTCGATGAAATATTAGCAAGTTCAGAAGACGAAAAATCATCAGATGGAATAGAATTCGCAGGATATTCAAGTTGAACGATGATAGCGATGTTGGTAGTGAATTCGATGAATCTACTCAGGGAGATTTAAGTCAGGAGGAAGATGGTGCATGTACTTCAGATATTGAAAGTAATCGTGAGTGATACTGAGTGTGATGAAATTTGGCACGAGAATATAAAGCCAATACCATCTTTTACATTCAATGAATCGAGGTATCCGTGGCGAAATAAATAGTGACTCATCTCCACTAATGATAATTCAAAAATTTTTTATGAAGACGTGATTAATTTATTGATTTCTTCGAGTAATGCTTATCCAAAAAATTTGGAAAATAATGACCCCAAACCACCTAAAATAATTTTTCCTGAAATGTCAAAAGATGAAATTCTTAAATTTCCGGGCTTATGCTTACTGCAATGTCCTGAAATGTCAAAAGATGAAATTCTTAAATTTCCGGGCTTATGCTTACTGCAAGGTCAGAACAAAAAAACATCCATTAAGCATATGTTTTCAAAGAATATGTTGTAATATCAACCTATATATGGCTCTGTAATGTCTGGGAGACGTTTCCAGCAAATTCTGAGATGCTTCAGTTCCCATGCGTCATATGAACAAGATAGCCACTCAGGAAAGCTGGAAAAAATAATGCCACTACTTCAATTGGTTTTAAAAAATATCGAAAACACCTTTACACCTGTAAAGACTTGTCTTTAGATGAGTCTCTAATGCTCTTTAGAGGAAGATTATCCTTAAAACAATATAACAAAGGAAAGCGGTCTAGCTGCGGCATAAAGTTTTGCGAACTTACTACGAAAGACGGCTACATTTTAAATGTAAAAATTTATGCAGGAAAATATATTGAAGAGACCCCAGGATCAAAAACAAAAGCTATAGTTTTAAAACTAATGAATCCGTACCTCAACCGTGGCCACCATTTATTCATGGATAATTATTACAACAGTGTTGATTTGTCCCATACGCTACTTAACTACAAAACTCACTCCACTGGTACTTTACGTTCCAATCGTAAACCGAGTCCTAAATGTGTAATTGGTAAAAAAACTGGCAAAAGGTGAAATGATTTGGCGAAGAACAGGAAATGTTTACGTGACCAAATGGAAAGACAAACGCGATGTTTTGCACATCATCCTTGTCTTATCGAAGTTACCAATAGCAGAGGCCAAAAGAAGATAAAACCAGCAGACGTTATTGCCTATAATGAGATCATGGCAGGGGTTGATCGAGCCGACCAATTATTGTCATATTATTCCAGTCCCAGAAAAACCAAAAGATGGTATAAAAAGGTCTTATTTCATACCCTGGACATGGCTGTGTGGAACTCATATTTTATTTATAAAACATTTCGTCCAAAAAACTCCTTTTTAGACTTTCGAATTGATTTGATATTAAGTTTGATTAATTTACCAGCAAATGTAGCTGAAGGCAAGGATCTTGTTAATTTCGTAACAGCTAGCGGACGTCAAACAAAAATACAAAACGAATCATGTTCAATTGATATGAGCATTCATCACTTCCCGGAAAAAATTCCTTTCCCTCCAAAATATAAGGGTTCAACTATAAAAAAAAAGTTATCAGAAGAGATGCAAGCATTGTCTTAAAAATGGAACCAGAAAAGAAATAAGCTTTCAATGTAAAAATTGTTTTGATAAGCCTGCACTATGCCCCGATGGTTGTTTTGAAAGTTATCATTTAAAATAAAAAGTATTAATGTATAAATTTATGTTTTATAATAAATATTAATAAATATATTAAATAATATTTTGTTTATTTCCCCAATATTAATAACGGTATGTCCCGCAATTATATTCTGAGAACTAAATATACTCTTAAAAAAATAAATGCGGGAATATCCGTCATTAGGGAATTACCGCCATTTGTACAGCACAGCTAAATTAATTATCAAAAAATTAAATGCGGGAATTCCCGTCATTTGTTCGACACAACTTAAAAAATGGTGCAATGATATAAAGCGGAAATTTCAGCACTTAATTTTTATATGAAAAAATTAAGTGATTGTTTAGCAGGCACCAGCTAAATTTAAGTGAAGCTGAATGTGTTAAATTTAGTTTGATTAAACTCAAGTTTTCAATTCTTGAAAAAAATAGTATAAAGTTATAAAACCGAGCTTTTGGGATGTTAATTAATTGATAAATTTAAACTTATGATTTTAAACGCTTTAGTCAAATAGTTTGAGACTTACTAGTGTTTCAAAAGGAGAGTTTAACTAAAACTCAACCTAAGATTTACAAGATTTTCAAAGAGCGAGTTTAACTAAACAAAGTTTAATTGGCATTTCAAAGTTTAAATAAAATTAGTTAGTTCAATTAACATACGAAAAACTTATTTTTTCTAAAATCACTTAATATTGTATAATATAAAATATTCAATTTGAATTAATTTTACATCTTTTAACTTTTTCTTAAATTTTCACGATATCTATAAATATATTTTCTCATAGAGCTTTTTACTTGATGTTTAAATTTGTTATTAATATTTTAAAGTTATTTATTCAATTGAAAATTCTTGTTAGAAAAGGAAACTTCATGGCTTTTTGTTATTTATAAAAATATTCAAAATATAAAACATTAACAAGTAATAACAGTACAAATTATTTAATTGCCACATTTACATTAACAGATGAACCAAACGTTAATTTATGAAAAATAGCAAAAAAAAATTAATACAAATCGTCGTTTAAGAATTGGTTTAGCGCATATGTATGCCAAAAAGTCTGCCCTCAAAGATTTAAGTTAATTTTTCTCAAAATATGCACGATAAATATTTTATTTTATGTGGTCAATGAATAGTTTCATATATTTTAAAAAAAACAAAATTTTACTCGCCTTTATATAAAATAAATCATAATTTAAGTTTTTCCGAAAATTATTTTTGTGCTCCATATCAAATTTTGTTTATGACTTTTTGTGCTCTACATCAATATATTTTTTTTAAATTTTAAAAGAAAAGAAACGTTACATTTTTATTTTTTCGTTTATTTGAAAAAAATAACACAAAATAAATATGATTTAGTATAAAATATATTTTATAAAATATATAAGAACTTTTTCTTAAAAATAACATTCTTTTGTATTTTGTAAAAAAACTTAAAAAGTTTTATTTTTACTTAAATTTGTAAATATCACAAAAATAAACAGTCATAGTTATGTTTTATTGTTTAATAATTTGTATATTATATAAATAACACATTTTCTTAAAGAGGCAGCCTGCAGAATACCGGACTACATAAAAAATAACTAATATGAAATTTTAAAATATCAGTTGGCCTTAAATTTTATGCAAATATTGTAAGTTAACTCTATCTATATTTGGAAGGAATACAAGCAAATCTTTGATATCCTTTTTCTTGTCATTTGAAATACTCGCCTCCTTCAAAACATTTAGCTTTTGTTCATTATTCTAAAAATAATATTGAATTCATCAGGCTTCTTATTTGCCACCACAGAATAGTCGTGGAAATCATTTGGAAACATTTCCAAAATTATTAATTTTGTTTTGTCATATTTTTAAGCAAATTTTCAAAATCGAGTGGGCTATTAATCTCAATATTTTTTAAATATCTATCTATAACACACACCATGTACGCAGTCCACTTCTTCACAACGTATATAAACATTTTAATAGCTGTTGTCCTAATTCTATTTTGGTTTTGTGAAACACAGGCATCGCTCCATAGAATTAACGTTTTAATACATGGATAATTTTTCACTAATTCCTATAATATTTTAATTAAAGCACTGGCAATATCATTACGCGACCACTATTAACTTCCGTCCATGAAACACTAAGTTTCCTTTTGTAATAATATTATGATGCGTTTCCTTTAGGCAGGTTAAGAACGCTTTGTAAATCGTAGCACATAATACTTTTTTAACATGTTTGTATTAGCACTATCTCGATCCTATTTTAACGCATTTTTTCCAGTTACATATGTATATGTTCTTCATACTTTTCTTTTTCAGTTGGCGAAAAATATTTTCTTTATTATTATAAAGAATACATACATCTGGCACATTGACCTTTTTTTTCTTCTTTTTTTTGTGAAAAGAAATGTTATATTCTTTATGAAATAGTTCACGGTAAATATGTATTGGCCGTGAATTCGGATATATTTAAACATGCAGGTTGTACATTCTATATATATTTAAACTTCCATCCAAATAGTGCGAATCAATGGTGGGATAACTGAATACATGTTTCCGCCCTTCTGCAAACTTATTAGGAGGAGTAACTCGTTTAACATTTTTACCGCATTCTGTAAATGTTCGAAGCAGTAGTACATTCTTTTTTGACCAATTGACAACATATTCATAAAAAAAAAAATTCGACATACATGGCATGTGGATTGGCCTTTTTCAAATAGTTTAACAGGTTGACGAAAAACAAAATTAAATAGAACATGGTTTTTTCGTTGCCAGTCATATTCCAAAATGATTTATGGATGTTCATCCAGTTTTCTGTTTTAAAAGTGTTATCACACTTTAGGTAACAGTTATTTCATGGTACTTTTATTGTTTTTGCTGGTACTTTCCTTTTTATTTGTAGAAACATGTGGTTGTCCAGATTCTCATAGATGTTTTGTTATCTGCGACTTCCATTTTTTGAGATTTTTCTGCATTTTTTTCGATGGTGATGCATTTTCTCTTTATGTTTGAATGAATTTTTCATCTGACTCAAGAATTTCTTCTACAAACCCTTCTTCCCCAGCAGCTCTTCTACAACATATTGCGTTGTTGATTGGCTTGGGAAGTCATCCGAGATTCTAAATTAGATTAAAAAAAATTTTAAACGAATATTCAGAAAACTTTAAATATAATTTATCCAGTATTGCCTTCTACTCGATTTCATATTTATGTCTGAAGGATATTTTGTTGGATGTTAATTTGATAAGTTGTCATCTAATGTGAAAAATTTTATAAATATATCTAAGTGAAGGTAAAATATAACATTCTCAAAGTTCTCTTCTGTAATGTATTTAATTTCTACAGACTTCATCTCCGAGTATGCAAAGTGTGTAAGTTATATTAGAATAAGAAAAAAAACTTAGAAAGAACAATAAAATAAGCGTTACTCAACAATATCCTCCGTAAGCGACGAATCCAATGATGAAAAGTCCATGTTCCTTCCAGAGAAGCCCAGCATCGGTACAGCATCCATTTTTGTATGCAGTAACGCAAATTTATCTTACTTTATTTATTAGCTCTGTTCGATTACTTTCCCAGTAAAAACAGAAATTTCAGAGAGTAATATGGTGTTCACACTACGATATTTTGAGGTGTTTTAGCTCATCTTTTGCAAAACAAAATACAGTCGTTCACACTTGATTTAGTGTGTTTAAGTTAAACATTTCAGCAGATTGAACAGCTGTTTCAAAAATAAAAAACAATTGAAAAGTTGTAAAATTTTGAAAATGGATAAAAAATAATATCATTAAATTGGCGGCCAGCTACTTTAATTATATTAATGATAAAATTATTAATAAAGATGCGTTATTTTCATTTTTGTATTGTATTTTGTATTGTATTTTTTTTTATTGTAATGCCACTTCAATAGTAATGTTAAAAAAAAATGCCAACTTGGCAAAAATGAGAAATATTGCACTGAACATGCGCAAAGTTAAATACAACTCTGTCATTTTTCCGTTTTTAAGATTTAAGATTTAAACATCTCAATTGAGATGTTTAGTCAAACGAAAAAATGTTTGGGAAAACATCTCAATTTGACTTGTTTATCGCATAAATACTAAACCGCATTTAAGTGTGAACGCCATATAAGAAAAATGGGTTTTCAAAAACATAAAGATCCAAAATAGTAAACGAACAGCAATTTGTAAGAATTGCAAGTTCATATAAACAGCTGATTGTAAACACATTTGAAAGTGAAGAAGTGAAACTCTTAAATTAAATAAAGAAATAATTAGAATAATTTATTTTATTTAACATGTAAAAGTATTCATTGAAACTACTATTACCTATTGCTTTTGAAAATAAACATTTATTATGAAAGAAATTGGCAGATACACATACAGAATTATTATCTAACATTTTTGCACAACAATAGAATTGTAGAATTTTTGCTTTATTTACTACAAAACTCTAATCATATGTTTTTCAAACATACAGGTCTGAATGCCCTGACAAAATTGAAATTGCTGCTGGTCCTGACGGTGTTCCCAGTTGCATTTTAAAGCGCTGCGCACATTTATTGTATATTCCTTTGACTTATATGTTTAACATATCCCTTAAATTGGGTTACTTTCCTCCCATTTGGAAAGAATCATTTATTATTCCCTTCTTTAAGTCTGGATCTAAAGCTGGTATTTCGAATTATAGAGGTATTGCTAAATTAAGTACTATTCCAAAACTATTTGAAAAATTTATATATGACACGTTGTCACATCATGTGTCCTCTATCACATGATGGTTTTATTAATATGAAACAAACAGATGTTATTTATAATAATTTTAGCAAGTCATTTGATAAAGTAAATCATGATCTATTATTGTTTAAGCTTGACCGTATGGGCTTTGGTATATTGCTGATAAAATGGCTTGGATCATATTTTAAAGACAGAGCACAATGTATTAAGTTTTGTAACTCGTATTCCAACAACATAAACGTATTATCTGGTGTGCCTCAAGGTAGTCACTTGAGACCTCTTTTACTTACGCTATTTATAAATGATCTTCCTTCTGTAGTTAAACACTCAACTACATTAATGTATGCAGACGATGTAAAGTTAATTTTTACCCTCAACAATCTTGACCAACAATCACTTTTACAGAATGATATTGATCGTTTAAATACTTCGTGTAATATTAATCTAATGGACCTAATTGTCAAAAAATGCAAATATATGATTTTTACAAGATCAATTCCAATTAATGGTCGGTATATCATGAATAATGCTGTGCTTGATTTAGTGGATTCATTCAACGACCTTGGCGTACTTCTGGATAAAAAAATTAGACTTTAGAAGTCATATTTCGCTAACAATAAATAAAGCCACTGGTGTACTTGGCTTCATTAAACGGTGGGCTAAAGAGTTTTCGGATTCATATACGACAAAACAATTGTTTACTACCTTGGTAAGACCAATACTCGAATATGGGTCTGCAGTCTGGGATCCGCAATATCATATACATTCGAACAAAATTGAATCAGTTCAAAAACAATTTTTGTTATTTTGTCTTCGTGGTTTGGACTGGGATCCTAATATGAGGTTGCCATCTAATGAAAATCGTTTGGCTCTAATTAAGCTTCCTACTAAAGGTCTGCAAAGAACCATCCAAACACACTTGTTGTGTGTTGTTCATTTTTATTATATCTGCTTGTATCTGTTTCGCTCTCTTTGGATAAAGTGCGTATGGAACATTTCTCTTTTAGATAACGATGGAATAGCTATGTGATATAACAGATATATCGGTTTTCTTATTATCTGTGCTTGGAATATATGGAGAGCGTGGCGCTGCAAGCATAAAGAATAAAGAGCGAAATAAGCAATAAAAAGAAAACACTTTATATAAGTCCAATGCATTTAAATATTCAATTTATTAAAAAAAAATAGTAATCATAACAAAAGGATTTTTTTAAATAACTTAATAAAATTATATATTAATTCACATATTAAAAAATAAAAATAAAATGAATAAAATAAAAAAAAAAAACAATTTACTTTCAAGCTAAATACTTATGAAACACCTACAACGATCACAATTATGCATCAAACAAAACCAAAAAGATAACAGAAAAGCACAAAACACAAGCAATTTCTAAGTCTGGGTTCAGACAAGGCAATTTTTGTTGCGGCAATTTTTTGCCATTCTCTTTTAAAGTTGCCTTAATGTTCACACAGAGAAATTTGTTGCCGCAACTTTTTGTTTTCTTTTGCTTTCAAATTCTTACATTTTTGACAGTTTCTTTTATTTAGTTTTTGTAAAAAGAATTTATTATTGGTTCAATGTGAAAAATCATTTTTGTTTGAAAAAATGGAAGTCAAAGAAAAATGAAATAATAAAAAAAATAATAAAATAAATGAAATAATAATAATAATTTTTCACAGCGAAGAAAAGAATAAAAAGAAATGTCAAATAATAACTTCGTGTTTATAATTACGAATTGCAGAACAAAACGAGTTGCCGAGTACAAGCAACTCCGTACCAATTACCACTCTTCTTTCCCCTCTCTCCTACAAACTCAAGAATTGCGCAACAAAAGTTGCCTAGTGTGAACTCGGACTAACTGTAAACAAATGAGTACGATCTGGATAATCCATATAACCGAGTTCACACAAGGCAACTTTTGTTGCGCAATTCTTGAGTTTGTTGATGTTTGCGGTGAGGGGAATAAAAAGGGAAAAATAATTGCCGGTTCTCGGCTATTTCAAGCAATTCTGTCATTCGCTTTTTTTTTTGTTGAATATTTGACATTTCTTTTCATTCGGTGTTTCGCTTCTTGGTGTGAATAATTCGTAATTATTGTTTACTTTATTAAAATGGCCTTTAAATAGAATCGGGACTTAATTTTTTTCTTTTGAATTCATTTTTCAACAAAACCAATTAAATTAATTTATGTATGTATTTAATTTTATTATTGTTCTTTACGACTAGAGCACAAATGTGAAATTATAAGAAAATAAAAACAAAACAGTAAAATTGCCGAAGAAATTGTCGTGTGTGGACATAAAAGCAATTTTAAAAGAGAATTGCCAAAAAGTTGCGCAATAAAAATTGCCTTGTGTGACCCCCGACTATTTAATGGATAAATCCATTTAAAAAAGAGGTAAAACAGTTACTTCACTGAGTGGAACAGATAAATATAAAAAAAGTTTCCACTACAATGAGAGCCAGAGAACGAGATGATACGCTCTCTACTCAATCCAAAACGCATGAGGCACATGTTATTTTCTACTCTTTGTTGTATTTGTATCGATAACATCAGGTTCTTACTTTTTTTTATCTGTTTGTACAAGTAAAATGAATGGAACGTTGCAGGCCTTTACTTCCTACATTGAAAAGTTGCAGACATATGCTAAATGTTACTTTCCTGTTAAAACTGTTAAATGGTAGTTTCAAATCTGAATTTCTTATCAAAAAAATAAATATAAATATTCCTTTTCGATCATCAAAAAATTATAACTTTCTAACTATCAAATATTATTGCACGAACTATGCTAATTTTGATCCACTTCGTAGAATTTGTGATGAGTTTAATATCCTGTATCAGTTTATTGATTTTAATAAAAGTTTGGATATTGTGAGAAGAGATATTATATTACACTTAAATGCAATAAATTAACTGAGTTAAATAAATGTTATATATCAATTTTGTTAAATGTTTAATTATATATATAAATGTATACTTTAAGTAGTCTGTAAGGATGATTCCATAGACTGAATAAATAAATAAATATGTTTTTCTTGCTTGCTAATTTCTTCTGGCAAAAATATATCTAGTAATAACTAAAGTTTTCGAAAAATGGACTGTCATTTTACGCTCTCATTTCTTCTCTTTTACTGGGTTTTTAAAGTAAACGAACAGGATCCAGTAAATTTTGTGATAATTTGTACAAATTGTTACAAATTATCACGTTAACGATAATGTTTTGCTTTACACAGTACAATGTGTGATTGACTTTTGTTTTAGGGGCAATGAAGCAAAACAACGTTTATTTATTTTTTCCTTGTATGGAATATTTGCCTCATACGCCAAACACTGGCGTTTGTAACAAAACAATGTTTGCAAAACTTAAAAATTGTAGATTAAGAGCAAAGATGATGCTGGATATTTCAGATATTATACGAGACATGTAAAAACGGATTAGGGAATCATAAAGAGCATATTCCAATTATATAAAATCCATACCTAACTCATATTTCTTTAAATGGTCAATTGGTGCACACCTGAAACGACGAAATATATAATCCTACATATATTATCAAACAACCGTTGAAAGTTTTGTTACGGTGTATCGAAATGGCATCCCTAATCTTTGCGGTAACAATTTAAATGCTTTAAGGCATTGTGTAAGAACGCCTCATTTTCTGAAGACCTCAGTATAAATAATTATCTGGCAGCCTCGTTACTCATAAATTGAGTTGTCAATAAACGAAGCAAAACAAACAGCACAATAAAGAAAATGTACAAAACATAAGAACGAAAATATATTTTTTACTCACAAAAACACGAATATAAAAATTCATTTTAAAAACAGAATTCAACGAGTACGTTACCGACAAAAAGAAATACGAGTGAAATTGAACAAAAAAAAGCAACAAAACCTCTACAGTGAATTGCATATTAAATTGAAATGAAATAATAATTATGCAAATAATATACACACACAAGTGAAGTTAAATATATTTATATATAAACCACGAGTTTGGAATAAATATAACCAACAATAGCAAAGTGCATTAAACTAAAAGTTCACTAAAATTTCTTTCGAGAAAAATCGATTGAAATTAAAAAGAAAATTAGAATTAAACAAATAATTTGTATGAAGAGAAATTAAATTTGTTGGTTAATTATTAATTAAAAAGTTTTTAAAATCATACACAAAATAGTTACATAACCTTCAATAAAGATCTTGAAATAGAATAAATAAAATTTATTTAAGTGCAAGAACAACAAGCTCTTGTGTAATAAGAAAATAAAAAAAAAATCATTGACAGTACATACTTATTTGTTTTTCCTAAACAAAAAAAAGAAAACTTGAAAATCGAGAAAAAATTTGGAAGAAAATCTTGGCAAGAGATAAAATAGAAAAAAACAAACAAAACTAAACAGGCTGCTTGCTGCTTCGAAAAGCGGCTTGACAACATGTAAACGGAAAAGTTCACTATTTGCAATCGCTAAAAAATTCGCGCGCAACGCCCCATCGTAGTTAAAAAAAAAAGTTAAAGTGTCTTCCAAAATTTAACAAATTTATAAATTGCGCATTAGACAAATATCAAAAACGTACTGTTTTGTTGTGATTGTTTCTGTAGCTTGAACGTTTGACTTGTTCCTTTTTAATATGTAATTTCATCACAATAACACTTTATTGCGTATTTTGATTTGAAGAGAAGTTATTTGAAAAATCTACGAACATTAAGTTTAATTTGTATCCAAATTATTTACCACCCAACCATCAATTTGCCGGTTGTGTTGTTCTTTTCGTGACTACATCATTCGTTTTAAGTGTAACGAAAAGCCGGGTTTCTTTTTCGGTTTTATTTTGTTTTGAACATTAAAAACAAAACAAAAAACGGTATAAAGAGTTTTTGTCACTCTTGCACCAACACACACACTCACACTCGTAGATACATTGACATACAAAGTTCATATTTTGTTTGTTTTCAAAATTGTGGTTATTTGAAGTAAAGACAGACTCTACATTGATTATGTCCCAAGGAAAAACGGATACCATTATACATTTAGTTGCTGGAGGGTAAGTGAAATTAATTTTAGTATATATATCAAGAACATACTGTAAATCAGCAGGGAAATCAAATGAACATAATGTAAACGTATGTTATAAACAGAATGAGTGTTCCAAAATTTAAACTTTCTTCGCCATAAGAATTAAATTACATTGTGAGCAACTTTTATAGAAAAATTAATTAACTCAAATTTTAAATTTAAGTGTTTAATTTCGCTGTCCTGAATCTGGATACACTTCCTTTTACAAAAAGGTTGAAAAATTGTGGTAAACGGGTTATGTCTACGGATATATAGATCCGTGCAACTTATTTGGAACACTATGGTAATGTGGGAGCTTCAATCCAATAAAATGTAATGTACTATAATTTTGGTACAATTCGCCCTAATCTAGTTATTTTAACTCCTTGTCCCGGAAAATAAATGCTAATTTTATCACATAATTTAATATTGAGATCAGTTCGAATCTAATTCTCTTTACGAACGGTCGTGTAAATAATTAAAGCGCTTAGAGTACAACTATTTAAAATTAATAACAAGTGTATATTTTTGTTTTTGCAATTGCCTATTCTTGATCTCATTTGAACTCACGTGATAGTCAATTCAGCCTAAAACAGGAATAAAAAATCTAGCGATGGCCCGAGGGGCCAAATCTTCATCGAAAAGAAAGCTCCTTGCCAACAAGATGACAAAACTTCCTCCGGGTTTTAACCCAAATATCCCGTCAACTTCAAGCAACAGATTTAGCCTGCTTGCTGGCCTTAATGATATGGACGTAACTCCTGTATCAAATATTAACGAGGTTAAACAACACAAACCTCCACCTATTGTCATTGAAGCTAACGCCTCATTTACTGAAATACAAAAACTACTTGGTAAATATTGTATTTTCAAACTTACTTCAATTGGTACAAAAATTTTTGCTCCAAGTAAAGAAATGTTCGAATGCTACAAGCAAATTCTTAAAGAGAGTAAGTTGGAGTTTCACTCTTATGGCTCCAAAGATAATAGGTTATACACCACTTTTTTACACGGTTTACCCCGCATAAAAACTGAGGACATCACCGCAGAGCTAAAAAACTACAACCTGTCCCCTTCTTCTGTAGCTGAAATAGTCACCAAATTCAGTTCGAACAACAATGCAGTTTACAAAGTTCAATTTGTACGAAAAAATTTTAACCCAACTGCCTTAAGAAACGTAAGAACAATTTCAAATATAATAATTTCCTGGAAAAAATACAAATCTAGATCCAGAAATAAACCAACTCAATGCTGGAACTGCTTAATGTATGGCCATGGCGGTGAACATTGTCATCGTAGTGCTGCTTGTATGATATGTGCAGAACAACATCATACAAGTGTGTGTCCGTTTAACACAAATGAAAAAAGACCAGCTGTTTTTACATGCTTTAATTGCAAAAAACAAGGAAAAGAGAGAACTGATCACTCTGCAAACGATATCAACTGTCCGTTACGTTCTCTCTATTTGGAAACTAGAACAAGAGTTATTTCTAATAGTCCGAATAAAAGCAGACAACAACAAAATAACTAATTTCAATTTAATGTGGGAGGTTTCCCTAATTTAAGAAACAACAACACAAATTGTAACAATAACATCAATAATAACAGCAAAGCTACATATGTTAACCAGCTGAAAACAAACAACGATTTATTTAGCATTGATGAGCTTTTTGATATTTTCACTACAGCTATGGATGATTTGCATAGGTGCACTTCAAAAGTACAACAAATCAAAGTTGTAATGTCAATGTTAAAATACGCCCATGGATTATACTAATAATTTAAACGAATTCAAAATGCTCCACTTGAATGCTAATGGCATTTCAAACTTTTCTAAATTAAAACAATTTGAGATACTTATTGAACGAGAAAATATTAAAATAGCGTCTTTGAATGAAACATTTTTTTCAGAAAATCATAGACCCTATTTCAAAAATTATTATTTATATAGAAGTGACTGAACAGATGCAAGAGGAGGAGGAGTAGCTCTGTTAATTCATAAATCTGTCGCTCATAAAAACCTCTTTATATCAAACACATCATCAATCGAAAACATCTCAATTGATGTTATTATAAATAATAGACCTATTGTTGTATCTTCGTTATATTCACCAAGATATACTCATAACTTCTGTGCTGATATCTTGAACCTAACACCTTCCACCAAAGAATATATAGTTTTTGGTGACCTAAATGCCAAACATTGTTCTTGGAATTGCCGTTCAAATAATACTGCAGGAATTGCACTCAACAACCTACAGCAATCAAGCAATTTTTTCATTCACTACCCTAATAGTCCAACCCTATTCCCCCATCAACACAATCGCGAAGCATCCACAGTCGATATTATTTTAAGCAATTCCGCTTTAGATATAGACGTAAAAACAATGGATTACGAAATACCATCAGACCATCGCCCCATTATATGTACAATTAAAAGATCAACGGTCTCGCAGGTTGACCTCAATTATTACGATTATAGTTCAACCAACTGGAACATTTATATGAATTTTTTAGACAATAAAATCACGTTAAATTCGGATATATACAATACCAAGGTAATAATTGATCAGGAAATACAAAAATTTATAAATGTAGTTTTCGAAGCAAGGGATGCGTCTACACCTAAAATAACCCAACAAAATAATTACACATTACCAGAAAGTACTGTGAAATATATTAAACTAAGAAGAAGCTTTAAAAGAAAAAGCCAACGATCTTCAAATATAGCCGAGCAAACTTTTTATAATCAATGTACAAAGTTTCTAAGTAACATTATTGATAAAAGTATTAATTCGGAGCGCAATAAGAAATGGTCTCAATTATTATCCAATTTAAAACCAGGTGATAAATCATTTTGGAAAATAAGCAGGAACTTGCGAGGAAAAGGAAAAAATCAAATCGCTCACTTTAAAGTTGGAAATACAAAAATAACATCTGATAAGGACAAGGCTGAAGTCCTGGCAAATACATTTGTCCAAGCAAATAACCTCACTTCGAACTATAACCACTCGGCAGATACACTAATAAATACAACAGTAAATAATTTTAAGAAGGAAAACCCCAGTTCTGAATCTGCAATTTATACATCTCTTGAAGAAGTAATGAATATTGTCTCATCAATAAAACCCTCAAAATCCCCTGGTTTTGACAATGTTCCCAACCTGCTCTTAAAGAAACTACCACTCAAAGCTCTAAAATTACTGGTTATAATATTTAACAGCTGCATCAAACTCAACTATTTCCCAAACCATTTCTAAAATGCTAAGGTTATAGACCTAGCAAGCCAAAAATAACCCAAACAGCTACAGACCTATCAGTCTATTAAGTAACTTTGGTAAAATATTTGAAAAAATTCTACATTCTCGTCTTAGTGAATTTGTAACGACCAATTCTATTGTTGCTAAAGAACAATTTGGATTTAAAAAAGGGCATAGCACTACTCACCAAATAAACAGAATTAAAAATCAAATAATCACAAATAAAAACAATAAACGTTCAACGGGTGTAATATTGTTAGATATTGAAAAAGCGTTTGACACCGTTTGGCATAATGGCCTAGTATTTAAACTTCTTGATGCAAATATACCAAAATATTTATGCAAACTTATTTCAGATTTCATTCACGGCAGAAACTTTAAAGTTGCGATTAATAATGAAACATCATCTCCAAAAACCATTATCACAGGGTTACCTCAAGGATCTGTCTTGTCGCCATTGCTTTACTCGAATATACATCCGATTTTAAAGTCCCAAAATATATGAAAATTGCTTATTACGCAGATGATACTGCGTTAATTTCTTCAAACAAACTTACAAGTGCACTCCTGAAGAAAATGGAAAAAGGACTTGTAAATTGCAGTAAATATTTCCACAAATGGAAAATCAAAATTAATCCAAATAAGACCCAAGCAATAATTTTTCCATTCAACAAATCTCCCAAAAGACTGCCAAGACGTCATCTTCTTATTGGAAATAATACCATAAATGTACTTAACGATGTCAAATATCTCGGAGTTGTCTTGGACAAGAAGCTTACATTTAAACAACATATTATGGCTACGTGCCAAAAAGCTATAAAATCATTTAAAGCATTATGGCCACTACTAAATAGAAGGTCATTTCTAAACCACCAAAACAAAAATCTACTCTTCAAAAGTGTTATAAGGCCGATATTAACATACGCGTGTCCTATTTGGAGTGACGCTGCCAACTGCCACCTAAAAAGCTTACAAATTATACAAAACAAATGTCTTAAAATGATAAATAAAAAGCCCTGGAGGTATCCTACAAATCTTCTTCATGAAGAAACAGGTTATGAAAAAATTATCGATTTCATAACAAGGATTAACAATAATTACTTTGCCAAAATTGAAAATTCCTCTTACCCACTGATAAGAGAAATAACGTAAAATTAAAAAGAAATCACCAAATTGAAAATTATATGCTTATAGAGGTCTATTATTTCTAATAAACCTTCTATAAGCATATAAATATTTTCAGATAGTATTTGAATTTATTAAATCATATAAAGGTTTTTTCCTCCCATTTTCCTTTAAAAATCATTAAAAATAATATAAAAACTATTTAATATCTCTAGATCCTATGTATTATTTGTTGCAATATCTATATGTAAAGATAAGATCTCATATGTAAATATCAAAATTTGTTAAAATATGTAAATAAAGGAAGAATATTTGATTGAATTGAATTAATATTGAGATTTATATCAGTCGTGCAAATAATTAAGAACAACATATTTATTATATAATAAAAAAAAAATATTTATTTAAAACAAGTAAGATAATTATAGGCGGTCTAGACCGACTATACGATACCCTGTGCCATGGTTTAGAGACCCTATCTCTTCGGTCCAACTAATTGGATATAGAAAATAAGCATAAACCAAGTTTGAGTGGCATTGTTATTAATTTTTTGGCTGCAGATATGAAGAAGTTCATATCGGATGCTATATTTATATGGGGACTAGGTCGAAAAATGGACCGATCCTGACCATATTTGGTAAAGTCACTTACATATATTTTGAAAAAAATATATACAAACCAAATTTGGAAAAAATCTGTGCAATATATATATTTTTTTTTTTTGAGAGATATAATTGAAGATCGGGAAGCAGTTCTATATGGGGCCTATGACTAATAATTGTCCTGTAGGGATTATTTGTGGACTAGTGATTAATGGATATAATAAACATATACAGACCCAATTTGACTGAGATCTATGTGATAATTTGGATCTTATGGCAATTTATGTCGATTTCATAGGGGTCATTTGTATGGGGACTAGGTCTGAACATGGACCGAATTTCACCAATTTCAATAGCGTTCGTCCCATGGCCGATAAAAGCTTATATACCAAATTTCACCAAAATATATTCATATTTGCGACCTGTAGTTTGATTACATGGACACACAGATGGACGGACGGACATCGCTTAATCGACTCAGAAAATGATTCTGAAAGTGATTCTGAATCGATCGGTATAATAAGAGATGGGTCTAGGCCAAATATTTTTGGTAGTTACAAACAGCAGCACAAAGTAATTATTTTATAACTGCAAATAAAGCCGTCGCATGCACTGTAATTGCTTCCCAAGCCCTTTTATTTCAGTGTAGAGTTTATCAAATTTGCTTATCTCTAACAAGATAACTTTTGTGTTTACAACTTGCTATACATTGTTAGTCGTGTTGAGATCAAGACTACATGAAGGCCAATCATTAATCGTAGCCAAATTGTTTATAAACCATTATTTGGCGTATAGAGTCATGTGCTTCGGATCATTATCTTGATGAAATATCCCTGTTACCGGCATATTTTCGTTAACATAAGACATCATTTATATTGTTTAGGATTCTTCCATGTTGCAACTTGTACATAAACCATTTAATTTTGTGTAGCGATCCAACTGCACGTGTCGACATAGCACCCCCCAAGCATGATAGAATCTCCTCCATGTTTCAATGTATACAAGTGTAGTTTCGACTTTGGACGGCGAAGATATTTTTAGATTCTATTAACATTTGTTTCGTCCAAAAACTACTCTGTTCCATTCCACATCGTTCAAAATGGTGGTACTTTCTTGCAAACTCAATGCTCTTCTTTCGATAATTCTCCGACAATAGTGGCATTTTTCGGAAAATTCTTCCACAGAGTTCAACTTCTCACAATCCTAGTTTTACTGTATCTGCAAATGGTTTTGCTTTAATTTTTTCCCAAAAATGGCCATAATGTTAGAAAACTTATCGTGGAAACGCGATTCTTCTACCAGAGAATTATGCACTTTTGGAAAAAAAATTATTGAACAAAATGTGTTCAGAATCATTCAAGAAATGCTAAAAAAAAAATGAAAAATGAAAGAATTTTCTCAGCAGTTTTTTAGAATTCAATAGTGCGTTTACATCTATGAAAATCTAGTAGATTTTGGTTTAAATCTATTACAAAATCTATACCGTTTACATCTACCTTTTTTGACATTTTGTATCCACAACAAAAAAACAGCTGATTGAAATAAAACATTTAAACTAGAAATTCCAAAAATAAACAAACCATAGGAAAATGGAAATATGGAAAATTCTAAAAAGGAACAGATTTTATTATTATATTATGCATCAAGAATGAAAAACGCACCAGCTGAAATAGAAATTCTTCGAAAAAAACATCAGTATTTGTTAAATGTTTTTTTTTTTGAACAACAAAAACAAATGGGTTTTGCACAATTATTATATAGCAGAAGGGAATGGGCACATATGTATATGTATACCAAGGTTCAGAAAATACACACACGAAACACACAATGTTCTGTTCAAAAGCAGCCAACACATATCTTTATTTTCATATCAATTATGTGCGTTTCTAAATTTTCTACGGTGCCCAACACAACCACGACTGTGTTCGTTTTAATATTTCGTTATTTACACGAACATTTTTGTATCACATACTTTTTGTTTCAATCATACATAAAGCACACATTTTTGAGTGTTGCTTTATTTGAAGTTCATGTTCTGGTACGTGTAATGAAAAAAAACACAGAACATGTACAATAAACAGGTTCGAGTTCAGTTATATTTTAAGTCGTGTTGTGGCTCGTGTAGTAAGAAAAAACACAACATGTACAATAAACAGGTTCGAGTTCAGTTATATTTTAAGTCGTGTTTAAAATATAACTGAACTCGAACCTGTTTATTGTACATGTTGTGTTTTTTCTCACTACACGAGCCACAACACGACTTAAAATATAACTGAACTCGAACCTGTTTATTTTATATGTTCTGTGTTTTTTTTCAGTACACTTACCAGAACATGAACTTCAAATAAAGCAACACTCAAAAATGTGTGCTTTATGTGTGCTTGAAACAAAAAGTATGTGATACAAAAATGTTCGTGTAAATAACGAAATATTAAAACGAACACAGTCATGGTTGTGTTGGGCACCGAAGAAAATTTCAAAACAAACATAATTGGTATGAAAATAAAAATATGTGTGTGTTGGTCTAAGTTATGTTTGTTTACATATATGTACGAGTTTTTTATTCAGTGTGTGTTTTTTTCTGAACTCTGATGTATACAAAATTATAACTTTTCAATTACTAAATATTTTTTTATTATAGAATCGTCATTTTTATTAATAATTAATATTTTATTTTGTTTTTATTTTTAAATGTCAATTTTTCAGTCGCTGCGTTGAAATTTTCTACTACAATATTAAAAAACCACAGTAGTATCTTTTGGTAGTGCCCAAGTTTGACAAGATTTTGTGAGATTTTGCTAAAATCTAGGTACGACCAGCTCGTTTTTATATGGGAAATCTAGTAAAAATGAGCTTGATTTCGCTCGAAATCTCGTATATACTAGATTTTGCTTAGATGTAAACGCACTATAAACAAAGATTCTCAGCTGAATATTAAAAAAAACCTTGCTCTCTGTAGGGGGTCACATTTGCTCCAAAATGCATTTTCTTTTTTTTTCGTAAAAACCAAGTTTTGGATACAAAAATCGATGGGCAAATTCAAGACGAACATTTAAGGCATGATTTATATGATGATTTTTGACAACGTCGTTTTTCGACGTCTTTTTTGTTTGTAGGCGAACGGCATAGAGAAGCAAGAGGGGGTAAACAAAAATACACGATTTCTGTTTTTGAAGATTTTTTTCATATTTATCTTTACACTCATTTCTTTTTTCTTGTTACGTTTTATTCTTTTTCGTACTTTGAAGTGAACACTTCAATGATATCAACACTCGCTTAAATTTATATTTATTTTTTATTTATGCGAAATTTCTTTAAACTGAATAGGTTTTAACTTAAAACTATTATTTATTGATACTTTCTTCTATTTGATTAGAAATTCTAAATATTCTACTCTTAATAATCTTATATATTAAAAAAATTTATGAAAACTAAAGTCAGTCAGTCTGGCCGTTATATTCGGCTGATTTCCTTTTTTAATGAAAGGTATTTAGATACAGATATGTCATCAATCATTGAAATTTACTCAACTCCCACCTTACTCAAGTTATACTCAAACGCGATTCTTGCCTGTACATTTCTTATGGGACACATTCACTCAAGCATTTCGAATTCTCATAGCTCCTCTTCTAATAAATGGATCTTGATCCTTTCACTCTCAGAACACTCAGTGGATCAAGCTCTTTCTTTTGAGCTATTAACTGTTTATATTCGTTGAGTTTGAGAAAGTTATGCGTGCACAATCAACTTTACATTATGCATAACGAAAGTTAACGTACAGATTTCATTACAATAATTGCATAACACATTCCCTGTGTTGAATTGTGAATTGCCAAAAATTTGAATACCTTTAGGTGTTATACAAGGTGGCCTTTATTTCTGTGTGTTCAACAAATATTTATAATGAAATAAACTTAATGAAGTAAATGGATTAAAAAACATTGAAAGAAATAAATTGAATGATAAAATAAATCTTCCTAGAATTTGCACTCGAATTTCGAGGGCTGGGCTCTGCTAGTTTAAATATTAAAAAGGTTTTTGTATATAGTTTTAAAAATTATGATAAATTATTAATTAGAAAAATATTAAATCTTATAATGAAATAATGTAAATAATATTTAACAAATAAATGAATTGAAAAATAAAAAAAAATTATTTGAATTTACATTAATTCATATATTTTTTATATATCTTCTTCTTCATGCGAAAAATAAACTAAAGATTTAAAAAAAAAAAAAAAGACAAGCAACTAAAAATCATCGCATGAATGCAATAGTTTTTTGTTAACAGCTTTAAAAGAGAATTAAGAAAAACATCGTCGTCAAACAGTTGAACTATGTGAAGTATAGAATAATTTAAGTGGAACAGTGGCGATTCGCTCCACTGTGCACCGGCTGCGTTAAATAATGAATTTCATTAGTCTTCTATGAAGTACTTAGGGAACGTATAGGTATAGGTTTTCTACTAGTAAGTGAAAAATAATGCAATTTTTCAGATCGTAATTAATTCTATAGAAGACGCGATAATATAGAAACTGGCCAAAAACAAAATTAATTAACTTAAAATTTAATTGGTAAACGAAACAATTTGAGGTGGTAGCCGTACCCGACATTGGTTGTAATATTGAGTTTAAGACGCAGCTGGAGGGTATCAAAGATTTAGCAAGCCGAATTTAACACTCTTGCTTTTTTTAAAACGTAATATGAATTCTTAAGCCCAAAAAATTTTGGAGAATTTGTTTCCGATTTTATGGGAGTTTGGTATGAGCTGTCTGAAATTGAAAAAAAAAATGTATTTATGAAACATAATTTGTGTTTGTCTCGTGCTTTATTTTCACAAATTCAAATAAATCAGTTCTCAAGCTAAAGGGGTACTTTGATATGATGATATTAAATGTAAGAATTAAGTACATATTTCCCAAGTTCGAACCTCAAGTACCCGAGAAATAATTGGGCATGAAATTCAACGCTTAAAATAGGTCTTCGAAATAACTTTATTTTTGAAAAATTTCATAGGAGAAATTATTTTTTATTTTTATTTTCTTTTTATTTATTTATTTTATTTTTCCAAAAGTAAGAAATGTCAGATTGTTTTCAAAAGAAAGGTATTTTGAAGGCCTATCTAACGAATTTAATTTTAGGCATACATATTGCATATTTCTAATAAATATTTTATTTTAAGCTCGTCAAAGTGGACCTTAAAATTATAAATTTCACCGTGTATAATTTTTGTTATGTTTCACAATCTATTTTTTTTTTGTATAAAATCGATTTCAGTGATCCCGTACCGACCTTCAAAAATTCTGAAAAAAAAAAATTCTTAAAAATCTTTTGGGCTACGACTAAAAATGGCCTTAAAGGGTTTATTTTCCAACTAGTGATTAATGGGTGTAATAAACGTGAGCTTGATTCTACGACAATTTAAGTCGATCTCATAATGGATATTTTTGTTGGGACTAGGTCTGAACATGTTATACCAATTTGAATATCCATCGTCCTATGGCCGATATTTTGTACAAAATTTAATTGAAATATATTTAAATTTGCGGCCTGTAGTTTGATTACTAGGTTTACATGGACACACAGACGGACGCACAGTGAACCATTTCACGAGAAGGCGTTCAAAAATCCATAACTTTTGATTGGATTGGAATTTTGATATGCAGTTTTTTTTTTTTTTTTTTTTTTGTTTGGTAGGTGGGACTCTAACCTTTAATTTTTTCTATAAAACGTAAATATCGATCGACAATAAAAAAAAGTTATGGATGGTTTAAAATACATTTTTAATTTTTAGATGAATATTAGTACAAAAGTGAAGTGTTAAAAGGTTAAAAAATGTTTTTTGATGTGTAAACATCTATACGCGCAGGGGGTAAAAATCTTTTTCACAATACAATCACAAAAACAGCGTAAGATGTAAGACGTAAGACTATATCGGTGTGACTTAAGATTGCATTGGTGAAAATATTATGACATGTAATAACTTTTTGTCTCTGTTTTGTGCAGTAAATTTCTTCACTTTTTATAAACATTTATAATTAATTTCCTCAATCATTTAGAAGTATTCTTAACGTTTTAATTTATTCCATATAAATAACACAATTATCACTGCATTTAATTATTAATGCTAATCAAACATAAATAAAAAAATAAATAAAAATAAAAAATAAACGAATTTCAGTGAAAAGGAAGTGTTTGGAGATAAAATGGAGGGACAATTCATTGGAAAGTGTTTGGAGAAAAATGAAGGCACGATTTCATTAGGAAGTGCTTGGAGATAAAATGAGGGAGCGAATAGCGTTATGAAAACGTTTTGAAATATGAAAAATTAAAAATGAAAAATAAAAAATGGAAAATGAGAAATAAAAAATGAAAAATGAGAAATGAAAAATAAAAAATGAAAAATCAAAAATGAAAAATGGAAAATGAAAAATTAAAAATGAAAATGAAAATGAGAAATGCAAATGAAAATTGAAAAATAAAAAATGAAAGAAAATGAAAAATAAAAAATGAAAAACAAAAAACAAAAAATAAAAAATGAAAAACAAAAAACAAAAAATGAAAAACAAAAAATGAAAAATAAAAAATGAAAAATAAAAAATGAAAAATAAAAAATAAAAATGAAAAATAAAAAATTAAAAATGAAAAATAAAAAATGAAAAATGAAAAATAAAAAATGAAAATGAAAATTGAAAAATAAAAAATAAAAAATTGAAAATTAATCAGTTGAAATAATAATAAATATTTTTATATTAGCAGAGCTCCTGCAGCTGATACATAGATGACGCTTTCTGTTTGATTTTAAAAAAGTGCCACAAAAGCATCTTTAATTACTAGGTGTTTACACATCTATCCTGTGATCAGACTCACATGATTTTTTTTATTTACATAATATCTTATTTTTTCAATTAATTTTACAACTAATACTTTTTAAAAATTTTGTAAGTTAAATTTAGTTAGAAAGTGCCAAACTTTAGCCCCCGTAAACTTTTTAGTCCTAATGTTCACAAGGGCAAACGGTTGGCTTTTATTGAAAGAGCCCGAGTTAAAATATAATTTATTAAGCAGCAGAAAAAGTCGTATATTTTTACTTTAGTTAAAAATTTGTTTATTGTCTTTTTAAATATTTCTATATAAATTTTTATTGTTAATTTATAAAATACATACATTTTTAAATCAAGAAAAAAAGTAAAACTTATTGTTAGTGTAAATATTTGGTAAATATTTCTTCTAAATAGCCTTCATTTTCATCTTCTAGAAGTTGTTTAGCTTCTTCGTCTAATTTAATAGAGGTAGTTTTCCATTTTTGTCGAATGTTTGACATATATGGATCTGAAGTGCACAACAAAATAGTGATAGGGTCTTCATTAGTGCAACATCTGGACATTTTTCTTGTGTTGTGCTCGCGAAAGAATCTGTAGTCTTTGTTCCTTTTTCTTGCGCTTCTTCAGATAGATCTGATATTTATATTGATAGCATATTGTCTTGAATTATTTGTTCCCCATGGTAAAAAATTTTATGAACTATGGATGGCACATATCTCCAAGAGTATTTTTCGTTATAAAGTATAGCTGTTTTATTGGCGTTCTCTCTAAATTTTTTTTGCATTTATCTTTCTGCTGCATACTAGAACTTGTAATATGATTTTGAATCGTCTTATTAATTCATGATCTACACCTGTGCTAGATGCTGCAGTTTCGGAAAAAAATCTCCTTGCAGTATTTCCATCATTTGAGCTTCCTTCTCCTTGTTTTGGTTGGTCGATATGAGACATAGCTGTAGATATTTTGTTTGCTTTCTTTTTTCTTCGTTTTCTTTGCTTTATTCTCACTGTTTCGCCTAACGGACCAAATTCCAAATCATAACCCAATTTAAGAACTTGCTCCATAAAACATATTCTATCATGAAGAGGGGACATTCCAAATTCGTAGGCTATCTTAAAACTATCGTCTTGTGGTGGGGGTTGGCTTAATTGACTTGATGTATTTTGGCATATAATGCAGCTTGACGATGACTTTGTTTCGGTTGAAGCTTGTGCAACTTTTCCATCAATCATTGAGACACATTTTAAAATTTACTTCAATGTCTTGGTCATCAAATTTAATTATTACTGGTTGAAGTTTTTTAATTTGATCTTTTATTTTTTGAACTTCTTCAGTTATGACATTTTTGGTTTCCTTTTTGCATGCAAATTTTATTGGTCTGCAATACTTTGTTGAAGAAGGAATTTCATTTTTCCATACATTAATTTCTGTTGCTCTACTAGTTGACGGCTCTAAGCCGCTATAAATTTTTGTTAAGCACAATGGAACGAAAGAGATCATAAATTAATTATTAATAAATAAGTAAAGGGTCCGCCAAATAACTTTTTTTTTTTGAAAATGCTATAAAAAAAACTACTGAATATTATCTCAAATTTCTTTTTTTTATTTGAAAGTACAATCCTTCCGGTTAATAATGGAAAATAATTTCATTCGAATGGCTGCCTCGGCTGGCCATGCAGTAGCCTACACGATCGGTCCAATTTTTAAGCACATTATCGATTGTGTGCAGCTGTATTTCACCAATGGCTTCACGAATATTGTCCTTTAAAGCGTCAATTGTCTCTGGCTTGTTGGCGTAACACTTATCTTTGAGGGCACCCCACAAATAATAGTCCAACGGTGTCAAATCGCAGCTCCGAGGTGGCCAAACGACATCAGCTCTGCGGCTGATAATGCGATCTTCAAAAACAGGGCGCAAAACATCGAGTGTAGCTTCGGCTGTGTGGCACGTAGCGCCGTCCTGTTGAAACCAAATGTTGCCAATATCCTCCTCTTCAATTTTTGTGAACAAAAATTCGTTCAACATTGCCCGATAACGATCGCCATTGACTGTAACGGCCACTCCTTGCTTATTTTCGAAGAAAAATGGCCCAATTATGCCTCTGGACCAAAATCCGCACCAAACAGTGACGCCAAGATCAAAATGAGCTTCATCTGAGAAGATGATTTTTTTTGGCAAAATCGGCATCTTCTGTAAGTCGATCGCAGGCCCACTTAGCGAAGCGAAAACGCATTGGATGGTCAGTTGGCTTCAACTCCTGAACCAATTGGACTTTGTATGGCGTCATACCAAGGTCTTTATGCAAAATTCGTCTCAATGATCACGCACACTTTCTGCCACAGCAGCAATATTCTCGGGTGTACGCACTGTTTTTTGGCTTTTCACGCTTTGGTTTATCGATGAGGATGCCAGTTTCTTTCACTTTTTTCACAAGATAACGAACAACATTATCATGATTTTCAAAGTAATGTCGCAATATTTCCCAGCATTGTTCAAGCGTATACACAACTATATTCGTTCAGCGGAAGGATAAAACTAATTATCTGTCAAATCAGACATGAGCTAAGTGTTACCATTCACGAAATAAGCACTAGTTGAAAAAAAACGTTAGTTGGCGGACCCTTTATATAACAACTCGTGTCAACTCTACCGTTTCCTTTTTCTGTCAGTATAAAAAACAAATAAACGCATGCAAAAACAATACACCGGTACGACCAACTTTTGTATTCATAACACACAGACGGACGGACGGACATAGTTAAATCGACTCAGAAAGTGATGTTGAGTCGATCCTTTTAATAAAAGATGGGTATAGGTCCAATATTTTTGGTAGTTACAAACATCAGGACAAACTCATTATACCCTAACCGCATAGCAGAGTTGTAAATGAATCATTCATTTTTTAATTAATTCGGGAATCATTCATGCACTGAATTGGTAAAATTTTGAATTAATTATTTTCGTCAAAAAACGAATTGAATGAAATTTGAATCAATTCATTTGAATTTAGCAAACATGAATTGCAATTCATTTTACCAATTCATTTGAATTTTTTTTATTCATTTGAATTGACCAATTCATTTGAATTGGAAATGAATTGCAATTCATGTTTTCCAATTCGTTTGAATTGAATTGACTTTGAATTAATTCAAATGAGTTAGAAAAACGAATTGCAATTCCTCTCCAATTTATTTGAATTGAATTTGAATTAATTCAAATGATAATATTGTAATTTTTCGTAATTTCATGTTTATTTGTAAAATATAATTACATTTTGTTAAATAAATATTACATAAATATTATATAAATATTATATAAGTATTACTAAAGTGTTTGTCATTGAATGTTCGTGGGTCACAAAATTTCATAAATTATTAATAGATTTTAAATATTAAATATGTCTTGTTATTCAGCGTATGTCAAAAGCGAAACAAGTAGTACTTGAAGAAACAAACTCCAAACACCACGGTTACTTCAATTGAATGCCATTCATTTTTGATTTGATAAATATGAATTACAAGTTACTTTTGAAATTCATTTCAATTAATTCAAAATCAATTCAATTCAAATGAATTGGAAATGAATTGCAATTCATTTTGCCAATTCGTTTTTACAAATTCAAATGAATTGATTCAAATTTCATTGAATTCTTTTTTTTTTTTTTTTTTTTTTTTGTGAAAAAGAATTAATTAAAAATTTATCTAATTCGTTATGAATTGAAATCAAAAAAGAATGATTTATTTACAACTCTGCCACATAATATCTGACCTTGGGTCAGAAAAACTGTTCTGTGCACACGGGCGGAAACTGGCGGGTATACAATGGGGTCCCGACTACAGATGAGTGCAAGATTTTTTTATGGCTTTTGAGGTAGGAGTTATGTTTGGACCTTTTTTTTTAATTTCTAAACGACTCAGTGACTTTATATTTCTGTCATTAATAGCTTAACAGTTACAAAATCATACAAAATTTATTTTACTTTAAAATCTTTTAAAACAAAAAAGTTACATTCAATTAAAAATTAAAATTTACAAAGAAATTTTTAATTTTAGCAAAATACTGAGAAAGTCCATTTTCGAAGACTCTGTTCGCGTGATATAGTTGAAAAAGAGTCACAATTTTTTGGCTCCCGAAGTTCACTGGTATTAACTTTCAAATGAATAACACAACTTTCAAATCGGTAATTATAAAAAAAATGCTTTTTGGCCGCCTTCTCAAAATATGATCCACAGTGCGACGGACGGACGAACATCGTTATATCGACTTAGAAAGTGATTCTGCATTGTTGTTAGTTACAAAAAACGGCTCAAACTCATACACTGACCACAGAGTGGTGTGGGGCATTAAAATATATCACCTGATTTTCAATAAATGATTTAATGATTTCACTGGCCTTGAAGGGGTTAACATTCTTATATATTTTTTTTAATTCACATCTTTGATTTAAACGGATATTATTTTAATATGAATTTTAAAATATATTTTATTCTTAATTTCGTTAGTTTCATATATAATTTAAGTAGTTTTTAATTTTATAATAGAATTTTTAAAATTTCCATCAATAGCTGGAGAAAGGCGTCAAACAGTTATATAGAATTTATCTTATCTTGCTTTCAAATTTTCTTATTCTTCTATGTCAAATTTAATCTCCAAATTATTATTATTTTAATCTCTTAATTACACAGGCCGACAAGTAGCCAAATTTATTTATTACCAAAACTACTTTACACTTTATTTTTTCAACATTAATAAATTCTTAAACTTATGTTCAACCCATATACATAATCAAATTATATGATTTGCCAAAAAAGAATTAGCAAAGAAATCATGCGTTGTTCACGTGTTTTAAAATATTCCACTCACAGTTCACATTAGTGAAAAGAAATGTCACAAAAATAATTGGGAGATAAAAATCAAACAAGAAAAGTGATAGAGCAAATAGATTTTGCTAAATTGCCAACATACAAATTTAATTAAATATAATTAATTTGCAAATGCACTTTAAATCGTATAAAAAAATATATTACTTTTTTTTTGTATTTAGTTATAATTTTTCAAACAAATCAGTGGAATGTCACTATCTCGTTGGTTAGTTATTTATACAAATTAATGTGGAGTTGATTAGAAATTCTCTTAAACTCACAGAAATATGAAAAAGTATGATAAGACATTTTTCTTTAAATAAATGAACAAATAAATGCAACAAATTTAGAAAAAAAAATACAAAAAACTCAATAGATAAAGAAAATTTGTTTTATTTACTTTTTTTATTTCCAAATATAAATAAACGTTGAAAATAAATATGAACAAACAAAATTCTTTAAAAAAAAAAAAATTCAGGTACCTACATATTGTCCACAACATGTATGCGTTCAGGGAAAAAGTAACTTTAAGTACTTCACACAAATTAGAAAAAAGACGATTGCTGTGTAATTTTTGGCAGCTTTAAGGACATAAATTAATTCAGAGAAAATGTTTCTATGGAAAAGCGCTTTGACTACCGTGTTGACTATCAGACTTTGTAATACAACATGTCAAAAATTCGAGTGTTATGAAAAAGTCGTATCATGTAAAAAGCTTATGTTATGAAATTGACAGTCTGTAGGATTTTATTTTCCAAGTCCGATAGTTTTAGAAACATTTCTAAAAACTTGCCATTTTCATCGGACCAGAGTTGTTTTTTTTTTTTTTTTGGTAATATTAAAAAAAAAGGTAAAAAAAAACAAAGAAAGTGGAAATAAAATATAAACTTCAAAATAAATTTGCTTGTCATTCTAAAAAGCTGTTTTCATAAGACGTGAGTGTGAGGGTGTAAATGGCCTAAGTATACAGAAATAATGTCGGTACGACTTTATGACAGTCCGATGAATTTCATCGGATTTCTATATCGAAAAATCTTACGACTGAATGGTATCGTGTAAATAAGCCTTAACAGTATTTTCACTTGTATCATTAAAAGCTTTCCAGCTCCCTATTTTCTATTGTGGTGAAATATCTACTGTTAAGACAAAACTATTGGTCCTCAAAATAAGCATTTGTTTGATCAATGGTTTTATATTTGGAGCTAAGATTCTTTCCGCCGAGCCATTTCTTTAGTTTTGAAAATGGTAAATTATCACAATTCGTAGCCCAATTCTTGGAATTTTTTCACGGTAACTGCCCATGTGTACATCGCACAGTGGGGATTTTTGTATGGAGGTGAGGAAAAAAAGGTTTTTTTCAGAAAATATAATAGTTGAATGACTGAAACTGTGAACATGAACATATTAAACTAATTTGAAGAGTCGCGGGAAAATGGAAGGGATCGGACCAATGGGCGTGGCACCCACCATACAAAGTAAATATTTCATATCGTATAACTGGAGTAGTATAACAATGAAAGCCGTGTGTGAGTTCATAAGTTAGCAACGTTAGTACTCGGGAAAAAATGGGCGGGATCAGATCAGTGGGCGTGGTACCCCCATACAAAATGTCATATATATGGAGTACTTTAATAGAGAAAATCTTGGAACTTCTTGAGTTATTTATGTGAGTAGTCGGACAAAAATGGGCGTGATTGTAGCTGTGGGCGTGGCATACTGGGGATTTTTGTATGGAGGTAAGGAAAAAAGGTTTTTTGAAAAAATATATTTGTTTAATGACTGATGCAGTTTTATTTATGTAAGTAGAACATAAAAAAATTGATATGAAAAAAAATATGTAAGAAAACTATAAAGTAATTGGTATTGAATTTAATAAGCTATATAGGTTTATTGAGTTTTCTTCAATTTAATTTGTCTGAACACATAATTATCAATTACATTTTTTCATGTTCGCCTACTTTTTAAATACAAAGTAATTATTTATTGTCATATTGCTGTAGTACTGTAGTATCAAAAGGCTTGGGAATTTATGTGAGTTCATGAGTTATTAATGTGAGTAGTTGCCCAAAAATGGGCGCGATTGGAACAATAGGCATGGCACGCCCATACAAAGCAAATATTTAATGTCATATATCTGTAGTACTGTAATATTAAAAGGCTTGGGACTTTGTGTTAGTTCATGATGTATTAACGTTATGAGTTGCCCAAAAATGGGCTGTGGGCATGGCACCTCCCATACAAAGTAAATATATAATGTCATATATAATATCATATAAATGTTATACGTTGACCCAACAACTACCTCCAATATGTTGCTTCAATCTGAGCAGTTCAAAAACACAGATCTTAATAGCGTTCCGTTATAAATGCAACTAATTGAAAAGGGTGCCCCTAGGTGCCCCTTGGAATTGATTTGAAATGTAAAAGCAGATATGAGGCTATGTATTGATAGTAGTTTCCAAAGGCAAATGTAGCTAAAATTGAAGGGCCAAGAGTTTGGAGAAATGTGTTTTTTTATTCTCTGTTTGCAAAAAGAGCTTTAAATAGCAAATACAAGTCTCTGAAGTTTTTATTTTTTCAACCTTAGCATAATGAAAGATCATATTTCAATTGAAAAATAAAAAGAGAGACGTGAGCTCGAGGAATAAAATAATATTCGCCTTGTAGTTTTTACGTTTAATTTCGGTCAGTTCAATAAAACATACAAGTAATGAGTTTGAAACGCTATAAAAAAAACAATAGTAGTCAGATCTAAGTAATTCTTTTTAATTTGATTGTAGTAGTTATTCCGAAATTTAAAAATATGATTGCATATTGCATTAACAGTATATTGACAATTTGGCAATTAGTGCATCGTCTTGATGAAAAAATACTTCCATATTGGCCAAATGCGTTTGATTTTTTTACTTAAATCATCTTTGAATCGGTCCTATTAGTTGTGATAAGATTTACCGTTTATTGTTTGTTGCCTTTTCCAATTTCATATGCTGGGTACATCCCAATAAATTGTCGCCATGACCTTGTTAGCCGATGAGCTCACCTTGGACCTTTCGGTGCCGGTTCGATCGGAGAACCCCATTGTTTAGACTGCTTCTTGGCCACCGTAATGCATCCATGTTTCATTCACTATTATAAACACTCTTTTAAAGTTGTCACACGATTGCGTTTATAGTTAATATATTCTTTGAAAAGCTGCCAAACACAAACTTAGTAACAAAGCTTGCCCAAGTACCTATAGAAATATGCTCAAATTTAGGAAGCTTTTGGTATAGGAAACCCCTTAGATTGGGTGAAATATTTCCTTTAGAAAAACACTCAGATTCTAAGAAATATTTAGTATAGAAAAACTCTTAGTTTCTGTGCAATTATTCTAGAAAAACGCTAAGATTCTGAAAAATATTACATACATGAAAAAAATCGCTCAGATTCGGGATACTAATATTTATAGAAAAACTTCAAGATTTTGATAAATTATTAGGAATTTTTTTTTTAGTCAACAACAATTAAAAAATCTATAAAAATCTAGTTTTTTTAAATTAAACTCTTAATAATTTTTTTAATAATAATTTTTATGGTTTGACTAATTAGAATATATCATTAGTTTTGAACCACCAATCCTGTCACTATACCGATCAGTATAAAAATATAAAAGATCACAAATAATCCTAATAAGGTCCATAAGGCCCACACGACACCAACATACATGCGCAATCAAGTGATGGCGCCAGCTGATTGACCGTGTATGGGCCTGTGGTGTGATTGTGAAAGCCGATTGGGCAAAAACAAAATGGTTTTGATATTTTTATGATTGCACAATCATGCTGGTATCGAGTATGGTCCATATTTTTCATTACAATAGAATTTTTGGAGAGCAAACATCGCGAATGGTTGAATTTTATGAACGAATTTTATAATGAACATAAAAAATGCATTTTTAGACTAAATTATTAATATTGTATAATTTAAATGTCTTCTAATATATAATAATAAGATATTTATTTAGTTAATAAATGTAAAAATTAAAACAAAAAATTTTTTAAGGTCACTATCGGTATCGATATTTTCAACACGCTATTTGCAAAGAAATGATTATTGTACCAGCATGCTGGTGTGGTATGTGCTTCGATCTTGATTGTACAATCACTTGATTGTTTTAAATCATTGTTTTAAATCTCTTTAGTACTTTAAGTGTAATGGCCAGAAATAGTTGTTTCCAATTCGAGATATAGTTAAAATTGTCTAAGTCTAACTTCTTCCGAAATAAGCAAAATATAAAATTTTTTTTATATATTGTGATTTTCAAGTTAAACAATCCAAAATGTATAAAAAGAATAATCACACTTAAGTGCAAAATGGTTGCTGGCTATTGTTATTCGTTCTAATCAGTTTCACCATATAAGCAAATGAATACGAAACTACTTTTACCTTAATCCAATATTTTTATGTATATATGTATGTATGTTGTTATTTGAATTTTAATTCTTATGTTGAGTTTTTATTTATATAAAAAAAAAAAAAAACAAATTTGTTTTGTTTTTATTATTTTCTATTAGAAATATGTGATATACTAACTAAAAAAAAAACTGCGTCTAAACAAATGCCCCCGGCATAACAAACTTGTTTTGTGTGACAAGCACTAACAAGTTTTTTATGTGAGCGATTTTCGTAGTATATAAGACAAATCTATTTTTAGCTTAATTTTGTTTTTTAATTTTTGTTTTTTACAATAAAACAAAAAATTCTTTAAATACATTGTGGGTAGGTGGAATTCATAATAAACATTTAAATTTAAATATTCAGCTTATCCGAATCGTTTGATACCCTGCTAATGTGATTGTGGTATATCATTTTTAATAAGAAATTTATTTTGAGACAATTGGAAATTTTAATCCAAAAAAAAATATAATGGTAACAAATCTTCCAAAACTCTCCTTTAAATGTAAAAGAATCGAATTCATTTAGAATACGATACAAGATAACAGTTAACAGATTAAAGTAATAAATATTCAAAGCTATTTTAAATTTGTGTACTTTAAAATTTAATAAAAATTTTCCTGATTTTAGAAATTCTTTCAGTGACTGAATTCCAAAACAAAATTTTAATTAATGAACTTAACCAATATGAAATTCAATTCAGTTAATTTGTAGTTCGCAAGTTCATTCAAAAAGGCTTAATTTGTTCTTGTATAAATAAGAATTTTAAAGATTTTGAAAAAAAAATTGGATTGGGCTTCACAGGGAAAAGTTTGTCGGATTGTACGCTTTGGGTACAAAATTAAATTTTCCGCCTGCTAGGAACTTCTGTTTCTTTTTCACATTATTATACCCTATAACACTATGTGGTGATGTTTGTAACAACCAAAAAAATTTGACCTAGACCCCTCTTTTAGTATACCAATCGACTCAGAATCATTTCTAAGACGATTTTGTGACGTCCGTCTGTCTGTCCGTCCGTCTGAGTCTCCATGTAAACATTGTAATCAAACTAAAGGTCGCAAATATGAGTACATTTTATACATTTAAGCTTTTATCAGCCATAGGACGAACGCTATTGAACATAATGCGGAAAAGATACAGAATATTTGAAAAAGTTCATATCGGATGCTCTATACATATGAATATATACGGGGACCAGGTCGAAAAATGGACTAATCCTGATGATATTTGGTAGTCACTTCTTTTTAGTAAAAACATATACAAACCAAATTTGAGAAAAATCTGTTTAATATTTTTGTTTTTGATAGGTTCAAGTGAAGATCGGGAAGCAGCTTTATATGGGGGCTATGACAAGGAATAGCCCTATAGGTTTTATTTTTGGACTACTGATTAATGGTTGTTATAAACACTCATAAACCCAATTTGACTGAGGTCTATATGATAATTTAGATCTTATGGGAATTTAATACGATCTCATAGGTTCATTTGTAAGACAAATTTCAATAGCACTCGTCCTATAACCGATAGAAGCTTATACATATGTATACCAAATTTCAACAAAATATATGCATATTTGCTGGCTGTGGTCTAATTTCAAGGTTTACATGGACACACAAATGGCCTAAGCAAGTATTAACACATATTTAAAAATTTAAAATTAAAAATTAAATAGCTATTAAAAATTAAAAATTAAAAATTAAAAATTAAAAATTAAAAATTAAAAATTAAAAATTAAAAATCAAAAATTAAAAATTAAAAATTAAAAATTAAAAATTAAAAATTAATAATTAAAAATTAAAAATTAAAAATAAAAATTACAAATTAAAAATTAAATATTAAAAATTAAAAATTAAATATTAAATATTAAAAATTAAAAATTAAAAATTAAAAATTAAAAATTAAAAATTAAAAATTAAAAATTAAAAATTAAAAATTAAAAACTAAAAATTAAAAATTAAAAATTAAAAAATAAAAATTAAAAATTAAAAATTAAAATTTAAAATTTAAAATTTAAAATTTAAAAATTAAAAATTAAAAATTAAAAATTAAAAATTGAAAATTTAAAATTTAAAATTAAAAATTAAAAATTAAAAATTAAAAATTAAAAATTAAAAATTAAAAATTAAAAATTAAAAATTAAAAATTAAAAATTAAAAATAAAAATTTAAAATTTAAAATTTAAAATTATTTTAGATTTTTTGTATTAAATAAAAATATTTTAAAATTTCCTATTTTTAATTTTTAGATGTAAAGCAATTGAATTTTCTTTTTTTTTTAATTATCATATGACTTCTAAGTTCTCAAAACAGTCTTGTAGGGATCAAACTTTGGGTATTATTATGATGGCGGCTGCGTTAAATAATGAATTTTATTGGTGATCTATGAAGTACTTAAGGAACTTATAGGTTTTCTACTCTAGTAAAAGAAAAATAATGCAATTTTTCAAATAGTAATTAATTCTGTCTATAGAAGACATGATTATTAATTTTTATAAAAAGAAATTATAATAGAAACTGGCCAACAAGAAAAACAATTAACTTTTAATTTAATTGGTATTGGGAATTAATGTTTCATTATCGGCAACAGTTTTAAAGTGGTAGCCGTACCCAGTATTGGGTGTAATATTGAGTTTAAGATGCAGGTGGAATTAACATCTCACTTGTTTTTTTTTTAATTTTCAAACTGTATTTTTCAAATTTTTTAAAACAATTAAGATAGCAAAAGTAGATGATTTTTTGAAATAATCGCAAACTTTTTTGGTGGAAAATTTTAGAAAACCAACACAGTAAAGTTCAACTTAGTTTCTTTAGTAGTCACGCGTAATACTTCATCAGTCTTTCTGAAGTGATTTTGCTTAAACCTGCTGTCGGCCTTAGTGGCATTTTAAAGCTCTTGACGTAAAGAAGGACCTTGTTGAAAATTGAGCGAATGAAGATACCCATTCATCAACTTATAAATTGGTCATGTAAGGTTTATCGACATTTATTTTTTCACAGTCCAAATATTTTAAGTTCTCAATTATAAGTATTATTTTATTACATAGGAGTGTTTGCCATACTAAATTTGGAACTAAGGCCATTTTCCAAAACTAATACGCAGATCTATTTTATGCTTATATTGTTTTGATAAATGAAATTTAAATATTACTTTTGTTGAAGGCTGGTTCAAATATTAAAAAGACTCAATTTTGGAATGAAAAAGGATTTCTTGTTGGATCCACTTTCGGAATTGAATTAATAATATTAATATGCCAATATTAATATGCTAAGCGATTTCTTGTGACCGATGTTTTATTCTAACGTTTTATCCCGATTTTGACCAAATGTATATTATTTGAAAGGTATTTCTTTTTAGCCGATTTGCAGATTTACAGATTTTTAAACATTTCTCTTTATTTTGAGTAAATTGCATTTAAAGTTGCTACTAATATATACATAAAATTATACAATGCCATGTGTGTGTTTATTAAATTTGTTAATGTGTTGGTAATAAAAATGAGTTTGTTTTTTTATGGTGATTTGTGAATTGACTATAATTGATTAGCATACCTTTATTTTAGAATTTGCACCCGAATTTCAAGGGCTGGAATCTGCTAATTGATATTAAATTGAACTGTTATTCTTAGAATTGACACGAGTAATTTATTGCTATGTGATTTTTTATTAAAAAATTTCCATTATATTAAAGTTCTAAGAAAAAAAAAAAATACAAAATACGAAAAAAAAAAAAACGTGAATAAAATAAAATGTTCAAGTCTGGGTAGGGGATTTTTTTTTTTGTAAATTTAAATTCTAAAAGTGTGTGTTTCCCTCCACTAATTAGCGATTTGAAAAAATCTTGTGTCTTTTTAACCTCATAGTCAACTTTTTAAGCGATAATCTTTAAACTGTTAATGCTTACCAACTCTTTAAGCTGTTGTTGTGGTTTCTTAAAAAAAAAATTAATACATTTTCTTTTATTTAAAGTTCATATAAATTATAAATACATTGTGTAATATATATTATTTACGACGATTAATGTGTACAGTAAACAAAATTCTTGTAAACAGCAGTTTTAAAAAACAAAATGTAAATAAATATTGAAATATTGTGCATACATAACGTGACCAACTGTTTTTGATCAGTAAGCAAGATACGAACGTTGAATTAAATGCGCATTTGTATGCATCTTTGTGTCGGAATATGTATACTTAGTCGTGCCATAAGTTCTGTTACAATTCGAACATAGTGTAGTTATACCCTATACCACTATGTGGTTTGGGTATAATGACTTTGTGCTGCTGTTTGTAACAACCAAAAATATATGACCTACACCCATCTTTAATTATACCGATCGAATCAGAATCACTATCTAATTCGATTTAACGATGTCCGTCCGTCTGTGTGTCCATGTAAAGCTTGTAATCAAACTGCAGGTCGTAAATATGAATATATTTTGATGAAATTTGGTATGTGATCTTTTATCGGCCATGGGATGATCGCTATTGAAATTGGTGAGAATCGGTCTATGTTCAGACCTAGCCCCCATACAAATGACCCCTATGAAATCAACATATATTGCCATAAGATCCAAATTATCATACAAATCTTAGTCAAATTGGGTTTGTATGCATTTATTACATCCATTAATGAGTAGTCTAAAAATGATACCTGGGACAACTCTTAGTCATATGCCCCATATAGAGCTGCTTCCCGATCTTCACTTAAATCTATCAAAAAAAAAAAAATATTATACTGATTCTTCTCAAATTTTGTTTGTATATATTTTTGCAAAATACAAGAGACTTTACCAAACATGGTCAGGATCGGTCCATTTTTGGGCCTAGTCCCCATATAGATATAGCATCCGATATGAAGTTTTTCATATCTGCAGCCAAAAAAATTAATAAAAATCCCACTCAAATTTGGTTCATGCTTATTTTCTATATCCAGTTAGTTGGGCCTAAAAGAAAGGGTCTCTTCATGTTTCTTTTATGTGAAAACATCTATTTCACAATATAATCACAAAATCAGCTTAACATGTGAGCTCACATGTTACGCTGTGAGCCGTAAGACAAATCGGTGTGAAGCATGAGTGTATTGGTGCATAGATTATGATATAAAAATTATTTCAGCTAATTCAACAACCCCAACTATAACAACCAGTTGAAATAAAAAATAATAATAAATAATTTTTGTACTAACTGAGCCCCTGCAGTTATTTGCTATTAGTGATCCATAGATGACGCTTTCTGTTTGATTTTAATTGATGTGTAAATAGATGTTTTCACATCTCCCCTATAATCGGACTCACATAGTTTTTTTTTATTAAATAAAAGTTTTTCAGAATATCAACATCTTATTCAAAATGGTCGTCTCTCGCTTTAATGCACACTTTAGCCGCTCAGGCCATTGTGCTATAGCGGCACGTATGTTTTCGATGGGTATTGGTGACGCTGCTGAAATATGATCATTCTTAAGACTCTCTAAGTTTTGCTGGCGATCTTTGCAGGCCATACCCTCTGCTCTGACCACAATCAAGGACTGTATAATATATATATCTATAATATATAAAATAATATATTATATCTATAATATTAACAGGCTAGGCGATTTCTTGTGACCGATGTTTTGTTCTACCGTTTTATACTGATATTGACCAAACGTATGTTATTTAAAAGGTATTTCTTTTTAGCCGTTTTGCAGATTTACAGATTTTTCAATTTTTTCCTTTATTTTGAGTAAATTGCATTTAAAGTTGCTACTAACACATACATAAAATTATACAATGCTATGTGTGTGTTTATTAAATTTGTTAATATGTTTGTAATAAAAATGATCATTTTTAGGGTCTTTATTTAATAAAAAAATAAAATTTCCTAGAGTTTGCACTCGAATTTCGAGGGCTGGAATCTGCTAGTATATATATATTATATATATTATACAGTCCTTGGCAAGACTAAGTAATGAGTCTGAACTGTACATAGGCCCACCATTTATTGTATCGCTACTTTTGGGCCTGAGACATTTTTACCTTTAAGAAAAAGGTTTTTTTTTTTTAATTTTTAAGAAGCCGACTTTTATGGTAGTTTCATTTCTAGTTTTTCCACAAAATGTAATCCTCGATATTCTATTAAAAATTTTGTTTAGAACCGGCTAGACTTACTCTCAACAAACCCAGTATATATTTGATAAGAAATGATTTTTGAGTCTATAAATCACAAACATTCTTTTGATTGCTTATGCCAGTTTTATTCAGAAAATCATTACCAGAAATTATCACCAGAATTTTGTATAAATCAAATTTTATTCAAATCTTCCTTTTTTGAATGAATTCCTTAAGGGGTGAGTTGAGCTTTTAAAGGCGAAAAAGAGGCGTATTTTCATGATTTTTTTTTAATATGAATAATGTTGCATTATTTATTTCATATACACGTATTAGGATAACATTTGAAGCATCTTTGAAAAATTTTCAATTACCAATATCAATAAATAAGTTCGTGACAGCGAATCTCCGGAGGCGCCTCGAAAAAAGTTGTGTGAACTTCATAACTTGTTACCGGATCATCGAAATAAAAAATGGAAATGCGTTTAAAAGGTGATATGTCTTCCTAAGTAGTCAGAGAGAGTTTTTTCAATTTTTTATTTTTAACAGCATTTTGAAGTGAAAAACGCTAAAAAAAAAATCGGTGAATTTGTTATTAAAAAATGAAAAAAATTAAAAAAAACTCCCTCTGATTCTCTATTGACTTATGTTTAAAAATAGTGTAAAAACAATCATAAGGATCGGCCAAGTGGATTTGAAGTTCACGAACTTCAAAATTGTTGTTTGCGATAAAATCGATTTAAAGTCTTTACTCGAAAATCAAAAATTTAGCATCAATAAAAGGATATAATTTTTTATACTTACACAGCTCCGTACAGTGAAAGACTGTCTTAAAAGTAGAAAGTAATTTGCTGCTTCTAGGTAGGCGCGTCGCGGAGCTGCCAGACAAGTATAAAAATCGAGAATGAGGGCTGGACGGTTGAAACGGTGTATCTTCGTTAGTTTTGCTCCGATTTACTTGACATGTTGCACATTCAGAAAAAAAAAATTTTTAAACCCTTACTCCCCCCTTAAATGTTGAATTCTATATCTATATTCTCTGAAATACAAATGATACTTTCTGAAAATCAATTGATGTTTCCTGAAATACAATTGATATTTTCTGAAATACAATTGATATTTGCTGAAAATCAATTGATGTTTTCTGAAATATAATTGATACTTTCTGAAATTCAACTGATGTTTTCTGAAATACAATTGGAAAAGGTGTAGTAATTAAAAAAACATCTAAGTTTATTTTTGACTTCTACAAAGTTTTCCTTGTTTAGTTTTTTAATGTATCAGGCAGCTATTCACAATAGATAATGGAATTTCAACTCTGTTTGTGTTAAATTCAAGGAAAATGAAGACGACAATAAATCTATGGAAGTAGGCGAATAGGAAAGTAAAAAGAGGAAAAATTACGAGAAAGGTTTATTGTTCTTTTTTCTTCAAGAAATTTAAGCTCTTTTAATAAAATTGTATAGAAAATATGAAATTAAGAAGTTTTTGCATGTTTTAAGTGCAGATAATAGAGTGAAACACAAGTCAGAAATGAAGAAAATATCATAATCGTTGTACCAATACCCTCACACCTCACACATTTTTTGTCTTACTCTGTTTTTCTGATTGTATTGTGAAATATATTTTTACCCCCTTGTGAGTTAAGTTAAGATTTTGATTTGTTAATAAAAATTTAAGTGTTCTTAAATTAGTTCTGTCAATAGCAAATATATACTTGAATATTAAAAAAAAAACTCTGTAAGTTTGTGAACATTTTAAACTCACAGCACACCTGGCGGTCAATAGCTTGGATATTTAAAATTAACGAAAAAGATTTGTGATTTTGCTAAACAGACAGCGAACTCGGCGGTTCTGCTTACTTAATACACCAATACACTTACATATACTTCACACCGTTTTCTCATACGCTGTTTTTGTGATTGTATTGTGTAATTGGATTTTACCCGCCTGAGCGCATAGATTTTTATACATCAATAATGCGTAGACGTCTGATTGATAATTAATAATAAACCTTTGCAGAATCAGCAGATCTAGAGATAAGTGAGTCTGTGATGAGCATAACTAAAGGTATTATTAGCCCTCTCCAAACTTTGCAAAATTAAGAAGAAAAAATTCATATTAATTAAATTAAAATTTTTAATTTATGTATTTAGGGACTTTTATGTATTATACACTTGGTAGAAAAAGTATACTACGAACAATTTAAAAAAAAAATAAATTAAGTTGAATTATATTTTTTAATATATATTTATTAATTTTTTAAAATTTATTTAACCCAAAATATTAATAATTAATTAATAATTTATTAAATCTATAATATTAATAGGCTAGGCGATTTCTTGTGACCGATGTTTTGTTCTACCGTTTTATGCCGACTTTGAGCAAACGTATATTATTTGAAAGGTATTTCTTTTTAGCCGTTTTGCAGATTTACAGATTTTTTAATTTTTTCCTTTATTTTGAGTAAATTGCATTTAAAGTTGCTACGAACACATACATAAAATTATACAATGCTATGTGTGTGCTTTTTAAATTTGTTAATATGTTTGTAATAAAAATGATAATTTTTAGGGTCTTTATTTAATGAAAAAATAAAATTTCCTAGAATTTGCACTCGAATTTCGAGGGCTGGAATCTGCTATTTTCCTAAAAAAACTTAACTTCTCTCTGAAGTCCCTGAAAAATTAAACTTTTCCCCTAAACCATTGAGAGACTTAAACACAAAAGACCCTTAAATAAATATTTTCCTAAAGTTCCCTAAATAACTAAACTTTTCTCTTAAGTCCCTAAATGACTTAATTTTTCATTTAAGCCTCTATAAGGCTTTACTTTTCATGTAAATCCTTAAATAAAATAACTTTTCATTGGGAGAAATAGATAAAACCAATAAATTAAAAAAAAATAACCAATAAAAACCAAATTTTTATTATACTCCCTCTATTTGTTAATTAACCATCATGTTACTAAATAATTGATTGACTGAAATATCTATGTATGTCAAAAATCAAACAATTTTTTGCAAAAAAATTTGTTAAATCATTTTTGTCGTCGCCACGAGTTTCTCGATTGGATCACGGATTAAAAATCGATCCAAAGTTTTGTCGACAAGCAGGCAAGCAGACACTATGAGTTAATATAAAGGGAGTAAAAAATTTAAAATGTTTTAGACATTTTAAAATAAAAATTTAAAACATGTGGTAATCCCTGCAAATTTGGGGAGGATGGTCATATTTTTACATTTACGTACTCTTTTGGCAAAAATATTTATATTTATAAGAATAAACAATAAGGAATTTCATCGTTTAATTGCTTCAAAGAATTATTTATTTACAAATTATTTAAAACAACAATTAGTAAATTTCTTAGTATTAAAAAAATATATATACACATATTTATATATGTATTAGGGTGAGTCAAATTGTAGGGTGCCGAAAAAATCTCCATTTTCAATAATTTTTTTAAATTTGAAATGGACTAAATAGGTCGATTGTTGAGTATTACGGAAAATATCATGAAAATATCTATCGAAATCTTGGCAGGCTCGAAAATGATTTTAGAGGTATGGTTCCTTGGGCAAATATATACAATTTGACCCTCCCTAATATATGTATATCAAAATGAAGAAACGTTGCAGTTTTCGCCTCATAAAACTATTTCTCAATTAATCTCGTTTTAATCTCTGTTATCCAATAATAACGGCGCTGTTTTTCTTGATATACATATATATCCGCGCTGTGGAATCTTGTTAAATCATTTCGTTGAGTTAAACAAAGTTATCTTTAACTACCTTTTTTTATTTATTCACTTTTCATTTATGAATGAATTTGTATGATCGCAATCATGGGGCCCCGGAAACCTTGCTTGTTGGATTCTTTGTTAAGTATAAAATGCTTTTATTTGTCGAATGCACATTAATATGATATATTTGTTATCTTTATGCATTTTTGTTTCTTGGCAAGTGTTTTTCTTTCTTTTTTTCTTTTACTTTTTTTTTTTTTTTTGTTGGCTAGATATTTGTTGTTTTGTTTATTTCATCGTTTCTATTTTGTAACCATTTATGATTAAAAGGTTTACAAACTTTTTCTGGCACACTGACTTGGTTCAATGTAATCGATGTGACAACAATTATTAACGACGCTAAACAACGGTAACGCCATCGAACAGAGATGCTAACTATAAACTATAATACAAAAAGCTCAAAAAAAAAAAAAAAATACGAAATAGCATTTAAATGCATCACACTGATTGGACAGACCATAAAGTCGACTCTGAATAACGTCAGCGATATTCGAAGACGTCAACCACATTCAAAAATTTGATACAACTTAATTATGATGTATGAACAATTATTTCTCAGACGATTTTAACAAAAAGCTGACAAATCAGTTTTAAGAAAATCGTTTCATCCATATGTATCTATATAAAAGTGAAAGTAGGTATGTATATTTGTTTGTAGCTTATTAGAGGCTAAACCATTGGATCGATCTTCCTGAAATTTTTACAGAGTCTTACTGCATATCTGGAAGGAACTACAGGCTAATAATTTTTTTGATATGACAGGAAGAGCTTTGCAAATTTGTGTGAGGCCACCTATTATTAATGTTAGTAGCCACACCGAAAATGGGCGGGATCGGATAAGTGGGAGTGTCACCGCACATACAAAGTAATTATTCAATATCATATATCTCGAGTAATACAACAGAGACAGCTTCGCAAGTTTGTCTGAGGTCATCTAATTTTAATGTAAGTAATCGGACAAAAAATGGGCGGAATTGGGCCAATACAAACTAGGTATTAAATATCCTATATGTGGAGTATTGTAATAGTGAAAGACTTGAGACTTTACGTGAGCCCATAAGTTATGTGATTAGTCGAACAACAAATGGACGTTATCGGAGCATTGGACATGGCACCGCCCATACAAAGTAAATATATAATATCATATAACTGGAGTACTATAAAAGGGAACGCCGTGAAACTTTGTACGAGTCTATCAGATGTTATTCTGAGTAGTCAGATAAAAAAAATGGATACATAGTAATTATTCAATGTCATATATCTCGCGTACTATCCGAGAGCCAGCTTTGAAAATTGAGCTGAGGTCATATATTATTATTGTGAGAAGTCTGACAAAAATAGGCGGGATCGGACCGAAGGGCGTGACACACCGCGTACAAAGTAAATATTAAATGTCATATATCTGGAGTACTGTAATAGCGAGAGCCTTGGAACTTTGCATGGGCCCATAAGATATTCGTGTGATTAGTCGAACGAAATATGGGCGTGATCGGAGCAGTTGGCGTAGAACCGTCCATAGAAAGCAAATAAATAATATATTACTACAGTACCATGAGTCGATCAGATATTAATTTGAGCCGTCAGATAAAACATGGGCGGAATGACAAGTACATTTCTTACCAATATGGATGGACTCGCCAAAAAAAAAAACGAAAAAACAAAAATCTTGAAAATCAAAAATGTCGGATTTAATTTAGAAATAAAAGGAATCTAAAATAAATAAAATAAAATGTTTTAATTGCACATTACAAACTTCGTGGGAAAAATTGATTATGAAAACACACATGTCAATAAGTCGCGTTAAGTGGTAGCGAAGCACGACAGGTCATACTAGTGTATAATATTAATATGTAAGGCGATTTCTTGTGACCGATGATTTGATAAACAGTTTTCTCTCGATTTTGACCAAACTTATCTTATTTGAAAGGTATTTCTTTTTAAATGTCCACCAGATCCACAGACTTTTAATTTTTTAATGTTTTTTTTTTGGTGTAAAATGCATTGAAAGTTGCTACTAACACATACTTTAAATGATGCAATGCTATGTGTTTTTTGTTTATTAAATTTGTTGATGTGTTTGTGCGTTTGTTGTCTTCATTCACAATAATGAACCTTAACAAATCATTTTGCACAGGCGCTTGTTTAATAGACTTTGAAAAAGCATTCGATAGTATTTGGATCCCCGGTCTGGTTTACAAACTATTCAAATACAAATTTCCTTTACATCTCATTATTCTTATACACAATATGTTAAATAACAAATCCTTTTTAGTCTGTGATAACAGCAAAGTCAGTACAAAAAAATTCGTTATTGCTAATGGTTTACAACAAGGTACTATAAACTCTCCGATTCTTTTTAATCTATTCATTTATGATCTATTAAAAGAAATTGATAATATTATCGGATTTGCTGATGATATTATTATTTATCATGCGGATAACAAAATTGAAAAAATAAATGAAAAATTACAATACTATTTTAATATAGTAGAAAAATATGCCTCTGATTGGCAAATGAAAATTAACATAAATAAATGTGAAACAATACTTTTTCGCCCGCCTGTTGGAAAATGTAACAGTAACATTAAAAAGAATTGGAAAGCCTTTGGAATCAAATCCAATAACAATATAAATATCCCAAACAAATCAGTTGTCAAATATTTAGGTATTCACATAGATAAATTTCTATATTTCAATGATCACATTAATTTTCAACTCTTAAAAGCGAGAAAGGCATTTTTCATGTATAGAAAATTATTCTATTCAAAATACATCAAGTCAACGGTTAAAGTAATTATGTATCAATCTCTAATACGACCAATTCTAACATATGGTTGTCAAATATGGTTTAATATTTCACCATCTTATATGGAAAAAATTAGAATTTTTGAAAGAAAATGTCTGAGAGGATGTGTGTCTCTTTATAGATCCGCAAACAGTAACTACATAAAATATATATCAAATAAAAGACTATACAATGAAGCAAAAATCAGTAGAATCGATAATTTCATTATTCATGTAATAAGAAATCATATTACAAAAAGCCTTGAATGTTATGAAAATAATTTAATTATGGCACCTTATTATGTTAATCATGAATATATATGTAGAACATTACAAAATGGATACGTACCACCTGAGGCCTTTTTATACCTGGATAGTAATGGTTTTATACAAAACGAAACTGGCATACCTATATTTTTCCACATTTATAGACGAGCCAATATTAAAGCTATATTTAGCAAGGAACTGACAATAGACAATCGCAGGTTCGACACTAGCGTTTATTCAGGAGATAAAAATATGATCCCAAACAAAAATATTAAAAAATATTGGTGGCTCTCTGATTAATTGTCATTTTCTTTCTTTTATCTCTTGACTATAACTTTTATCTTTTGTAATATAAAAGTAAATTTTTTTAAATTTTTTCTTTACATTAACTTATAAATAAATACATATATTTTGTATAAAACAACTATCAAATATTATCAAAAAAATAATGTAATGCATATTATATAAAACTTACTTGAGAGCCCGTTTAAGGGACTGTGTATGAAAACTAAATTATATTTACCACTATTTGTTTATTTATAGTTTATTATATGAATTTTGTTTAAATAAACGTTAAAAAAAAAAAAAAAAAAAAAAAAAAAAAAAAACAATAATGATTGTATTGAATTAAAAAATAATTTTGGACATAAACCATTCACAATAATAATTGTGTTGAATATAAACGAATAACGCAATCGATATTTAAAAAGTGTTGATTGTGAATTGGCTAAAATTGGTTAGCATACCTTTAGGGTCTTATAAAGTAATTTATTAAATGAAAAAATTTTTTCTAGAATTTGCACTCGAATTTCGAGGGCAGGGATCTGCTAGTAAATATAAAAAAAGTATTTTATTTATGTCACAGTACAGATCCTCTGAGGAATTAGGTTGTTAATGCAATTTGCTGCTTAGAATTAAGAAGTAAATTCCCTTCTCAATACTTTCATAATAAGATACATTCCTATTATTTATTTCTTATCGCCATAATACACATAATACACAATGGATATTGTATAATACATACGCTCTTGTATGTTTCGACTTTTGACTCGTTTTCAATTCATTTAAATTACTTCAACTTAGATTCTTCTGATTCTTCTTCGAAAATAACAAGAAAAAATATGCAGAAGTGAAAGCTAGAACTTGAAACGAGCCCCAGCTATATTTAATAACATCGGTACACTGATTATACTGCAATCTGCACCTCTTCATTGAGATAATAATAGAACTTTAAATCATGGATTTTGGCCCTTGCTGTTTATTGTATTTTCGTTTCATTGTTTTTATACCCTCCACTCCAGTTATAAAAAGAAATTATAACTGAAATTGACCAACAGGAACAACAATTCACTTTAAATTTAATTGGTATTCGAATTTAATGTTTCAGTATCGGCAACAGTTTTAAAGTGGTAGCCGTACCCAATATTGGGTGGAGGGTATCAAAGATTCGGCACAGCCAAATTTAACACTCTTCTTGATTTTTTTTTTTCGAATGTAATGTACTAATATCCCTCAATCGATGTGCATACGAGACGAGCTTCATACGAGAAAAATTAAAACTCGGCTCTCTAGGTCCCTCCAAGCCCTTTTAGTTCGCTCAAAAGTTGTGTAATGAAGAGCTTACGTATATAAAGGGGAAATTATTTTTAAAATTTTCATTTAGTTCGCGATTGTAAAATGTATTTTTTTTTTGATAAATTGGACTCAAAAGTTTCATATCGCACACATAATTCAAAAGTGGCTCAACTCAAAATTTTCATTTTTCAGGTTTATATGCTTTAAACTATGCACAATACACTTGTTTATCTATAACAAAAAATATCAGTATGTTTTGTTGTTGTTAATTGCTGCTAAAAAACAGTTATGTCTTGCTTTATGTTATGTCTTTCGTTATAATTTATTTGTTTCAATTGTCGATTTCTGAAAATTTTGAGTTGAGTCACTTTTGAATTATGTGTGCGATATTTTCGTAGAGTAATTTTGGTCCACTTCAGTATCTTGAAGTTTTGTACAAGTAAAGTTATCTAATTATGTACATATTTTTTTTAACTTTAATAAACTCTGAATAATGTGGAATCTCTCAAAAGTTAAGTTAGGAGCAAAAATATAAAAAAATTAATACTGTTTTAAAGAAATTAAAAGAAATGTAATTTGACTACTTTACTAATTAATTATCATTTTGAATCGCAACAAAAGCGCTATGTTGGTATTACTGACAACGACGTTGTAACGGTGCCCCAAACAGTCAACTGCGGCTAGCAGTTGTTGTAGCAGTAGCCACAAAATCAAATAAAAACAGAAAAAACAGAAAACAATGTCAAATAGTTTAATTGCATTTATTTGACGTTGTGTGTATAAATTTAGATATAATTTCTTCTTAAATAGAAATAGTTTTTATTTAATTATTTTTTTTTTTTTTTTAATTAAACATTGATTATTAAATAGTCTTCGAAATGTTATTAAATATAACGTACTAGATTATAAATATTTACAATAAAGAATTAGAAACTGTAAATATTTTGTCACTTGCGATCAACTTTAATCTGTTGAATACGAATCTGGTGAATGACCCTGATGTACTTTTTAATTTCAAATCATGATTAAATCGATTGGCTACAAGATCAATGTTCGCTAGTGTAATTATAAGAAATTTTTTTTTTATTTAATAACATGTAAATTAATAAATGTGAAAAATATTTTTATTTATTCAAGTTTAATTAGCACATTTTTTACTTTTGTCCACAAATTAAATACTTGTTATTAATGTCAAGCCATTATTTTTTTAAAGATATTGTTTTTTGTGGAAGAGGGGGCTGGGTTTGTTAATCTATTTATAAATACAAATTTTTTTATACCACGTCATAATTTTAACATTATAATCAAACCAGATTCAACCAGTCTGTTATAATAGAACATTTATTGTGCTAATTAAAAAATATTTCATAAGTTCTCTTATTAGGCTACAATAAACTTTTTAAGGTCAGTTCAAAACGATTTGAAACAATGAATTATTGATAATTAATTTTTAATACATAACACATATTAATGAAGTAAAGAATAAAAACGATTTGTTTGGAAATTATCACTTTATAACTATGTTGTATCTACCTGGGAAAATATAAAATGATATACATAAATATCTTAAAAAATCTCTAATTTTTCATGTGTAATTTTGGTGTGCGCAGTGGAGTAATAATCTGTTACACAATACAATCACAACAACAGTGTAAGATGTAAGACGTAAGACAAAATCGGTGTGACATGATTGTATTGGTAAAAAAAATATGATACGCAATAACCATTTTGTCTCTGTTTTTTGCATTATATTTCTTCACTTTTTTTTTAAACATTTATAATTAATTTCCTCAATCATTTAAAAGTATTCTTAACGTTATAATTTATTCCATACAAATAACAAAATTATCACTGCATTTAATATTAATGCTAATCAAAAATACATAAAAATAAAAACAAGAAAATTATAGTCGGTCTGGACCGACTCTACGATACCCTATACCATGCGTTTAGAGACCCTATCTCTCAGGCCCAACTAACTGGATATAGACAATAAGCATAAACCAAATTTGAGTGGGATTTTTATTAATTTTTTCGGCTGCAGATATGAAAAAGTTCATATCGGATGCTATATCTATATGGGGACTAGGCCCAAAAATGGACCGATCCTGACCATATTTGGTAAAGTCTCTTGTATTTTGCAAAAATATATAGAAACAAAATTTGAGAAGAATCAGTGCAATATTTTTCTTTTTTGATAGATTTAAGTGAAGATCGGGAAGCAGCTCTATATGGGGCCTATGACTAAGAGTTGTCCAATAGGGATCATTTTTGGACTACTCATTAATGGATGTAATATATACATACAAACCCAATTTGACTAAGATTTGTATGATAATTTGGATCTTATGGCAATATATGTACATATGTTGATTTCATAGGGGTCATTTGTATGGGGGCTAGGTCTGAACATGGACCGATTCTCACCAATTTCAATAACGTTCATCCCATGGCCGATAAAAGATTAAATACCAAAGTTCATCAAAATATATTCATATTTGCGACCTGCAGTTTGATTACAAGCTTTACATGGACGTACAGACGGGCGGACGGACATCGTTAAATCGAATCAGATATTGATTCTGATTCGATCGGTATAATTAAAGATGGGTGTAGGTCAAATATTTTTGGTTGTTACAAACAGCAGCACAAAGTCATTATACCTAAACCACATAGTGGTATAGGGTATAAATAAACGAATGACAGAATAAAGGAAGTGTGTGGAGATAAAATGAAGGCACAATTCATTGGAAAGTGTTCGGAAACAAAAAACGTTATAAAAACGTTTTGAAAAATTAAAAATAAAAAATTAAAAATGAAAAATGAAAAATTAAACATTAAAAATGAAAAACTAAAAATTAAAAATCAAAAATTAAAAATTAAAAATTAAAAATTAAAAATTAAAAATTAAAAATTAAAAATTAAAATTTACAAATTAAAAATTAAAAATTTAAAATCAAAAAATAAAAATTTAAAATTAAAAATTTAAAATTAAAAATTAAAAATTCAAAAAAATTAAAAATTAAAAATTAAAAATTAAAAATTAAACATTAAAAATGAAAAACTAAAAATTAAAAATTAAAAATAAAAAATTAAAATTTAAAAGTTAAAAATTAAAAATAAAAAATTAAAAATTAAAAATTAAAAATTAAAAATTAAAAATTAAAAATTAAAAATTAAAAATTAAAAATTAAAAATCAAAAATTAAAAATTAAAAATTAAAAATTAAAAATTAAAAATTAAAAATTAAAAATTAAAAATTAAAAATTAAAAATTAAAAATTAAAAATTAAAAATTAAAAATTAAAAATTAAAAATTAAAAATTAAAAATTAAAAATTAAAAATTAAAAATTAAAAATTAAAAATTAAAAATTAAAAATTAAAAATTAAAAATTAAAAATTAAAAATTAAAAATTAAAAATTAAAAATTAAAAATTAAAAATTAAAAATTAAAAATTAAAAATTAAAAATTCAAAAAAATTAAAAATTAAAAATTAAAAATTCAAAAAATTCAAAAAAATTAAAAATTGAAAATTAAAAATTAAAAATTAAAAATTAAAAATTAAAAATTAAAAATTAAAAATTAAAAATTAAAAATTAAAAATTAAAAATTAAAAATTAAAAATTATAAATTAAAAATTAAAAATAAAAAATTAAAAATTAAAAATTAAAAATTTAAAATTAAAAATTAAAAATTAAAAATTAAAAATTAAAAGTTAAAAATTAAAAATTAAAAATTCAAAAAAATTAAAAATTAAAAATTAAATATTAAAAACTAAAAATTAAAAATTAAAAATTAAAAATTAAAAATTAACAATTAAAAATTAAAAATTAAAAATTAAAAATTAAAAATAAAAAATAAAAAATAAAAAATTAAAAATTAAAAATTTAAATTTACAAATTAAAAATTAAAAATTAAAAATTAAAAATTAAAAATTAAAAATTAAAAATTAAAAATTAAAAATTAAAAATTAAAAATTAAAAATTAAAAATTAAAAATTAAAAATTAAAAATTAAAAATTAAAAATTAAAAATTAAAAATTAAAAATTAAAAATTAAAAATTAAAAATTAAAAATTAAAAATTAAAAATTAAAAATTAAAAATTAAAAATTAAAAATTAAAAATTAAAAATTAAAAATTAAAAATTAAAAATTAAAAATTAAAAATTAAAAACTAAAAATTAAAAATTAACCAGTTGAAATAATATTTTTCTATTAGCACAGCTTTCTGTTTGATTTAAAAAAAGTGCCATACAAAAATCTTTAATTACTTGATGTTTACACATCTCCCCTGTGATCGGACTCATATGATTTTTTTTGTGTTAATTACTACAACAGTCAAATTATTTTTCTAGTTAATGTTTTTATGCAAATTTTCTTATTGCAAATAAAACAATAAAGTTATAGTCGTTCTATACCTACCTTACAATACCCTATTTGATAGACTTCGAATAAGGGTCTTAAATCTAGTAGTCATTAATGGAATAAAAAATTTAAAACATAAGTGTGGAGATGTTTATTTGTGTACTATGACGTCCTATGGCTGATAAAAGCTTACATATATATCAAATTCAATTCAAATATATTTTCATTTGCAGATAGACGGATGGCTGGCTTAGTTGAATAGACTCAGAATTATTCTACACATTTTCGTTATTTACTTATTTGTTAATTTTTTTTTAAATTCCTACGATATTTAAAATGAACACTTCTTTTAAATTAGTACTAACACGAGGGAGAGCCAATAATTCTTCACAAAAAAATAGAAAAGCACATTTTTGTTGATTGATTCTTTTTTAATTTTCAACATAGTCTCCTTTTTGGTCTATACTCTTCATCCAGCTGTGCTACAATTTTTTAAGCCCTCCGCAAAGCAAGATTTTCAGAACGACGTCAAAAGATGATCCCTTCATTCGAATCGAATCTTGTTCCGCCAAGCTATATCTTTTAATTTGGAAACAGGAAAAGTCTCCGGCAGCCAAATCTGTATTAATTCGAATCTCAACTCATGTATATATGCCATGGAAAATGCACAAGTGTGCACCTGAGCATTATCGGAATGGAAAATCACTTGTTTGGCATTTTTTTTCTTGATTTCTTCTTTTATTTGGTCGAATAATGATGAAAAAATTTTTTTTTCATTACCTTTTACCATGTAGTCAATGTAAATTATTACATGCGTATTCCAAAAACCGCAGCCATAACCTTACCAGCCGATATCACTGTCTGTTTTCTTCGGGTATGATTCGCCTGGTAAAATCTATTGCTTTGACTGGTCTATAGAGGTGAATTTATAGTTCAACACGAGTTATGCATGGGCGATGAAATTCATCAGAATCGCGACGCAGAGGTCTAATTCAGCTGCTGAAACAGTCACACGATTGCATTTGTTCTCGATTGTAGCTTCCATCCTGCCGATAGCTTTTCATACCCAGTTTGTCAGGCAAATTGGCCAATGGCCTTAACTAGTTCACACACTTTAACTCAGCGGTCGCTCAAAACTATATCCTGAATTTTATCGATGATTCCCAAAGTAACTGCCTCAACTGGGCGTCCACGTTTATATGCATTTAGCCAATTATAGATAGTCAAACGCTGGACTTCGTCTTACTTCATGGAATTCGTCTCACTTATCTTTGATTTCTTTAGGGGTATTGACTTTCGTGATGACAGCACGATATTTTTTGACCATTTTCAAAAATAACTTTAGTTTTCTCAACCAAAAAAAAATTAACATTTTTAAGGAACTTACTTTGTTGTATATTCATTTGTGAAAACTTATGGACTCACCCTCGTTGTTCTTAATTAGGGGTTATAACGTTATACTATTGTGTTTGCTGTACTCTTTCATATCTCTACTCTATCACACTTTTGAATATTATCTAGCCTTGACATAGTTTTGGTTAAGTATATAACTTATTGTTAATTTCTTTCACTAATTTCTTATTTGATTGTTGCGAAAAATTTGTATGTTAGATAAACTTGAAAGTATGATATAGTTAACGAAGCATTTAAACTTAACAAAAGATTCTCTTTCAGAGTGACATAACTGCGTCAGATGTCCATGACCACTGACTCTATAAAAAAAATATTCTAAAAATATTTTTAAATTGCCATATAATTTACTAACTGTGACCGGTCCGCGTTGCTGGCCCTAAGAAAACATCTGGTTTTTATATTGCATCTAAATTTTAATACACAGTGTCAGACAAAAGTAAAGCACGAACTGCCCCGAAAGTTTAAGCAGATATCTAGGTACAATATTAAAATTTGATTTTGCCACACCCCTCCGGCCATACACCAAAAATCAAATGTCAGACATCACAGTGTCACTCGCCAGGCTATTCTGAAGATTCCCTGAAAATTTCATTAAAATTGGTTTATCCATTTTATGTATACTAGCAGATTCCAGCCCTCGAAATTCGAGTGCAAATTCTAGGAAATTTTATTTTTTCATTAAATAAAGCCCCCTAAAAGTATGCTAATCAATTATAGCCAATTCACAAATCAACACAAAAAACAAACTCATTATTATTACAAACACATTAACAAATTTAATAAAAACACACATAGCATTGTATAATTTTATGTATGTGTTAGTTGCAACTTTAAATGCAATTTACTCAAAATAGAGGAAAAAATTTAAAAATCTGTAAATCTGCAAATCGCCTTAAAAGAAATACCTTTCAAATAATATACGTTTGGTCAGAATCGGGATAAAACGGTAGAACAAAACATCAGTCACAAGAAATCGCCTAGCCTATTAATATTATAGATATAGGCCATTAGTGGTAGAATATTAAAATTTGAACTGCCATGCCCCTCCGCCCATAGGCGAAAAATAAGACAGTGTCACCCGCCAGGCTATTCTAAAGATTTCCTGAAAATTTCACCAAGATCGGTCCAGCTATTTTTGGGTCCATACATACAAACATTCATCCATTTTTATATATTTGTGGTCACAAGCATTAACCGCCTAAGTCGAAAATCATGGGGGCTTTATTACGACTTAGGTCAGTATATTTCCATTGATAACTTTTTAAAGAACAGTGTTAGAGAAATGGGTATTTCACGCAAATATAAGGCGTTGTTAGTAGAATACGACTAAGTCGACTTAGGCGATTATCGCTTGTGACCACAGATATATTGGATTACATTTGATTATTTATGTATTTTTCCAACTTTTGAAATGCTTTTTGTTTTTAGTAAACACAAACGCACAGTGGCGCCATTTGAGTTTTTTTCGTTGCAAAAATCATAACTTTTGAACCCAATAGGCGATTTCTTGTGACTGATGTTTTGTTCTACCGTTTTATCCTGATTTTGACCAAACGTATATTTTTGGAAAGGTATTTCTTCTTAGCCGTTTTGCAGATTTACAGATTTTTAAATTTTTTCTTTTATTTTGAGTAAATTGCATTTAAAGTTGCTACTGACACATACATAAAATTATACAATGCTATGTGTGTGTTTATTAAATTTGTCAATTGGCTATAATACATTAGCATACTTTTAGGGTCTTTATTTAATGGAATCTGCTAGTGATAGATAATTGATCAACCTATGAAATGAGTATTCGAAAAGGATTCTACGCCTTTTATGTGCCTACTTATGGATTAGCAAACTTGAAATTTGTGGAAAATCAATTTTATGCGAAGTAAAATAAAATATTTTTAAAATTTTTGATTTTTTATGTTTCTTTTTATGATTTAAAATTATTCCAGAAAAGATTTAAAAAATAATTTTTTTTTTCTTAACTTTATTTTTAAATTTTTTTTTTAAATATTGCTCACAATCCGTAAAAGAAGGTATATCTAAAGACTAATAATTTCTGAACTATAATTATTTTCTAACTCTTCAGTGATGAAATAAGCGGCTCGGAAGATTCTGCTAACATGTTGAAGAGGTCCCCATTTTGTCTCACCCTTGATGATTTTAAAATGTTCAACAATCTATATTTTTTATAACATTTGCTTAGGGACTCCTGTGCTTCTTCAGAAAGCTCTCCAATTGGCAAAGTCTGATATTCAATTATATCTATGCCATGCGACAATATTTCATGAATTGTCGGGGTCAAAGTTTTCTGTGGATATAATTCAGCTAAAAGTGATGCAGTTTTCGAAGCATATTCTCCATATTATCAACTTTTTCCTTGCAGTTTAAAACATTCAAGATCGTTCCCAATCTCTTAACGATTTAATTGTTTATTCCAATGATTCGAGTTACAGCCTCATCATTTTCAAAAAATCTTCTCGAAGTGTTTCCATCGTTTGAGTTTCCGCGTCCGTACTTGGGGAAGTCTACTTTTAGTCCAACTTGTTCGAAAAACGCATCCTGTATTCGATTCTTCCTGATTCTTACCTTATCTTTGTTTGATATATTTTCATTAAAGTGTTCCCCCTCCGGCGGAGCGTATACGCTAATTTTAACAAGAACTCCATACACCTTATTCTTGCGTGCAATGGTGAGATTCCATATTCATAATTCTCTTCGTTTGTAGAATTGTTTAAATTGTCCAAGATCTTTTGCGTCTTTTTGCAAATTGGTCATGACAATGTTGAGGTTGTTTTTGTCAGTTCGTTAACGACTTTTCCGTCAACCATGGTCAGGTGGAACTCGTAACTACATTCATGTATTTTCCTTCACTGATTTCGAACTTTGTGGGTTTGATCTTGTTTATTTGTTCTTGAATGCAAACTGAAACATTATTGGTCGACAATCTCAGCTAAGCATTCTGGAACCGGGCAGCTGGAAATTTTTGCATTAGGTAAAGGAATAATCAAAGAACCTATTTTGAAAATATGTCAAATATAGAAATTTATAGTTTTTTTTTTTATTTTCCATCAAAGTTCAGAAATATTGAAAAAATGGATAGTTGATAAATATCGATTTACCTGGACAAACTCTAAGCAAACAGTAAAATTTTTTTATTCTTTTCTAAATAGATCTATCAATAAAATAAAAAAGAATGACGATTCGTTTCCTAGTTTTCGAGATACTGTATCTGAAAGCGGAGCAAATTACCTAAAAATGGTCTGGTTTTTTGAACACTGAAAATCAGTCAACTTTGAAGGGCTATATCTTCGAAACCAAAAATCTGATTGCAATAATAGTAGCATATTTGAAATCGTTGGACAATTTCCTGTAAAATAGGTTTATTCAATATTTTTTAGGGACACACGAAATTTTTGATTTTTGCAACCTCACTTGTTCTACAGACGCAACTGTGAAACGTTTTGACTTCAATTTTGTTTCAGTTCAGTCATCAATAACAAACAGTTGTTTTAAAGTAGCATGGAAAATTGTGGCTCGAAAAACAGCATCCGCTCACTAATCATGTTTAAGGTAGCGTGACATTGATTGAATAATTTCGAAACAGTTGCTTCTGCTGAATGTTAGCAATAAATAAACAAAATATACGAGGGCGGTTCCAGAACAACCCTACCTGAAAAGTAGCAAATTTATAAAGCATATGTTTTAAGTTTCAACTACAAGTTTCAGAGAATTTTTAAAAATGAAAAAAATGCTTACCGTTATGTAATTCAATTGGAAAATTGGTAATTGGAAAAGTCGAGCTGGTGTAGTGTACCCATTACATTCGCCCATTATCACTACAATAATGTAAAATACGATCGATTGTTATGCCTTAAGTTACACATGTGTTTTAAGTGTGTCATACGTAAAACCCACAATCGTACTGATAATGACTCACAATGCAACAACCAATAGGGTTGTAGCATAACTGTAAAATAAGGTAGAAGTAAAATAGAATAAGAATTAGAATATTTAAGAAAACATATACAAAAGGGTATATAAACCCAAACAAACCTGAATAAAACAGATTAGTACAACTGAAATCTCGAACTAATCATTTGTTAGGGACTTTACGCTCTTCTTGAAAAGAAACTCAGTGTATCGAAGACCATTAACACAATACGTTGCTGGTCAAGATAATAAAAGCAAAGGAGTTATCCTTCACATGGCAACCCTGGCAGCTAAAGAAAATCAAATTGAAAATTAAACAAAATTTTTCTTTAGTTGAAGAACATAGGACTATTGTAGTCTAACGGGAAACCTCATTTTTGTACATTTCAAGGAAAAGTGGAAACAAAATCAAAATGCAATGATTTGTTTTTAAATTACATATATGTATATCCAATTTTGGGTAGTCTGCTCTTTCGGTTACGACTATAAAATAGTGGGTGGCAGGGTTTAAACGAGGCCAGACGAGCTGCCAAGACGAGCACCGTAGTGGTTGACCAATTGAGGTGGCTCAGCCAGAAACGTTAAAGAAAATCCACAAAATAGTATTGGATTATCGTCAGCTGAAGGTGCGTGAGCTAGCTTAACTGATAGGCATTAAAAAAAGGGCTATGCATCGAATTTTAATCGAAAATTTGGAAATGAGAAAGCTGTCCGCAATACGTGTGAGTGTTTGGCGATGTTTCACCGCAATAAAGCCGAGTTTTTGTGTCGATTCGTAACCATGGCTGAGATATAGGTCCACCAATTTACAACTGAGAAAGAGGGTGAAGACAGTTCCATCTGCATGCATGGTTATGGCATCTGTTTTTTTGGTATGCGCGTGGGTTAATTGTTTTGATTATCTTAAAAAAAAAATCAGTCAACGACCAGTATTGTGCTATTTTGTTGCAATAAAAATGAAGGAAAAAAGGCCCGCATTTGGCGAAAAAGAAAGTTTTGTTTCATCAAGACAATGCACCAGTTCACAAACCCACTATTGCGATGACCAAAATCTATAAATTAAAGTTCGAATAGCTTCATCACGCACCTTATTCATCAGATTTAGCTCCCTAGGATTATTTTCTACTTTCAAACTTGATTTTCCAACACTGAAGAGATGGGGTTTGCGATTGACGGCTATTTTAAGGAGCTAGACAGTTCTTACTATAAACAGGCTATCGAAGCTATTGAATACTGCTGGGAAATCTGTATCAAGCTAAAAAGAGATTGTGTTTAATAAAAAAATCGTGTTGTTCTGCGACCGCTCTCGAAATGTTTAAATTTTGAACAGAAATTTTTTTAAATTTGAATTTACTCATGAAATCTTTGAGTACTAATAATTGAGCTAAAAAAATGTTATTTACTTTATTAAAGTGTGATTTTTTTTTTTACAGAAATACAAAATATTTTTATAAAGGCCAGTTTAGACTATCACACTTTGTAATACGACCTATCGAAAAGTTGAGTATTATGAAAAAGTCGTATCATGTTAAATGCTTATGTTATGAAATTGACAGTCTGTATGATTTTTTTTTCGAAGTCTGATGGTTTTTTTAATTTTTAGAAACATTGCTAAAAACTTGTAATTTTTATCGGACCAGAGTTGCTTTTTAGATAATCTATAATATTAATAGGCTAGGCGATTTCTTGTGACCGATGTTTTGTTCTACCATTTTATCCCGATTTTGACCAAACGTATATTATTTGAAAGGTATTTCTTTTTAGCCGTTTTGCAGATTTATAGATTTTTAAATTTTTTCCTTTATAATGAGTAAATTAAAGTTGCTACTAACACATACATACATAAAATTATACAATGCTGTATGTGTTTATTAAATTTGTAATGTGTTTGTTATAAAAATGAGTTTGTTTTTTTTTTTTTTTGTTGATTTGTGAATTGGCTATAATTGATTAGCATACCTTTATTTAATGAAAAAATTAAATTTCCTAGAATTTGCCCTCGAATTTCGAGGGCTGGAATCTGCTTGTATTAAAAAAAAAAAAGGTAAACAAAAACAAAGAAAGTGGAAATAAAACATAAATTTCAAAATAAATTTGTTTGTTATTCTAAACAGCTATTTTCATAAGATTTAAGTGTGATGATTTAAATGGCCTAAGTATACAGAAATAATGTCGTTACGACATTATGGCAGTCCTGTAAATAATTAAATTGATTAGTAGGAATGCATGATAATAAGAAAATACTTATGTTAATTAATTTATACTAGCAGATTCCAGCGCCCGAAATTTGAGTGCAATTTCTAGGCAACTTTATTTCTCAACTTAGCCAATTCACAAACCAACACTTTTTTGGTTTATTATTATTGTGAATGAAGATAACAAACTCATTAACAAATACACTAACAAATTTAATAAACACACACATAACATATGTATAAATTTATTTATGTGTTAGTAGCAACTTTAAATACAATTTACTCAAAATAAATGAAAAAATTTTAAAATCTGTAAATCTGGTAAACAGCTAAAAAGAAATACCTTTCAAATAATGTACGTTTGGTCAAAATCGGGATAAAACGGTAGAACAAAACATCGGTAACAAGAAATCGCCTAGCGTATTAATATTATAGATTTGTTATACGCAAGTCAATTGCAAGTACAAATATATACTCTATTAGCAATAAATTTATTATGCAATATAAATTACAGATATGATTACAAACGAACAACTAGCTCTAATAGAGGATAATAGAATAGATAAATTTACTTAAATACGTTTGAAGCCACGTGCAATGTACAGGCATATAACAGTTGTCTTTTGGAAGCGATTTGATTGATGTTTTAAAAATCGTTTACTATTACAAATTATTTAAATAATTTATTTAAAATATTTTGTCAAAGTCGAATTTAGATTGCTTTTAGATTGCTCTTTAATGTTTAAACATGCTGTTTTGAGCAGAGTTCAGAAAAAAAACACACACTGAATAAAAAACTACATATATGTAAACAAACATAACTTAGACCAACACACACATATTTTTATTTTCATATCAATTATGTTTGTTTTTAAATTTTCTTCGGTGCCCAACACAACCATGACTGTGTTCGTTTTAATATTTCGTTATTTACACGAACATTTTTGTATCACGTACTTTTTGTTTCAATCACACATAAAGCACACATTTTTGAGTGTTGCTTTATTTGAAGTTCATGTTCTGGCACGTGTACTGAAAAAAAAAAAAACAAAACATGTACAATAAACAGGTTCGAGTTCAGTTATATTTTAAGTCGTGTTGTGGCTCGTGTAGTAAGAAAAAACAGAACATGTACAATAAACAGGTTCGAGTTCAGTTATATTTTAAACACGACTTAAACACGACTTAAAATATAACTGAACTCGAATCAGTGCAATATTTTTGTTTTTTAATAGATTTAAATGAAGATCGGGAAGCAGCTCTATATGGGATCAAAGGGATCATTTTTGGACTACTCATTAGTGGATGTAATGAACGCATACAAACCCAATTTGAGTAATATCTATATGACAATTTGGATCTTATGGCAATTTATGTCAATTTCATATGGGTAATTTGTATGGGAGCTAGATCTGAACATGGACCGATTCTCACCAATTTCAATAGCGTTCATCCCATGGCCGATAAAAGCTTATATACCAAATTTCGTCAATACATATTCATATTTGCGACCTGCAGTTTGATTACAAGCTTTACATGGACACACAGACGGACGGACATTGTTAAATCAACTCAGAAAGTGATTCTGATTCGATCGGTATAATTAAAGATGGGTCTAGGTCAAATATTTTTGGTTGTTACAAACAGCAGCACAAAGTCATTATACCCAAACCACATAGTGGTATAGGGTATAATTACGGGATGTCAGTTGAGGTAATTGTTGTTGTCAGTTTATATGACGACGTGACGATTTTGTAGCTTTTGATTAAAACGCGTCTAGTATCGAAAATATAATGTTTTTGAAGCACTTTACTGGCAAATACAGTGGCGACATTTTAAATAGCACGTTTTATATATAAAAAAAATATATGAACACACTTAATGTTTTTTCTATTTTTTAGACCCTTTTATATTTTTGTTAACCACGACTACTTATTTATAAAATGAAACCAAAATGTTTCAAATGTTCTCAGACTTTTATTTATTTATTTTTTTATTATTTTCGGAACGACATATTTTCTTTAAATTTGATTTCCTTAAAAAAAAAAACACAAAGTGAAATTCATTTAATTTGTTAATTTGACTAGTACTGTGGTGGATTATCTTTAGTTTTAATAACGCTGAATATTCCAAATTAATTTCCGATATTTTTTTTGGGCATAGAATTCCTTGCCTTTTGGATTTCTTCCCATAATAGATTTAAATTTTAGCTTAAGTACGGTCTATTCTTATGTTTTCGTCGGTTTTAGATCGGGGATTGGGTGGGCCATTTTACAAGATTGATTTTGTTGTCACTGAGCCATTTTTGTACATAAATTTTTTTGTATACTATATTATCCATAGTGCCCTCTTAACGCGTAATTGGACCCATTCCATACCAGGAGCAGCTTCCCCAGACTTATATACATCCTCCCCCATGTTTCATCGTTTTTAATGTGTGTATAACATAAAAATTCTGTGTTTGGATTACTTCTCACATATCTTTTTCCATTTGATTCGAAGCAGTTGAATTTTGCTTTCTCCGTTAAAAAAAACATTGTTCTACCAATTTTTAAGTTTTAAATGATCTTACGTTTCGTTCTGTTTTTATTTATATATCACTTTGTCATTCCATTTGTAACGTATCGAAAAAATAATTTGCGACCCCATAAAGTGTATATATGCTTGATCCTTATAACAACTCGAGTCAATATAATGATGTCCGTCCGTCCGTCTTTCTGTTGAAATCACGCTCATTCGCATAAAAAAAATACATTTACATGGATAAGCTTAATATATTGTTTGTCATTCTTTCGAGCAGATTGGTATTTAAAATGGGGTAAATCGGGAATCATTGTGCCGAGATATGACCTAAAAAAAGGAGATACCTCTAAAAATGCTAATAATTGAGTGTGTTTGTTAAAATAATTTGGTATTAAGTTTATCAAATTTTTTATTCTCACATACTTTGTTTACATTTGCTATGAATAGTGATACAAAAACTCGCGACTCCGTATCTAAAATTTTTCGTTACTGCACGTGCATGAAAAATTCAAATAATTTTTAAAATGTTTGCCAAACAAAAAACTATAATATTAATAGGTAAGGGGATTTCTTGTGGCCGATGATTTGTTCCACAGTTTTCTCCCGATTTTGACGAAACGTATCTTATTTGAAAGGCATTTCTTTTTAGCTGTCCACCAGCTAAAATTGATTAGCGTACCTTTAGGGTCTTTATTAAATGAAAAAATGAAATTTCTGCTAGATAGTATAAATTGGCGACGTAATATTTTACAAATCACTTTGAATAAATATATATTAATTTATTTTATGAAAGTAAGTTCATTCAAGTACTTAAATTAAATAATATTAAAGTGTTTCATAACTTAAATTATTTTTGAACTTTATTTATTATTGCGGGCAAGCCTTTAAATAGCTTTAGCAGAACTTATACTCGTTTATTGATAAAGTTGAAAATGGATGTTTGTGGCTTTTTAAGGTTTGTGGTAAATTTAATTAAATTTAAATAATATTCAGCACAAAATTAAAATTGATTTATTTGTGTTATAAAATATTATAGTTCATATTATATACTAAGCTTTATGTGCATACAAATAATTAATTTTTTCGTAGCGTTTGATAGCATTATACACGTTCTTTCTGGAACATTTCATTTTGTGACCTATTTTGTGACCTTGTCTTTGAAATATTCAAGGACATATCTTCGGATTTCAGGATTTAAGTGGTTTGCTCGTCCCATTCTGGGGAAAAATATATAAATTTGTATACCCTCCACACCTCAGTGGCTGAGGGTATATGAATATAGTTTTGTCATTCCATTTGTAACGCATCGAAATAAATTCCGGAGACCCCAAAACCATATATTTTCTTGATCATTATAACAAGGGAAGTTGATTTAGCGATGACCATCTGTCCGTCTGTCTGTGGAAATCACGATCACGCCGTCCATATCGAAGCTGGACCGTTCCTTTTTGTATAAAATTGTTTATTAACATCCCAAAGGAATTGCTATTTAAAATCGTCTAAATCGTTTAGATATGAATGAAAGAAACTTTGAAAAAACTCTTGAAAAAATAAAATTTTTCAGTATGTTTGTTGCTTTTCTTAAGATATGTTGCACATATCGCACCTGTACCTCTCAAAATTTTTCAATTTTCACTTTTTGCAATAAAACGATCTATCTATGGTCATATCTATCCACTGTAAAAATCTTACATCGGTTTTTCCAGTCTTTCGCAAAATAAAATACAGTTGTAACCCTCTTTGTTTTTTAAGAGTAGCTTCTTTGAATCCACTAAAAAGACATATTTTGAGTTCCATCCAAAAAACTTGTTATTTTTACTGTTATATACTTAAAATTCGCAATTCTTTACAATGAAACAACTGTTTTTAAATTTTATAGTAAATATTAAAAAAAAAACATTTTTTGCCTCTACTGAAAATTTGTAAATTTTGAGTTGACTCACTTTAGAGGTACAGGTGCGATATATGTTGCAATTCTTCTTATTGGTAAAGTCATTGCAGTTGTGTGTATATTAATACTGCACGTGTCACATTGGCCTAAGCAAGTACTACCACATATTTTTTATCGTTAAAATTAAAAATAAAATACACATTAAAAATTAAAAATTAATAAAAATTAAAAATTAATAAAAATTAATAAAAATTATAATTAAAAATTAAAAATTAAAAATTATAAATTATAAATTATAAATTATAAATTATAAATTATAAATTATAAATTATAAATTATAAATTATAAATTATAAATTATAAATTATAAATTATAAATTATAAATTATAAATTATAAATTATAAATTATAAATTATAAATTATAAATTATAAATTATAAATTATAAATTATAAATTATAAATTATAAATTATAAATTATAAATTATAAATTATAAATTATAAATTATAAATTATAAATTATAAATTATAAATTATAAATTATAAATTATAAATTATAAATTATAAATTATAAATTATAAATTATAAATTATAAATTATAAATTATAAATTATAAATTATAAATTATAAATTATAAATTATAAATTATAAATTATAAATTATAAATTATAAATTATAAATTATAAATTATAAATTATAAATTATAAATTATAAATTATAAATTATAAATTATAAATTATAAATTATAAATTATAAATTATAAATTATAAATTATAAATTATAAATTATAAATTATAAATTATAAATTATAAATTATAAATTATAAATTATAAATTATAAATTATAAATTATAAATTATAAATTATAAATTATAAATTATAAATTATAAATTATAAATTATAAATTATAAATTATAAATTATAAATTATAAATTATAAATTATAAATTATAAATTATAAATTATAAATTATAAATTATAAATTATAAATTATAAATTATAAATTATAAATTATAAATTATAAATTATAAATTATAAATTATAAATTATAATTATAAATTATAAATTATGAATTATAAATCATAAATTATAAATTATAAATTATGAATTATAAATTATAAATTATAAATTATAAATTATAAATTATAAATTATAAATTATAAATTATAAATTATAAATTATAAATTATAAATTATAAATTATAAATTATAAATTATAAATTATAAATTATAAATTAAAAATAAAAAATTTAAAATTTAAAATTTAAAATTAAAAATTAAAAATTAAAAATTAAAAATTAAAAATTAAAAATTAAAAGTTAAAAATTAAAAATAAAAAATTAAAAATTAAAAATTAAAAAAATTAAAAATTAAAACTGAAAAATTAATAAAAATTAAAAATGTTTCATTCCATTAGTTTCTTACCTGTTTTTATTATTTCGTTTTTTTTATTTATATTTAACAAAATTATTTTAAAATTTCCTTATTTTAATATTAATAATTTTTAGCCAAGAATCATTTGATTTTTTTTTTTTTTAATTATCGTATGACTTCCAAGGTCTCAGAACAGGCTTATAGGGATCAAACTTTTGGTATTATTATCAATAATGAATTTTATTGGTGTTCTATGAAGTACTTAGGGTTTTTCTACTCTAGCAAAAGAAAAATATTGAAATTTTTGAAAAAGTAATTAATTCTTTGTAAGGATCATTGTTTTTATAATAGAAATTGGCCATCAAGAAAACCAATTAACTTTAAATTTAATTGGTATTCGTATTTAATGTTTCAGTATTGGCAACAGTTTCAAAGTGGCAGCCGTACTCAATATTGGGTGGAGGGTATCAAAAATTCGGCACGGCCGAACTTAACACTTGTTTTATATTGACTTCTTGATTCACTTTCTTTTCTTTTTAAATAAAAAAATTTTCAAAAACAATTTTTTTTATGTAGATAATTTTCATATGTGCCATTTTAACTTTTCGCTTTATAAGTAGAATTATATAATAAAAAATATATTTTTTGCTTCAATTATTTGTTATAACTCCGAAACTACTGAGCAGATTGAAACTAAATATATAGACGGATTAAATTATGTAAGTCTGAATTTTTCTAAATTTATTTTAATATTATCGGACTAACCCTTTTGAAGTTATCATTAGTTATGTGGAGAAACGTCTAAAAAAAATTTTAATTTTACTTAAAAATTTTAAAAAAAACTTCTGTAACCACAATACATCAAAATTTTATAGTGGTTTTTGTTCGGCATAATTTTTTTTCTTTTTTGTTGCCTTGTGTTATCTAACTTTAACACTTTTCTAAAATATAACCTCGCTTTTTCTATTTAAAAATAATAACACTTAAAAGAAAAAATAACTGTAAAAAGAATTAGTAGACGAGCTGTTTCAAATCGCGCCACTGTTTATACTCGTATACCATAAGACACGACCATCTAGCAGTAAAATGCTTGAAAAAAGCATATGTTTTAAAAGTTCTTCCTAATAGTCGTTGGCCTTCAGTGTATTTCACAATAATTAGCAATGATGATCTTTTTAGCGTTCATATATTTTTGTATATATTCATATTAGTAGCTATATTTTGTTTTATCGAGTTTATACGACGCTACCGATATCAATAATTAAAGACGCGTATACATTACAAATTCAGTCGCTGAGCCATTGATGAGCGTAAATATATTAAGCTAACTGCCATTTTTATCCAAAAGTATAATTATTAAAACTAACATAGAAATAAAGGTGCGATTTTTTATTCTTCTAGTATAAAACCTGAGACGAATGTGACGATTTAGTTACTTTTTATAAATTGCACCAAATTTTAGATTTTTTTTTAAATATAATTTTGTTTTTTCATATTGAAAATTATGAAAGCAAAGAATATTTAAAAAAATTCAGGCGTTATAGGGTTAAAAAGTTCATCACACACTAAAAATTCAATGCCTAGTACAATAACGATTGTTGCCTGAACTTTCTCGCACAGATATTTGGAACGTGAAGAAACGACAGTCGTATCGTGTGAACCAGGAATTAAGGGGTATACAAAATTCGACATAGTCGATTTTAAAACCCATGTTTCATATTCAAACATATCTGCAGCTCCTAAACGATTGCAATACGAATTCATTAACCTGGTACTACCTAAAATTTATAGCAAATATTTAAAGAAAATATAATGCAAATATTTGATTTTATGATTAATAAATTCGTAACATTTGCCATAGACAGACTATACACAAAATACCGGTTGGCAAAAAATTCGTATGTCATATGAGCCAGTATAAAAATGTGATAAGGAATTAATGCGATCGGTGGCATAGTTTTATTTATTAGCGGTTATTAACTGATAGCGCAAATATAATATATTGTTAAATATAAACAATGATTTTTTGCGTCAGTACTAAAAATTAAATCAAATAATATATATGTAAATATATATATATATATAGTATGTAAAAGTATATACGAGTAATATGTATGTATATTTTTTTATATTATTAAACTGAATGATAAAATCTTCACACACAAATTGTTATAAACATTTGACTGGTTTAAATTATTTTTTAAGGAAATTGCGAGTTGATTTTTTGGCAAACACAATCATGTTTTATTTATACATATGTATATATATATTAACACTTAAACGTACCACCAATAAAATTGTTACATATATTTATACACCTTTATTCGACCTGTCTGGGACGTTTGGTGTTAATAGCTTCTTTACGTTGTTGCCTCGTCCTGTCACAAAGAAACAACAAACAAAATCTTACGCTTTCTTCTTCTTTTGCCTTTAATTACGTTAACTGTTTATTTATATTTAATTCTGAATGTATTGTCAAAATCACGTAGATATATATATTCGTCACTTTTTAAAAATGTCGACATCTGTTTTTGTTTTGTACAATAATTTATTTATTTTTTCCACCAAAAACAATTGTTGGCATGAATTATGGGTGATTTTTTAAATTTCAATATTTTGTGTAGAAAATACATATGTAAATAGTTTTGCACAAATTTTTTTTAAAACAAAAGCATTTTTACACCATTTCAAATTCAGCTATTTTTTTTTTAATTTGTTAGTTGTCATGCATTGTTGATCCTAATGTTTACAAAAAACAATCCGAAAATTATTGTGCAATGTAATGCATTTTTCAAATAGAAATTATTTTTTTCTAAAAAACACCCGTTATTTTTATAGAAACACAATAAATTTGAATTCTATAATATTAATAGGCAAGGCGATTTCTTGTGACCGATATAAAATTTTTATTTACCAACCGATTTTGTCCAAACATACCTCACTTGAAAAATAGTTATTTTTAGCTGTCCACCATATTTACAAATTTGCACCATCTGGAACATTTTTTTGGAGTTAAATGTATTTAAAGTTGCTATAATAAAAAATAAAAATAAAAAATAAAAATAAAAAATAAAAATAAAAAATAAAAATAAAAAATAAAAATAAAAAACTTTACAATGATGTGTGTGTGTGTGTGTTTATTAAATTTGTGTTGAATTGTGAATTGGCTAAAATTGATTAGCATACCTTCAGGCTCTTATAGAATTATTTATTAACAAACCCAGTTATATATCTTCTGTGTGTTGAAGAAATATTTATAATTAATTAAAAAAATAAATTTTCCTAGAATTTGCACTCGAATTTCGAGGGCTGGGCTCTGCTAGATATAATAAATATTGGTCAAAAAAGAAAAGCGATTAACTTTAAATTTAAATGGTATTAGAATTTAAAGCTGTAATTGTAATTAACACTGTGCAACAGTCCGAAAATTGTTGTACAGTGTAATTAGTTTTTATTTTTTTATATTTTCTAGATCATATATGTACATATAGCCATATTAGAAAGATATATAATGTTTTAAATTACATTATAAAATTAATAATTAAAATTTAATAGTAGTAGTAGGATTGGAGATATGCGACGCAAATCGAAACGACGCAAAGAGAAACACCATATTCCATTTCCATTGCCAAAAAAAATAACGATTTTTCAATATAAAACACCATTTCAATTTACTTTTGGATAACAAGTTGTTATTAAAACAAAAATAAAAATTCATAAGAAAACGTAACAAAATTAAGGTTTCATGCGGGGGTCGTGGTTCGATTCCCACCAGAGGCTTTGGTCTGTCGCTGCAAAAACCAGCCAAATGGGGTTTGTCACCCGGCTTATCCCTGGACCCAAATTAGAATACAATTTACTTTGCATTGTAATCTATAATATTAATAGGCTAGGCGATTTCTTGTGACTGATGTTTTGTTCTACCGTTTTATCCCGATCTTGACCAAACGTATATTATTTGAAAGGTATTTCTTTTTAGCCTTTTTGCAGATTTACAGATTTTTAAATTTGTTCCTTTATTTTGAGTAAATTGCATTTAAAGTTGCTACTAACACATACATAAAATTATACAATGCTATGTGTGTGTATATTAAATTTGTTAATGTGTTTGTAATAAAAATGAGTTTCGTTTTTTGTATTGCTTTGTGAATTGGCTAAATTGATTAGCATACTTTTAGGCTGGAATCTGCTAGTACTTTATAGTTGTGTTAAAAAAAACATTTCATATTAACGATGTAAACTGAAGTATAAACAATGCAACTTCGAAGCGGCCTAAAAATTTTTAACGAAACAACTTCGAAACGACGCAAACTGGGGTATTTAACAGGAAACCTTCAAAAGTTTATCTTTTCTACACGTTACATACCTATATACGTGTAAAATCGAAGTCGTAAATTTAAATGCCACTGCTGTTTTATCTGTGGGTGTTATCATTTCACAGTCAAGGAAACTATCTGTTTACAAAAAGTATAAAAGTTGTGCTAAATGTTTTCTTAAATTTGAATATGACGTCTTTTATCTCAAAAAGTCATTTAACCCTGAAAAAAAAACATCTAAATCGTTATTCTAAATTGGTTTCAAACTAATTTTAAAAACACAAGTGAAAAATTTTTCACTTACCGTATATAGCCATTTTTTATGGGTTATTTTAGCCTATTATAAAAACTAGCAGAGCCCAACCCTCGAAATTTGAGTGCAAATTCTAGGAAATTTTAGTTTTTCATTTCATAAATAATTTTATAAGAGCCTAAATCAATTTTAGCCAATTCACAATTCAACACTTTTTAAATAAAATTCATTAAATTTCATTATAAATATTTGTTGAACACACAAAAGATATATAACTGGGTTTGTTAAAAAATAATATTATAAGAGCCTAAAGATGTGCTAATCAATTTTAGCCAATTCACAATTCAACACAAATTTAATAAACACACACACAGCATTGTATAGTTTTTTAGTAACTTTAAACGCATTTTACTCAAAAAAAAAAATAAATGTTCCAGACGGTGCAAATCTGTAAATCTGGTGGGGAGCTAAAATAAATACCTTTCAAATGAGGTATTTTTTGGTCAAAATCAGTTGGTAATTAAAGTTTTTATATCGATCACAGGAAACCGCCTTGCCTATTAATATTATAGATACCATAAAAAAAAGTTCAAAATGTAAAATTTTATATTCAAACGTTCGAAAATGTTGTAGAAAACTAAAAATAGTTTTAAATTAGTTTTCTTGTTTGTTTTTTAACCAAAAACTTGTAAATATGAATTACAAAGTCAAAGTAAAAACTATTATTTCCTTCAACTGTTCTGTTTTTTGAACGAGTTTGAATTTTATACCGGAAAAACTATAAAAGATTTTTTAAATAAGTTATCTCGAGAGGGCACTTCATCTGAGAATCTAAAATATATACAGAAAGCGAAATTTTAATAGACACATTAATAGTTTTTAAAATTTTGTAGTATTAAATATTCGTTATTTTTGTATATCTATAATATTAATAGGCAAGGCGATTTCTTGTGATCGATGTAAGTGTCACAGTCTTACCCCGATTTTGACAAAAAATTTATCATTTGAAAGGTATTTCTTTTTAGCTGTTACCCAGATTTACAGATTATCATCGTCTGGAATATTTTTTTTGGAGTTATGATCGTTTAAAGTTGCTACTAACACATACATAAAATTATACAATGCTGTGTGTGTTTTTATACCCTATACCACTATGTGGTTTGGGTATAATGACTTTGTGCTGCTGTTTGTAACAACCAAAAATATTTGATCTAGACCCATCTTTAATTATACCGATCGAATCAGAATCACTTTCTGAGTTGATTTAGCAATGTCCGTCCGTCCGTCCGTCTGTGTGTCCATGTAAAGCTTGTAATCAAACTGCAGGTCGCAAATATGTATGTATTTTGATGAAATTTGGTACATAATATTTTACCGGCCATGGGATGAACGCTATTGAAATTGGTGAGAATCGGTCCATGTTCAGACCTAGCCCCCATACAAATTACCCATATGAAATCGACATAAATTGCCATAAGATCCAAATTGTCATATAGATCTTACTCAAATTGGGTTTGTATGCGTTCATTACACCCATTAATGAGTAGTCCAAAAATGATCCCTTTGACCCCATATAGAGCTGCTTCCCGATCTTCACTTAAATCTATTAAAAAACAAAAATATTGCACTGATTCTTCTCAAATTTTGTTTGTATATATTTTTGCAAAATACAAGAGACTTTACCAACCATGATCAAGATCGGTCCATTTTTGGACCAAGTCCCTATATAGATATAGCATCCGATATGAACTTTTTCATATCTGCAGCCAAAAAAATTAATAAAAATCCCACTCAAATTTGGTTTTTGCTTATTTTCTATGTCCAGTTAGTTGGGCCTAAGAGATAGGGTCTCTAAACGCATGGTATAGGGTATCGTATAGTCGGTCTAGACCGACTATAATCATCTTACTTGTTAATGTGTAAACATCTATGCGCTCAGGGGGGGTAAACATCTATTTCACAATACAATCACAAAAACAGCGTAAGGGAAAATCGGTGTGAGGTATATGTAAGTGTATTGCTGTAAAGATTATGATTTAAATTTATTTAGCTGATTCAACAACCAATAGAAAGTGCCATGAATGTATAGCAAACAACTGCAACCATCAAGTATAACAACCATAGCAGTTGCTAGCTATACATAGATGGCGCTTACAATTTGATTTTAATTGATATGTAAATAAATGTTTACGCATCTCCCCTGTGATCGGACTCACATAGTTTTTTTCATATATTAATATACAAGGTGGGGCTTAAAGAAAAGATAAGTAAGTTTGGTTTTCATAAAAACTTTATTTGGTCTTTACATTTTGTTTCGTTATGATTGGAAAATTATATCGGGTAAATGGTGACAGCGATTTGCTATGTAACTTTCGGCTCTTTTTAAGATATTTTTCATGACAACCTGCAACATCTCAGGCTGAATTTTTTCAATTTCGTGACGAATATTGTCTTTAAGATGTTGAATCTTTTGGGGCTTATTCACATAAACTTTTGATTTGAAAAAACCCCATAAGAAAAAGTCTGGTGATGTTATATCCAGAGATCTGGCTGGCTATGCTAAATCGCCACTTCGCGAAATTAGTCTTCGTGGAAAAACGTTATTCAGTAATTGAATTGTTGAACGAGCTGTGTGTGCTGTGGCCCTATCTTGCTGAAACCACATGTCGCCAAGTCCTTAGTCTTCCAATTTAGGCATAAGAAAATTTCGAATCATGTCTTGGTACCGTGCAGCATTAACAGTAACTCCAACACCTTTGTCATTAAAAAAAAAAAAAAAAATAGGGACCAATGATGTTTCCAGCATGAATACCACACCATACAGTTGTTTTTAGTGGATTCTCCAAAACCGACTCTTCTGTTTATTGACATGACCACTGAGAAGAAAATGTGCTTCATCGGTCATTATCAATTTAGACGAAAAATCTTCAATTTCACCAGACAGCCTTAGGATTGCATTACTGTACTCAACTCGTTGATCAGGATCTCTCGGTAGCAATTTTTGGACTAATTGAATATTGTTCGGGAACATTTTTAAATCAGTTTTCAAAATTCATCCTAAACTGCGTGGAGAAATGTGTAACTGGGAACCACGTCTCCGAGTTGATGTTTCTGGAGACTCTGCAACACTTTCGCGCATCAGAGCCACATTTTCAGCATTACGAGACGTCCGTTGCCTTCCAGAACGAGGCCTGTCTGCTGTCGTACCGTACTGTTGAAAATTTGCATGTAAACGATAAATTGTGGGTTTCTGAGGCACTGGACGATTAGGATATTTTGTACGCAATTTTTGCTGAGTGGCAATAATGGAACGATTATTTTCAATAAATATTGTCACTATTTCTGTTCGTTCTTGTGGCGTATATTTCTCCATAATAAAATTTTGATGTCTACACAACACAATGGTTAAAGCGAAACTGAGCTAAACGCCACAGAACCCAGATGGCGCGCAATCAAAATGGTAGCGGGACTTTTGCCCCACCTTGTACTATTTAGGAACAGAAAAAAACAATTTGTTTCGTATTAGTCAATAATTCTCAAAAACTATATGCGTCTATTGAAATTTCGCTTACTGTATATATATATGTATATATATGTAATTTAATTTAGGTACCCTGTATGTTTCTATAGGCATTTAAAGAAACTAATTCAGCCCAGCGCTCGAAATATTATTTTTTCATTCAATTTATGTTTTCCAGTGTTTTTTTAATCTATATGTTTATAAAAAATTTATGAATATTTAAATGAGCCTTAAGGTATGTTAATCAAGTTTAGCAATTCACAATTCAACACAGAGCGTCTGATATATAATTTAAATCATTCGCATTAACAGGGTGTAACGAATTATTATAAATATTTTTTTTATATAATTTAATATATTTTTAAGACAGATTAAACACAAATTTGATCAGTCTCAGCTTCTGCTCAATATGAACTATAACTATGCCAATTTTCACACTCCTCCCTGCCCGGATATTGCTTAAAAAGGGAACTAAAAATTTACCTTCAAGTATTAATATATAGATTTAATTTTTGTAACATCCAAAAATAAAAAGTTATAATATCTATATATTTTCTTCTACATTTGGACTAAGAATATTTATCCATTGATCGGTTTTTTCAAAATGTATATAAAATAAATTGAGCTTAATTTAAACATATTTTATTTTTTCATACAAGTTTCAAACGTTTAGTTTCAATAAAATTTCTAAATATATTTTATTTTAAAATAAGTTAAATTAAGTTTCTTATAATAATTTAATAAAAACAGTGTAAATTAAATGGCAATAGGTTATTGTATTATTTTAAAATTAATGTAAATTACAAAAATTAGTTTCCTTGCAAAAAAAAATTAATCAATTTAATGGCAGCCATTTATTTTTTTATTGGGTATTTACATAAACTTTAACAAAACAGTTTGTTTTTGATATGTATTTAATATTAACCTTCAACTTGTGTTATTTATTTAATAATTTTAATTTGTTAGTCATGTCCTTAGATCGACTTATCTTTGTTGGTTTGTTATAGTTCAAGGCTTAACAAGGATTATCTTTGAAAAGTGTGTGCAACTTATAAAAAAAAGTAAAAATAGAATTTCTTAATGTTTTTTTTCTTTATCTTATCTCAGTAGTGAGCAAATTTATAGTGCAAAATAAAGTTGTATAACTATTTATATACAAATTTTTATAGGCTAAGGTTTTTTAATGCAAATTCAGACTCATACTCTGAATTTACTAATAAATTAATGTTTTTGTTTTTTTTTTTTTTTTGTAATCCTATTTAATAATCCTATCTAATAAAACAATTTTTAATTACATACGAGTGCATAATTTCAAAATATATATTTAAAAAAAAATATTTTTCTATTGACTTCAAATTAATATTCTAATATATTTTAATTCCAAACAACAACTTCCTATCATTATTTTAGTAAGATGAATTTGATTTCAGTTTTCTTTTTCTTGTCATGAGTCTCTAAAGGTTATCAGTGGACATGCCAGTATCACCGGTAATAACTGGATTTTGTTTGTAGATATATATAGTTTATTTAAATACTGTTCGATCTAACTGTACCAATAAAATCGAAGATTATTAGTAATAAACAAAAACCCTGGTTTTCTTCTGAAATTAAAGATTGTATCAATCAAAGAGATTTTGTCTATGCACGTTGGAAAAGATTTAAAACAACAACATTACATGATGATTATCTGACTGCTAAGAGAAACACAAATAAAATGATTAAAAAGGCCAAATCCAATTTTTATGCTGAAAAATTTTCTTCTGCCATTGGCTCCAAAAGAACATGGCAAACGATACGCGAAGTTGGTATCGGTAAATCTACGCATCGAGAACCATGTTCGGTTGATGCAGATACAATTAATACAAAGTTTTTAAGTGTTCCTATGGTTCAAGCAGATAAAGATTACTATATCAATAGTCACTCGAATAACGATGCTGAATCTTTTTTTTCTTTTGCTGCAGTAGACCAATGCGACGTTTTATCTAGTTTATTGTCTATAAAATCGAACTCTATAGGAGTGGACGGGATTAATCCTAAGTTTCTCAAGATTCTTTTACCTCAGCTACTTCCAATTATAACTTTTTTCTTTAACAAAATATTAACTACAAGCCACTTCCCATCGAATTGGAAAATAGCTAAAATCATTCCTATACCCAAAGCTGGTTCCGATTATAGACCAATAGCTATTCTTCCATTTCTCTCTAAAGTATTCGAGCGTATTATGCACAAACAAATGACTAGTTTCTTGGATGACAATAACTTGCTAACAGATCGTCAATCTGGGTTCAGGAGGAAACACAGCTGCCTAACAGCCTTAGTTGATGTTACAGAGGAGATTAGGGAGAAACTTGATGATGGCAAGACTACATTTTTAATACTTTTAGATCATTCAAAAGCGTTTGATACCGTGGATCATAACATTCTTTGTTACAAACTTAAAAACTTTTTTAATTTTTCTTCGACCGCTACTCAGTTATTGTCAACATACTTACGTGGCAGGTATCAGTATGTTGAAACTAGAATCCAAAATTCAATGACACTGCCTGTAGCAAGGGGCGTACCTCAGGGGTCCATTGTTGGGCCACTATTATTCTCATTGTACTCAAATGACCTCCCAGGCATTTTAACAAATTGTAATGTAAGAATGTATGCGGATGACGTTCAGCTTTATACCAGCTGTAGTAATGCCCTAATCGACCAGTGTATTATCTCTATTAATCAGCAACTCCATCGTATTTATACATGGGCAACGGCAAATGGATTAGAGATAAATCCGAAAAAATCAAAATGCATTGTAATTCAAAAGCGACTTTCCAAACTAAATATTACACCTAATATAATTATAAATAATCAGAAAATTGAAATCGTTAAATCTGCTAAGAATCTAGGTATTTTTTTTAATGACACTCTTACGTGGTCGAACCATATTAACTATGCCTGTGGTCGTACTTTCTCTATGACTAGAACTCTGTGGCAAACCCAGCATTGTACACCTATGAAAATAAGAATCCTACTTGCCAAAACTTATCTGATGCCTGTTTTACTGTATGGTTGTGAGCTATTTGCGAAATGTGATACAATTAGTAAAAGGAAATTGAACGTTGCATTTAACAACATAATCAGATATGTGTATGGACTTAATAGACGTTCTAGTGTATCTTTGTTTTCATCGCAGCTATATGGCGTTTCTTTAGATAATCTTTTAAATATAAGAGTTTTAGTTTTTTTACATAAAATAGTGTATACCCACAAACCGGAACATCTGTACGACAAACTTTATATTTCAGATATAAGCAGGGGAAAAAGAATTAGATCAATTAGATATAAAAGTTTAATATCGGAGTGGCATTTCTACATATTCGCAGTATCTCTCTGGAATTCTATACCCCATAGCTCTCAACTTTTAAGTAACGCACGAAAATTTAAAGAAAATATTTTTAAACTGTTTTCAGCATAACAATTTAAAACATTAAATATTATTTGATATTATAATACATTTGATTAAATTAAATTTCAAATATTTCAACTTTATTCTTTAATTTTAATCTTATTCTTCTTTGCATTTTATATAAAGAAAATTTGTAATTAGTTATTAATTTATTAACGATTTTATAATTTTAAATACAATCAGTTCCATACTGCAAAATAAGACTTTTAGTCTTGTGTATGGAGCAGTTCCAATAAATAAATAAATAAAAAAAAAAAAAAAAAGAAAATCATCTTTAGTAGTCTGAAGTAAATTTATAACATGTACTTATTTTATTCATTGAACTTTTTTCTTTGTCGAAAGTGAATATAGTGGAGCGAGAATTTAGTTGTCTCAATGAAATTTGTAAAAAGACGAAGAGAAAATATGTAATAATTGAGCAGGGATGGTAACGGGTTTTATACCCTATGCAACTAAGTGGTCAGGCTACAATGAGTTTGTGCTGATTTCTGTAACTACCAAAAACATTTCACCTAGACCCATCTTTAATTATACCGATCGACTCACTTTCTAGGTCGATTTAGCGTTGTCTGTTCATCCGTCCGTCTGTGTGTCCAGGTAAACCTTGTAATCATACTACAGGTCGCAAATATGAATATATGTATATTAATGAAATTGGATATATCTATATATTAATATGTAAAGGAAAATTTTTATTTGGTATAGTTATAGTTCATATGGAGGAGAAACGGAGATAATAAAATTTATGTATAATATGTTTTAAAACTATATTAAATAAAATAAAATATTTATAGTAATTCGTTACACCCTGTTAATGCGAATGACTACAATTGTGTATCACACGCCCTATGTTGAATTGTGAATTGATCAAAATTGATTAGCATACCTTTAGGCTCATTTAAATACTCATAAATTTTATATATATAAATTTTATTTATATCTATAATATTAATAGGCTAGGCGATTTCTTGTGACCGATGTTTTGTTCTACCGTTTTATCCCGATTATGACCAAACGTATATTATTATACGAAAGGTATTTCTTTTTAGCCGTTTTGCAGATTTATAGATTTTTAAATTTTTTCCTTTATTTTGAGTAAATTGCATTTAAATTTGCTACTAACACATACATAAAATTATGCAATGCTATTGTGTGTTTATTAAATTTGTTAATGTGTTTGTAATAAAAATCAGTTTGTCTTTTTGTGTTGATTTGTGAATTGGCTATAATTGATTAGCATACCTTTAGGGTCTTTATTTATTTCCTAGAATTTGCACTCGAATTTCGAGGGCTGGAATCTGCTAGTATATATATTAGGGTGACACCCATTTTTTTGTAATTCCGAGACGTGCGGGTTGGATTATTGTGACTGATCTAAAACTTTAGTGCGCAAAATTTGTGCCAAATCGGGCAATGCTTTCTGGGCGTGCATTGAGTTCAAAGTTCAAATATGCATTTATATGTAAAAATTATCAAACAAAAATAATTTTTCACAAAAATTTTCAATTAAATTAATTAATGAACCATAATCTAGAGTAAATTATCTTTCTAATAAAATAACAAAATCTATTATCGGTTGAAAAACAGCCAAGTTATATCAAGTTCCCAGGCAATAAATGGGCCGCAGACCACTTGATTAAGAAAATCGAGATCACATTTTTAAAAACATTGAAGACATTGCATTCTCCTGATCCCAAAATGATCTTATTTAAAGTATTTTGCAACTCGTCTGTTGTTATGCCGTTCTAAATTAATGTCATAATGGTACGTATTTTTTAGCACTATTTCAAAGTCTCCAATTTTACTTTTTCAAAAACTTTGTTCAAGAAATTTACCGAAATCAACGATAGGACTTTAAGGTCTTATTAACAAAATATATGTGATTAAAAATGCCAAATATTGTAGCTATCATGTTCTTAATTTGGCGAGGGCAGCATTTTTATTTCAGCGGATTTGAAGAAGAATGTGATTTTTCATACTTTTTCAACTTTTAGGCTTCATCTTTTTGATGTTTTCATATTTCAAATATCTTTTATCAAAATATTATACTACTTGATATAAGTTCTCAATCTTGTAAATTAAGGCTAAATTTAAATACTATAAACTGTCCCTCTTTAAGGTCAAAGGTCAAATTTAAGGAGATTTACATTTTTTTTAAAACAAAATATCGAATTAATATATATTTGTGGAAGGATTTCGATAAAACTTGTTGATAATATTTTAATAATTCTAAAAAATAATATTCTGGACTTATTTTCTGAAATTAGCCCATGGGGTAATCTTGATGTCAAATTGCTTCTTTATGAAAATCCCGACCTTGACTATCAAAAAAGCAAACACAGATTTTTCTCATATTTGGTTTGCGTTATTTGTAAAAAATAACATAAAATATTAAATTTTAATAAAAAAAAAAAATGGTTTTGTGCAAAAGATCACTACAAGCATTAACATTTCAAAATGTCCACCGCGGCTGTTCTTGACAAAGCGCATTCTGGATGTCCAATTTTGGGCCACTTTTTATAGCATTGCTGCACGTATGGCACGAATAACCCGAACAATGTTGCGTCAATTGTTGCTGATTTATAAGCATGACTCCTATTAACCAGCAACACAGGAAATAATCGAGAGATGTCAAATAGCACGACCTTCGAGGTTAATTGACAGGTCCATTTCTCGAAATTAACGCCAAATATTGATTTCACTAAGTCGATGGTTGCGGTCAGCGTATGGCACGTAGCGCCATCCTATTGAAACCAAATTCCGTGGCACTTAGCGCCATTCTGTTGAAACCGCATCTCGCCCAGATTAATGTCAACCATATTTTCAAACAAAAAATCATTGATCATGAAACGGTCTTGACCGTAACGCCTGCTCCGGCTTAATTTTTGAAGAAATAAGGTTCGATTATGCATTTTTCTGGATATAGTGGAGTCTGTAGGGTTTGTTATGGATTGGTCTCACTCCTTATGCGGCAGTTTTGTTTATTAACAAACCTGTTAAGCCAAACATTAGCATCTTATTAAAAAATATATGCATTCTTCTTCTCTATTGCACACTTTAAATATTGTAAGCGATGTTTTATTTTTCAACTTTACTCGAATCAGTTCGATGATGTGAATTCTTACCAACAACAGAATTAGTTTCAGAGTCGATTTAGCTATGTCCATTAGTCCATCTGTCTGTGTCTGTCGTCCAAGAACAATCTATTGAAATTGGTATAAAATCGTCATGTTCAGATCAAGCCCCTATAAAAAAAACTATGTGAGTGCGATCACAGAGGAGATGTGTTAAAATCTAGTAATTAAAGATTTTTTTAAGTTGGAAGTAAAGGGTGATCCATTTCGAGGTTCCCTACTTTTTTAAAGAAAAAAAAAAAAAAAAGCACAGAAAGTTCAAATTTAATGGGGAATGTTTATTATCATTTGAAAGAACATTCTTTGGCATTTATTTTTTGAAGATTATGTCTATCAAATGTTGGCCGCGGCTACGTCTCAGCGAATGACACGCGTGATGTTTTGCTCCAAGGCCTGAATCGAAGCGGGATTGTCCGCATAAACTTTAGACTTTACATATCTCCACAGGAAAAAGTCTAACGGTGTGATATCCCACGATCTTGGTGGCCAATCGACCGACCCAAAACGTAAAATTTTCTGCTCTCCGAAGTGTTCTCTCAATAAATCCATTAATTGATGCGCTGTGTGGGAAGTGGCGCCGTCTTGTTGAAACCAAATGTCGCCGAGATCACGAGCTTCAATTTCAAGCATCAAATAGTCGGTTATCATGGCACGATAACGGTCCGAGTTGCTGCGAACGGCGCCGAATCGACTCTCCACGGTTTTCGTCTACACTCTCAGCTACGGCCGCTATATTTTCTTCACTGCGTGCTGGGCGTGGTCTATTCGGTCCAATATTATCCAATAATGAATGCCAAACAATACTAAACAACAATAACATTACAGCATGACACGACTCACACGTGATCTGTCAAGAAAAGGCTATTGAAAAAAGTATCTCTACTTGGATCACCCGTTACTTGTGCTCTCAGTATATTTTTTTTTTTTTTTCAATTTAGAGTTGTTATACATTTAGCCTAGTTTAATTTAATTAGCTGTTATACTTCTATATTATTATATTTGTGATTGTGTTATACTTTTTGGTTGTTGAATTAGTTTATGTTGTGAAATGTTAACGTTGTTATACTTGAGGGTTGTTGAATTAGCTGCAATAATCTTTACACCAATATACTCATACCTCACACCGTTTTTGTCTTACTCTGTTTTTTGTGATTGTATTGTGAAATAGATTTTTTCCCCCCTGATCGTATAGATGTTTACACATCAATAAGTCCTTTCAAAGTAAGAATTAAATTACCTTTTTATTTATTTATTTATTTTCTTATTTATTTATTTATTTATTTATTTATTTTCGCACGTTGTAAGTCAGTACATTATTCCATAGCCTCCAGACTTTAACAACAAAGGAGCGTTGCATAAATAGAGTATGTATTGTAGGACATACAATTGAAGACGTTCGCATTGAGTGCGAGAAATGAAATAAGTCATGCAAATACTGTGGGTTACCAGATTTCAAAGTTTTATAAAACAAGGTTATTAATCGTAAACTTATAAAGTCATCAAAGCTCAATCCCAGGAAATCTATCGTCTCTGCCGAAACGTGATCATTGAAATTCAGAGCATATACAAAACGTATAACTCTGTTAAAGCACTTTCTTAACCTCATAATATTAGTAGCTGAAGTGGAAGAGTAAACTTCTATTCCGTAAAGAAATATTGGCATTATTATATTTCTAATATGAAAAGGAAAATAGTATCCTAAGCTATTAATTTTCTTAAGACTAAAAGAGACTGGATGAAATCATATTAAGATGGCATTCGAAGGAGAGTTGATCATCCAAATATAAACCTAACGATTTATAACGGGATACAAACCCAATATTAACACCATTAAGCCTTAAGCATGGACATTGTCTCACCGAACCACAAAATTTCATCGCGCTCGTCTTCATGGGATTCAGATTTAATCTGTTATCGGCACTCCACTGACTAATTTTGTTTAGATCGTTGCTAAATAAGTGGACAAAATCAGTTAGTGCCATATTTCCATTCATACATCCAACAATTTGGATGTCATCTGCATAAATACGTGCACTGCAGAAAGAAAGAGACGCCAAGACATCGTTAACATAAATCGTAAACAAAAGTGGAGCCAGAACGGATCCTTGAGGAACTCCACGATACATTCGAACTCATTCGGATCTCTTATCACCTACTTTTACAAACTGATATCTTTCATACAAAAAGGACTCAATTAGTTTGCACGCCTCTGACGAGAAGCTAAATAGCATACAAAGTTTTCTCACCAACAGGGTGTGATTCACAGAGTCAAAAGCCTTTGTAAAGTCCAAAAATACAATTATGGACCCTTTGCCCTCATCCACACTCTTCCTTACTTTCTCCACTACATCTAAAACTAAAGTAGTTGTGCTATGACCTGCTCTAAATCCTGACTTATAGGGAGATATTAGATTATTCTGGTTTAAATGGGTAATGATTCTTTTTTTTCATAATAAACTCCATTATTTTGGAGCATATCGGTAAGATGCTTATAGGTCTGTAATCTGAAATGCTGCTAGGATTTCGTGTTTTAGGAATCGGAACAATTCGAGCAAGCTTCCAGAAGTTAGGATATATATTAGTCATTAATACGGTGTTATAAATATGCGTTAAAGGTTTAATAATGAATTGCAAAATTGTTCGTATAAATTTTATACTTAGTCCATCATGTCCAACAGATTTTGATTTTATATGACTTAATGCCATAATTACATCATATTCCTCAATTCTCCCAAAATTAAAATTATTGCCCAACGGCGAGCTAAGATATGTAGTGTTGGTTAACATATCGTCAGCTGGCAATGCAAAACTATTATTCATTACATTGAGATCCTGACATATCTCATTATTAAAAGTTCCCTTTATGCCGGTTGATTTCAGTCTGTCCCATATATTACCAAACATTCCATTACTAAAATATCTCTCGCACTCCCGTTTCCTAACCTTCCTAATAATTGATTAAGCCTATTGCGATATTTACAGAAAACTCTCCATCGTCTATCATTCATTTCCTCTTTATAAGCTCTAAAAGCTAAGTCCCTTAACTCTCTAGCATCTCGTATTTCCCAACAATTAAACCAATTATATTTTTTCTTCATAATTTTCCTTCTCATTGGGACATGCTTATCATATAAATTTAAAATTATAGAATTAAAAAATGATACCTGAGCATTAGTGTCAGCTGTCCTGTAAATATTATCAAAGCTTGTTAATTCTAAATCCCTTGCACACTCTGCTAAATTAAACTTAATCTTAAAATATAACTGAACTCGAACCTGTTTATTGTACATGTTCTGTTTTTTTTTTTTTTTTTCAAACACGTAAGTCGTGTTTAAAATATAACTGAACTCGAACCTGTTTATTGTACATGTTCTGTTTTTTCTTAGTACACGAGCCACAACACGACTTAAAATATAACTGAACTCGAACCTGTTTATTGTACATGTTCTGTTTTTTTTTTTTTTCAGTACACGTACCAGAACATGAACTTCAAATAAAGCAACACTCAAAAATGTGTGGTTTATGTGTGATTGAAACAAAAAGTACGTGATACAAAAATGTTCGTGTAAATAACGAAATATTGAAACGAACACAGTCATGATTGTGTTGGGCACCGAAGAAAATTTAAAAACAAACATAATTGATATGAAAATAAAAATATGTGTGTGTTGGTCTAAGTTATGTTTGTTTACATATATGTACGAGTTTTTTATTCAGTGTGTGTTTTTTTCTGAACTCTGTCCGTAATACCGTTCTGCACATATGCAATAACATTACTGAGAAATGTTCTGTTGTATTATTTTAATATTTGATAGAATCATTAAAACTAACATACGTAGAGAAACTCATTTATATTAACATAGAGAAATCATTCAAATATGTATGAAAAGCAACTCATAATACAATTTTCGTTTGCTTCTAATATTTGTAATTTGATTACTTTTGAGTTAATGTTAAATTTAAAGTACAAGATTGCAGAAAAAAAGACTAAACAGCAAAAGAAAAAGAAAAAGCAGAACCATTTGATAAACAAAGCATAATAATGTAGAAAGTTATCAACATATGCAAGAATAACAAAGAACACAATAACCTGTTTCAAGCGGTTTGATAAAAAGAATAATTTAAATACGATATAATATATATTTAAATATGTTCAGATGATAACAATTTACTCGTATTATGCAATAAATATTCTACATTGAAGCTAACTCCTGCAACATAAACACTTTTTCAGACCCATTGTCGAATGTCAGTTTAGCTTTTGGGTCCTCCCAGCTGACCACCTTAAATTTTTTGATTTTCTTCTCACGAACCAGCTTTCGGCCAATGTACTTCATTTTAGCTGCTGCTGGTGTTAAATTATCATTTAGAAAAACTCTAGCTTCTATATCACCAATATTTCTAGTTCGGGCTTGGTCTCCATGTATAGCTTCATTAGATTCAATTTCAGTAGGCGCTGCATCATTAGATTCCTCATTAATTTCCTCTATATCTAATGTGTATATTTGGCTTAGCTTTAGGTCACATTTTTTAGACCCAGATATCTTATATGTCCTGGTCAAATTAGTCCCAATATTTAGTTAATCTGTCTAAGGGCACAGAAGTAAAGTATATTTTACTCAAAATTGTTTTATTATATGTTTTTAGAACAAATAAGTGATTCTATGGTCATGACTTCCTGACATATTGCCTATTATTAGATCTAATATAAACTTAAGCACATAATTAGGCAATTAAAACTTAAATTGGGTTCATTCTCATATTATTTTATCGATAATGGCCTCACCATACCCCATTTGCCGTTGCTTATGCTGTATTTTATAACCTATGGAAGTACGTATCACTATGGAATTATGGGTCACATCTGATATGAACGAAACAATATCTGCAGGCAACAAATATAAGGCAATCTCACTTATGAGGTCTATAAATGACCTCACCTAGCTAGTATGTTTCCCAAAAGTCAAAAATTGTGTTTCTTCTTCCAATCATAATGCAAGATTTTCCTTTTGGTATTGATTTTTAAATCACTTCTAACAGAAACAGGCTTACACATGTTTACATTGTTATTTTTTTTTTTTTCTTTTCTTTATTCATCATATAATTAATTAATAAATTACAATAAAATTATTGTATAACTGTACTAGGTTTTTTCCTTTGTGCATTTAAATGAATTCTTTATATCATTGTCATGATGATATTTGATAATAATGAAACAAAAAAATAAAATATTGATCAAACTTGTAAACTTTGTTACAAAATTAAATTTCTTTGTGTAATTCATTTTTATATTATTTATTGTGAAATTAATATTTATATGTATGTATGATATATATTTAAGTATAATAAATAAATTCATTTACAATTAACCCTTACCGGTGCAAGCTGAATTCCATAGTTATAGCTAATAAGCTTGCAAGAAATTTGTGAGATTGTCAGGTATTTGTTGCGTAAAGTAATAATAAGTAAAATTAGTTTTAAATCCCAAAATTTGCTTTTTTTGTTAAATTTATTTAAACAAGTGTTTTGCACAATATACAATTGACATTGACATTCTTATTTAGATTTGTTGTTGTATGTTGTTTAATGCTAAAAATCGAGAAAAATTTTCTTCCGCAATATCGAAACTTTGATGTTAAGAAGAACTATTTAAAAAAAATTAAATTTGGATATGATTCTTACAGAAACTAAATTTTAAATATTGATTCTACGTTTTAAAATAAAAACATTCCACGATATCGGATTATATTAACATTGATGAGGAATTAAAAGAAACCCTTTATATCTACAAAGTCAACTAAAAACAATTTACCTGTTTATTTCAGGAGGCGCAGCAGGGTCTTATTTCCAAGCTGCATACAGTTATTTACAAACAATGTAGATTGTGAAAAGTGTTTTTAAACAAAAGCTTTTTTGTTGGCAACAAAATTCGTTAATGATTGGGTGAAGAACCCTTTGAGGTTCCGATTTTTTAATTGAATCTTTTAGTAGACCATTTTTTTTTATGTTTTAATGGTTAAATTCGGCTTAAGGTCAAAAAAAAAAAAGACGAATAGAAGCAAGTAAGAATGTTAAATTCGGCTGTGTCGAATTTTTTGATACCCTCCACCTGCGTCTCAAACTCAATATTACACCCATTGTTGAGTACGGCCACTACTTTAAATCTGTTGCCGATACTGAAACATTAATTCCGAATACCAATTAAATTTAAAGTTAATTGTTTTTCTATTATACGGGCATGTGATGAAAACCGAAATCAATACCAAATCAATTTTTCGATTTGCTTTCGTTTTTATTTCAAGAATAAATATATTTCATTTTCCATTTTGTTCTATGGAAATATGGATAAATAAAGATGTGATGCAAAGCGAAATTGTAATTTTTTATCGTTTTTAAATCAAGAAGACTTTGCTTTTCGGTTTGAAACATATAAGTTTTTTTATCAACTTTTCAGCGCTTTAATAAAAACTAGCAGATTCCAGCACTCGAAATTCAAGTGCAAATTCTAGGAAATTTTATCTTTTCATTTAATAAAGACCCTAAAGGTATGCTTCACCATTCAACTCATTTTAAATAAAGAAAACAAACTCAACTAATTAACACAAACACATTAACAAATTTAATTAACACACGCATAGCATTGTATAATTTTATGTATGTGTTAGTACCAACTTTAAATGATCATAACTTCAAAAAAAATATTCCAGACGATGAAAATCTGTAAATCTGGGTAACAGCTAAAAAGAAATACCTTTCAAATGATAAATTTTCTGTCAAAATCGGGGTAAAACTGTGAAACTTACATCGGTAACAAAAAATAGCCTAGCCTATTGATATTATAGATATAACTTAAAAAATGAAAGTATAATAAATTTACGTACTATAATGTCTTAATATAATTTTTCAGGGGGGAAACACGTAAATCCACGACAAAAAAAAGGAAACTTAACGCCATCATCAGAAAGTTGAAAAATTGCGTTTTGCTACGAAAGGAGTTATGTATTATGCTTTCTTCTGCGACATTTTCGCCACTTGTCGTTATTATAAATGCCATTTTAATAAATTTTTTTTTAACAAAAACACAAAATTATTAAGCTAATATTAATTTTGTTTTGTGAAAAACAATAACACAGCGTTGTATTTAATAATAAAATATTAACATAGTGACATTTAATTGAAAGAAACATGATGAAGTGGAACAAAAATGAAAATTGAAACCGCTTGATCTTCATCACACCTATTCGTTCTTTTTAGAATTTCGTTTTCGATTTAAAATCAATCGATTTCCATCACATGCCTGATAATTTCTTTTTATAAAAAAAAAGAAATGTAAGTTCCCTAAGTACTTCATAGAACACTAATGAAATTCATTATTTAACGCAGCCGGCGTTATAGTACCCAAAGTTTGATCCCTATTACAATGTTTTGAGAAATTATACGATAATAGCAAAAAAAAAAAAAAATCAAATTATTCTTGGCTAAAAATTATCTTATATATTAAAAGAATTTATGAATAAACTTTGCATTCAAGATTTTTTTCAATATTTTTCTTCTCTCAAACCTCAATAACTAGAGTTCTAATTAACGTAGGCTGTTGACATAGGTCTAAGAACACTCAGTGGATCAAGCTCCTTCTTTTGAGCTATTAACTGCTTAAATTCGTTGGGTTTGAGGAAAGTTATGCGTGGAGAATCAACTTTACTTTTACTGTACGTTAACTTATCTTGGCATATTTTGGCATTACTGTACGTTAACTTCTCTTGGCAAATTCGTTGGGTTTGAGAAAAGTTATGCGTGGACAATCAACTTTACTTTTACTGTACGTTAACTTCTCTTGGCATATTTTGGCATTACTGTACGTTAACTTCTCTTGGCAAATTTTGGTATTATATTATAAAAATTAATATAATATAATATAATGCTGCGGAGCAGCAGGGTTCCTCTAGTTAATATTAAAAATAAGCAAGTTTTAAAATATTTTTTTCTGAATTAGCTAGTAATATGTTATTTTAAGGATACATTTAATATAAAAAACAAATACGTCAAATAACAGGTAAGAATTAAATATAGAAATTAAAACTTTTAATATTTAATTCTTAAATTCTAATTTTTAATTCTTAATTTTTTATTTTTAATTTTTATTTAGTTTTTTTAATTTTTCATTATTAATTTTTGATTTTTAATTTTTCAATTTTCATTTTTCAATTTTCATATTTCATTTTCCATTTTCATTTTTTAATTTTTCAGTTTTCATTTTTCAATTTTCATTTTTCATTATTCATTCTCCATTTTTCAGTTTTCATTTTTAATTTTTCAGTTTTCATTTTCCATTTTTCATATCTAAATTTTCATTTTTAATTTTTCAGTTTTCATTTTTCATTTTTCATTATTCATTATTCATTATTCATTTTCCACTTTCCACTTTTCATTTTCTATTTTCAGTTTTCATTTTTCATTTTTCATTATTCATTATTCATTATTCATTTTCCACTTTCCACTTTTCATTTTCTATTTTCATTTTTCAGTTTTCTTTTTCCATTTTTCATTTCTAAATTTTCATTTTTCTATTTTATTTTTTATTTCCCATTATTCATTATTCATTTTTCTTTTTTAATTAGGGATTATATTTTTTTTTTTCATATTGGCGATTTTTTTTTATTGTAGCATGATAACGATAAAAAAAAAATAGCTCATGGTAGTTGTGTTTGTTGGTATTATTGCTTCATTTCTTTGTGGCTTTTTTTGAACTGCGAATGTTGTTGTACAACTATTATGTTCAACCACTGAAATATTACAACAAACACACTGGGTATCTACATATGATTGCTCGTATCTGAGGACAATGATGCCCGATTTACCCCATTTTAAATACCAACCTGATGGGAATAATGGCAAATGGTATTATCGTAACCTTACCCAGTTAAATGATTTTTTTTTTTGTGAATGAGCGTAATTTCAACACAGACACAGACGGACTCGAGCTGTGATAAGGATCAAGGATATATATACTTTATGGGGTCGGAAATTAGTTTTTCGATGCGTTACAAACGCACTGACAAACCTATATATACCTCTGAGGTGCGGAGGGTATAAAAACAATAAGCTAACTTACAAAATAATTATTGAAATATATCGAGTTCTGTAACAGGGAGAACTTTGAAAATTGGTGTGAGGGCATCTATGGCCCTCGTACCGATAATGGCCGGGAATTGGATAAGGGGCGTGGCACCTCCCATAAAAAATAATTATTTAATATCAAATATCTCGAGATCAAAGTTTCAGATTGATTGGATCACGGAAAAAGATTTAAAAATCGATGCAAAGTTTTTAGTTTGTTTGTTTATTATTATCAGTAGTAATTAATTAGTTTCAAATTACATTTTATATTAATTTAACAAAATATTATTATAAATTCTGAATAAAAGTTAAAATTTTTTAATAAAATTTACAGTTTACTTTCTAAAAAGATTTCTATTCGTTTCGTTCTTGACATCATTCGGCATCATATTGTAAAGATTTAATCCTCTGTAAAATAACGATTTTTGCATTTAAGCAATATGCGGGCACGGAAGAGTGTGAAAATTGGCATAGTTATAGTTCATATGGAGGAGAAGCTGACAATGATAAAATTTATGTTTGATCTGTCTTAAAAATATATTAAATTAAATAAAATAAAATATTTATAATAATTCGTTACACTCTGTTAATGCGAATGATTTAAATTATATGTCAGACGCTCTGTGTTGAATTGTGAATTGCTAAAATTAATTAACACACCTTTAGGCTCATTTGAATATTCATAAATTTCTATATATATATATATATATAGATTAGAAAAGAATTGGAAGACAAAAATTTAATGAAAAAATAATACTTCCCAGAATTTGCACTCGAATTTTGAGTGCTGGGCTATACTAGTATTGTATTAAGTTGCAGCCTTTGATTGATGTTTAGCCATTTCAGTGTGTCTAAAACATATATCTTATTGACGTAAACCGATTGCATTTTAAAATTGTGCGAATAGCCTTATTTTGTAGTTTTTGCAGCCTAGTTATTTTTTGGTCTGAACAGCATGTATATAATGCGGTTTTATCACAGTGTTTTAGACATTTATTGCGGTTATTATTGTTACTTTGTTTCTTAAACGTTTAAAAAACCCGATTTTCTTGCCAATTTTCTTACATATGTACATATGTATTCAACATATCTTTAAAGTTTAAATTTTTGTCTATTAAGAATCCTAAATATTTGATATTATCTACTTTTTCTATTACTACATTATTTATTTTGAATGTTATTTTTGTGTTCATATTAATTTACATTAATTTAGTTTTGTTTTAGTTTAGTTTTAATTTGTTCATTTTTAGCCACTCATTAATATTTTCCATGTCTTGATTTAGTTTGTCATAGCATTGTGTATCTAAATCTGCTTCAGCTAAAATTAGTGTATGTAGATGATACGATATTATTTATTATTTATTTTTCGGCAGACAAGCAGACACTACGAGCTAAAATTATGGGAGTAAAAATATAAATTAATAAATTAATTATTTTGTAATTTTTAAATTTCCGAGCAAAATGACAGTAATTTTTTGATTTTTATTTTTTCGCGCAAATATAAAAATCAAGCATAAAAAAGGGAACTTCATTGGAATTATTTATTGGCATTCACATTAAATGCCAACAAATTTTTTTTTGATTTTTGCTCACAGTTTTTTGGCAGCGGTTGATTTTTATTTTTACTCGAAAAAATAAAATTTAAAAAATAAGTGTTATTTTTCCTCGATAAAATAAAAAAAAAATCAAAAAAGAATTTGTATATCGGAAAAAATAAAAATCAAAAAATAACTGTTATTTTCTGCTCGAAGAATAAAAAATAAAATAGAAAATAGGTGTTATTTTCTGCTGGAAAAAAACTACAAAATAACAGTTTTTTCGCTCCCTGTTTTATTTATAATTACGTATCAACGGTACTGACAGTATTAATATTAGTTGAATTGCTTATCAAATTCCTATTTTTTAAATAGTTAATACTATTAACTTAATAATCTTATTTTAGTAATGTGGTAATTTAATAGAATTGCAACTTTTTTTTGCACTCACACAAGTACATAGGAAAGATTTATTGCGAATTTATAATTGATAGTTTGATTTGTGATATACGTAATTGTATATATGTATGTACAACGTATGAATCGAATTGAATTATTCTTTGGAATATATTAATTTAAGACTTGAAATAGCCCCTAAATAATATCACAATTTCGACTTCTGGGGGCAAATCGTCGCATTCCATATCGAGTAAAATCAATCGAAATTCCATATTTTGGTTTATTATTTAAAGAAGACGGACAATCGTCAGACCTCGTTTCACTTTTACTATTAACTATGGACCATAACTCGTTAGTTGTGACACAATAAAATGACTCTTAATATTTCAATTTGGAGAATAAAAAAATAATTTCGATAGAAAAATTTCGATAACGAATGCGACGATTCGACCCCTAGATTTTTGTTATAACAATGAATTAGTCAGCTTTTTTTTAGAGCTTTTAAATGGCAAAAAAGTTCCTAGAATCTACAAGTTTATCATTGAAAAATCTTACGAATTAGCCTCATCTTATACTATATTTAAGGTTTGAGGTCCATACATGGCGTGACACACGATAGTGGCTTAATATGTGCATGTAGTCGTTTTGGTTTTAATTTGAGTCTACGAGGGCTGTGCCAGAACAACCCGACCTGACGTATAGATGGGGTAGTAGTTTTTCAGAACTACTTTGATGAAAAATGGTAACCTTATAAAACATATGTTTTCAGTTTTAAGGCGCCTGTTGTTTAGTATTTTTTGAAGTTGTCCAAAGAAAACGACCCCAGTGAATTTGTAAACGGGGAAAAGTTTGGTCACCGTTATGTAATTCAAGACTTTCATTCAAAAGGATACTGTCCAACAAATATGAAAGTCGAGCTAATTTCTATTCTTGGAGGGTTCTACTCCTTCGTTTACGACTATAAAATATTGGGCGGCAGAGTATAAACGAGCTGCTAAGGCGAACACCGTAGTGGTCGACCAATTGAGGTGGCCACGCCAGAAACGGTTAAAAAATCCACAAAATGGTATTAGATGATCGTCGCACAGTGGACCATTTCACGAGTAGGAGGTCAAAAATCCATAACTTTTGATTGGATTGGAATTTTGATATGCGGTTTTTTTTTTGTTTGGTAGGTGGGACTTTAGCCTTTATAGAACGTAAATATCGACCGATAATGGAGGGTTTAAAATACATTTTCATTTTTAAAGTGAAGTGTTAAAAGGTTAAAAAAGGTTTTTATACCCTCCACACTTCAGTGGCAGAGGGTATATATAGGTTTGTCATTCCATTTGTAACGCATCGAAAAACTAATTTCCGACCCCATAAAGTATATATATTCTTAATCCTTATCACAGCTCGAGTCGATATAGCGATGTCCGTCTGTCCGTCTGTCTGTCTGTCTGTTGAAATCACGCTCATTCACAAAAAAAGCCATCTAACTGGATAAAGTTACAAAAATGTCATTTGCCATAATTCCCAGCACGTTGGTATTGAAAATGGGCTACATCGGGCATCATTGTGATTAGATACGAGCAAAAATATGTAGATATCTCTAAAAAAAAAACATAAAACCCAGTGTGTTTGTTGTAACAGTTTAGTGGTTGAACATAATAATTCTACAACAACATAAAAAAATGCCACAAAAATAATATGCACATATATTAACAATACCAAGAACACAGAACATAGCTCATGTTAGTAGTATTGCCACATATTTTTTTATCGTTATCACGTTATAATAAAAAAAAATCGCCAATATGGAAGAAAAAATGATAACGAAAAATGGAAAATTTCCAATGGAAAATGAAAATGGAAAATGGAAAATGAAAAATAAAAATGAAAAGTGGAAAATGAAAAACGGAAAATGGAAAATGTAAAATAGAAAATGAAAAATAGAGAATAGAAAATGGAAAATGAAAAATGGAAAAAGAAAATTGAAAAATGAAAAATGAAGAATGGAAAATAAAAAATTGAGAATGGAAAATGAAAAACGGAAAATGGAAAATGTAAAATAGAATATGAAAAATGGAGAATGGAAAATGAAAAAAGAAAAATGAAAAATGGAAAATGCAAAATGAAAAATGGAAAATGAAATTGAAAAATGGAAAATGAAATTTGAAAAATGAAAATTGAAAAATAGAAAATGAAAATTGAAAAATGAAAAATGGAAAGTGGAAAATGGAAACGAAAACTGCAACTGAAATATGAAAAATGGAAAATGAAAATTTAAAAAGGGAAAATGGAAATGGAAAATGAAAAATGGAAAATGAAAATTGAAGAATGAAAAATGACTAATAGAAAACGGAAATTGAAAATTGAAAAATTAAAAATGGAAAATGAAAATGAAAAATGGAAAATGAAAATTGAAAAATGAATATTAAAAAATGAAAAATGGAAAACGCAAAATGGAAAATTTAAATGGAAAAATGAAAAATGGGAAATGGAAAATAAAAATTGAAAAATGAAAATTGAAAAATGGAAAATGGACAATGAAATATGAAACATGGAATATGGAAAGTGTAAAATGAAAATTGAAAAATGGAACATGAAAAATTAAGATTGAAAAATGAGTAATGAAAGATGAAAAATGAATAATGAATAACGAAAAATTAAAAATTAATAATTAAAGCTTTAAAATTAAATTAAAAATTTTAATTAAAAATTAATAATTAATAATTAAAAATTAAAAATTAGAAATTAAAAATTGGATATAATAAATTAAAAATTGGAAATTAAAAATGAAAAATTAAAAATAAAAATTCGAAATAAAAAATTAAAAATTAAAAATTGTAAATTAAAAATTAAAAATTGAAATTAAAAATTAAAAACTAAAAATTACAAATTAAAAATTAAAATTTAAAAATTAAAAACTAAAAATTAAAAATTTAAAAAATTAAAAGTTAAAGACTCAGATGGAGGGTATCAAAAAATTCGGCACAGCCGAATTTGATACTCTTACTTGTTTTTATATAATATCTTATTTTTTCAGTTAATTTTACAACTAAAATTTTTTAAAAATTTTGTAAGTTAAATTTTATCAAAAAATGCTAAACTTTGGTCCCCGTAATCTTTTTAGTCCTAATGTTCACAAGGGCCAAAGGTTGGGTTTTTTTAAGAGCCCGAGTTAAAATATAATTTATTAAGCAGCGAATGTAAAAGTTACCTGATAGAAAAGTTTCAATGAAAAAGTCGTATGTTTTTACTTTAGTGAAAATTTGTTTATTGTCTTTTTAAATATTTCTATATTGTAAATTTATAAAATACATACATTTTTAAATCAAGAAAAATTGTTAACTATATGAAAGAAAGTTAAAGTTATTGTTAGTGTACTGAAAAACTACTTTAAATCAGACAATTTTAGTAAATATTTCTTCTAAATAGCTTTGATTTTCATCTTCTAGAAGTTGTTTAGCTTCTTCGTCTAATTCAATAGAGGTAGTTTTCATTTTTTCTCGAATATTGGACATATATGGATCTGAAGTGTACAAAAAAATAGTGATAAGGTCTTCATTAGTGCAACATCTGGACATTTTTCTCGCGAATGAATCTGTAGTCTTTCTTCGTTTTTTCTTGCGCTTCTTCAAATAGATCTCCTATTGGTAGCATATTCTTTTGAATTATTTGTTCCCCATGGTACAACATTTTATGAACTGTGGATGGCACATATCTCCAAGAGTATTTTTCGTTATAAAGTATAGCTATTTTATTGGCGTACTCTCCAATTTTTTTGCATTTATCTTTCTGCTGCATGCTAGAACTTGTAATATGATTTTAAATCCTCTTATTAATTCATGATCTTCACCTGTGACCGATGCTGCAGTTTCTGGATCGGAAAAAATCTCCTTGCAGTATTTCCATCATTTGAGTTTCCTTATCCTTGTTTTGGTTGGTCGATATGAGACATAGCTGTAGATATTTTGTTTGCTTTCTTTTTTCTTCGTTTTCTTTGCTTTATTCTAACGGAACAAATTCCAAATCATAACCCAATTTAAGAACTTGCTCCATAAAACGTATTCTAACATGAAGAGGGGACATTCCAAAAAAACATTCCTTAAAACTATCGTCTTGTGGTGGGGGTTGGCTCCATTGACTTGATGTCTTTTGCCATATAATGCAGCTTGACGATGACCTTGTTTCAGTTGAAGCTTGTGCAACTTTTCCATCAATCATTGTGAGACACATTTTAATTTAAATATTACCGGTTGAAGTTCCTTAATTTGATCTTTAATTTTTTTGAACTTCTTCAGTTGTGACACTTTTGGTTTCTTTTTTGAATGCAAATTTTATTGGTCTGCAATACTTTGTTGAAGAAGGAATTTCATTTTTCCATACATCAATTTCTATTGCTCTACTAGTTGACGGCTCTAAGCCGCTATAAATTTTTGTTAAGCGCCATAGAACGAAAGATACCATAAATTAATTATTAATAAATAAGTATATATCAACTAGTATCAACTCTACCACTTCCTTTTTCTGTCAGTATAAAAACAAATAAACTCACACAAAAAAAATACACCGGTACGACCAACTTTTGTATTCATAACACGCAGACGGACGGACGGACATCGTTAAATTGACTCAGAAAGTGATTTTGAGTCGATCCTATAATAAAAGATGGGTATAGGTCCAATATTTTTGGTAGTAACAAACATCAGGGCAAACTCATTTTACCCTAACCCCATAGTGGAAAACTTTTGTATTCATAAATTTTGTACAAAATATCTGACCTTGGGTCAGAAAAATTGTTCTGGTACACGGGCGGAAACTGGCGGGTATACAATGGAGTATAGGAGTTTAGAGGAGAGGTTCGGAACTATAAAAGAGCGCAAGATTTTTTTGATGGCTTTTAACGGGCAGGAGTTATGCTCTATTAAGTAGGAGATTTTCGGGAAATTTTGAACTTTTTTTAAATTTCTAAACAACTCAGTGACTTTATGTTTCTAACCTTAAAAGCTTTTATATACAAAATTACACAAAATTTATTTTACTTTAAAATCTTTTAAAACAAAAAAGTTACAGTCATTAAAAAATTAAAATTTACAAAGAAATTTTTAATTTTAGCAAAATACTGAGAAAGTCCATTTTCGAAGACCCTATTCGCTGTGATATAGTTGAAATAGAGTCGCAATTTTTTGGCTCCCGAGGTTCACTGGTATTTACTTCAAATGAATAACATTTCTAAAATCGGTAACCCTTAAAAAAATGATTTTTGCGATGGCGAAAATCCATGAATTAAAGTTATTAAACGTTATTCGCCAGATTTAGATTCCTCGAATTATTTTCCTATTTCCAAACTTATAAAAATGGCTCGGTAGTGAAAGATTTGCCATCAATGATAAAGTTAAGTCTTCAGTTGATGGCTTTTTAAGGGGGGGTAAGGTTTTAAAACCTTTTTTTTTTGCATTTCTCTTTCTGAATGTACAACATGTCGAGAGTGTTGTATCAAAATTTCAAGTAAATCGGAGCAAAACTTGAGAAGATCCAGCGTTTCCAGCGACCAGCCTCATACGGTATATAGTATATAAATCAGTTTTTAAAAAAACTTTGAATCGAATTTCTCGCAAATAAATGTTCGAAGTCCGTGAACATAAGTCAAAATCTACTTGATCGATTCTTTTGAAATTTTACACACTATATCTACACTATAAAAATCATCAGGTAACCACGAAGAGTTTTTTTTTTTATTTTCCATTCTCTTCCCCATTTTTTGAACAACAAATTCCGAAATTTTATAGCAAAAAAAAAATTTTAAAAATTATTCGTCACTACCTCAGCAAACATGTCACCTTTTAAACGCATTTCGATTTTTATACCCTATACCACTATGTGGTTTGGGTATAATGACTTTGTGCTGCTGTTTGTAACTACCAAAAATATTTGACCTAGACCCATCTTTTATTATACCGATCGACTCAGAATTACTTTCTCAGAATCACTTTCTGAGTCGATTTAGCGATGTCCGTCCGTCTTCCATGTAAACCTTGTAATCAAACTACAGGTCGCAAGTATGAATAATATATTTTGATGAAATTTGGTATATAAGCTTTTATCGGCCATAGGATGAACGCTATTGAAATTGGTGAGAATCGGTCCATGTTCAGACCTAGCCCCCATACAAATGACCCCTATGAAATCGACATGAAGTGCCATAAGATCCAAATTATAATATAGATCTCAGTCAAATTGGGTGTGTATGTGTTGATTATATCCATTAATCAGTAGTCCAAAAATAGTCCCTATAGGACAATTCTTAGTCATAGGTCCCATATAAGCTGCTTCCCGATCTTCACTTAAATCTATCAAAAACAAAAATATTGCACAGATTTTTCTCAAATTTGGTTTGTGTATATTTTTTCAAAATATAAGTGACTTTACCAAGTATGGTCAGGATCGGTAAATTTTTCGTCCTAGTCCCCATATAAATATAACCCCCCCCCCCCCCCCCTAAGGAGCTAGACAGTTCATACTATAAACAGGGTATTGAATATCGCTGGGAAAATTGTATCGAACTAAATGGAGATAATGTTAAGAAATAAAGTAAAAATTTTTCCCAAATTTGTTGTGTTGTCTTTGTCGGGTCGGGTTGTTCCGGGATCGCCCTCGTATTTCAATAATTTCTAATAATAATTGAGATTTAATAAAAACGTATAATTTTGTATTAAAAAATTATTATAGAATTATTTTTCTTATTTCCTATTGACGTTATTGCAAAACATTACATAAATTAATTAGTTTGTATTTCCATTTGCTTCTAAATAATGCACTGAAATATCTTCAATGATTTCATCGAACTTTGAAATACGGGGGTGCTCTTACACATGTTTGAGCGAAAACAAAGGCGCTAACGTAAATTGCTGAAAATGTTAAGTGCTTAACAATAAGATCAACCAAATATAAATACTGTTATGAATTACGTGTTCTTTGAAACGTTTAAAATTCTAGTTCTCTGGCAACTGTTTTTTTTTTATTCGATTTGCCAAAAAAAAAAAAAAAAAAAAAAAATTAATTAAATTGTAACAACAAAAACATAAACTTTCTCAAATTTGTTATTTTAAATAAAATATTTTAAATTGTTTTGAAAAATTAATTATTTTTAAAAATGTGTTCTTATTTCTTTTGCAGAACTGCTGGTACAGTTGGCGCTGTTGTAACATGTCCCTTGGAAGTCGTTAAAACACGTTTACAAAGTTCAACATCATTTCAAACATCGCCACGTGTTATTGAAAATCCTGGTTCCAAAAATGCATCCTCCGAACTACTTAGACCTGAACAAAGACGTAAACTTAGTACGACGATATTACGCAACAGGTCCCAACCACAGGTGATTGGGGGTGTTCGTAGGGTAGTACCAATTTTTTTTTTTTTTTTTGTTGTTGTCCTTTTTATTTTTATTTTTTTTTTTTTACATATTTCTTAACAAAATTTTGTGCCAAATTACAAACTAACTTTTATAATTTCTTTTGATGTTTTGTTTTATTTAATGGAATTTTTCGTATGTCTTTTTACATAGATAATGGCAATTTCACATTGCGGCATCTCATCTACATCCACAAAATCTATGAGCATACTGCAGTGTTTGAGGTAAGTTTTGAAATCGTTTGCATATAGTGGGTGACAATACTTTGGAAACTTTGAGAAAATTCTGAATTTGCTAATTTTGTTTTTTTTTTAATAATTTCGAGTTAAGTTCCAAAATAAGGTATTTTTTGCGATAGCACTCTTTGGTGTGTTCTCTATCGAAAAATAACAAAATATACAATTTAAAAAAATAAAAGGATAAACGAAAAAACAAGTATTTTGATGCCAAAACATTGGAAACTTTTTAACTTCTGTACAATGAAAGAAAATATATGAAATCTTAACCGTTATTTAAATTTTTTATAGTTTCTGACATTTTCTTTCAATTGTTTCTTAAACACAAATGTATTTTTCAATATTTTAATCTTATTTTATAATTAATGATTATAAAATAATGGCAAGAATAAAGTTTTGTGAAGCGTTAAAAACCAGATTAATAGATGATTTTTCTGCTGGTGTTAAACAAAAGAAAAATTGTGCGAAATATTATGTGATTAAATCCATTTTTTTAAAAATTATCTCGAAATATAGTGAAAGAAGTATGGTGACGACTCAACATTTAGGTGGCAGGCCCCGTATAACGAGTCAAGTCAGGATAATTTAATAAGAAGAGAGTTTAAAAAAAATGTCCAAAAATACAATTTAAAGAGGTCATTAACAATCTGAAACTAAAAATATGTGCTCGAATTGAGGCTTATCTTGATTGTTATCGTCCTGTGACGAAACCACTGATATCAGAGAAAAATCGTTTGGCTCGCATAAATTTTGCTAAAGAACACATGAACAGGTCAAAATGAAATTGGAATACTGGGGTCTAATCGTTGCACAGTGGCGCCCGTAGAGCAAACGAGGTTGCAAAAATCAAAATTTTCATGTGCGCCGAAGAAGTTTTGAATAAACCCATTTTATAGGAAACTTTTCAACGATTTCAAATATGCTACTCTTAATAATATCACATTTTTAGTTTAGAAGATATAACCGTTCAAAATTGACCGACTTTCGGTTTTCAAAAAAACACACAATTTTTAGTCAATTTGTTGCGATTTCAGGTGTAATATCACGAAAAATAGGTAACGAATCGCCTTATTTTTTGTTTGTATTGATTGATGTATTTATTAAATGTATAATGATAAAAAAAAAAAAAATGTTTGCTTTGTGTTTCTCCTGGTAAATCACTATTTAAAAACTATCCGTTTTTTCACTATTTTTCAACTTTGACGGAAAATAAAAAAAATCTATATTTTTCTATATTTGCCATATTTGCAAAACATGTTCTTTGATTATTTCTTTACATAATTCAAGAGGTTTTATCTGCCCGTACGTGTCCGTTTGGCTTCTAGAGGTAAAAAAGGTTAAAAAGACATGGTTGCAGAAATTGTATGGCGTGCATTGCTTACATGTTTTGACTGACAGTAGTTTGATCTAATAGTTTAAAAATTGCATTTTAAGTCGGTTGTCTACCTGAGAGCCTCTGCTAAAGTCTACTTCCAATATTCTGTTACAGACACAGGATGCACAAAAAACTACTCATTGAAATTCGCAGGTACGCACCTCACTTCAAAATTACTTTGGAGTACAAATGGTCAAGAACAATATTGACTTATGGTCCCTCCAGGTAGGCACAAATCTTATTTAGACACGAGCATATATCAAAATTGCATAATTCAGCCTAAATCCATATGTATGCAGGGAACAGGTAAATTTTAGGCATGGTAGCATAAGCCTATATATTGCAAAATAAGCATAATGCCTGGATTAGTCTACGACTGAAAGTTGGCGCAACAAGTACTGAAACCATGGCGTTAAACAATTTAAGTACTGAAAACATGGCGTCGAACAATTCAAAATTATTTGAACTGTTTAGAAGGTCAACCACACCAAAGTTTTCACGGAAACTGCTTTAGAAGAACTTGATAGCTTATACGGAAATATTGAGAGAAGCGAAATTATAAAAAATAATTTTTATCTGATATATGCAAATATTAAGGCAAAATGGGTGAAATCTAATCGAACCATTCAGAACTTCAACTCCAAATACGAGGACTGGCTTAATGAAGACACCATCCTGGATATATTGACAGTATATAAACCCACCACATCAACCGGAGGAGCAAAAGGAAGGCCAAAAAAAAGTATTGAGGAGTGTTCAATTTTCACAATAAAGAGGAAACTTGCCGATGCCACCAATGACTTGACCACGAAGCATTTATCGGACGCGCTGTCTATTAAATATACAAAGGATAGTGAAAGAGTTAGGTCGCAGATTACAAAATCTGTTGCTGATGCAAGCCCACTGCGACTAAAAAGGATTAAGGAAAGCATTCCCACGCCCACAAACGCACACATTAAAAAGTATGGTTCCGAAGAAGCCTTGGCCTTGTTTATGGACTTACAACTTTCCAAAGAAAAATATGAGATACTACGGGCATCCTTGATGCGACACGGGGCTGACGTTTTACCAGGATACAAGCATATTACGCAAGCCAAAATAAATTCACGACTACTGCATACGGAGTTTACGAAAGTCTCTGTGAAAGCCAATTTGCAGGATCTCATGGGCCATACAGCAAAACGGTTGTTGGAGAGTCTTCCTGAAAATGAGGTGAAAATTCTTCCTGAGAAACTGACATTGATCAGCAAAATGGGCTGCGATGAATCATCCGAACAAAGCGTTTATAAGCAAAGGATATCTTCCGATGACCCTACAATATCGGACGGAAATATGTTTATAGGATCTGTTGTTCCTTTGCGGCTAAAATCTGATGTTTCCCTACACTGGAAAAATCCACGTCCGTCATCAGTGCCGACCAATAATGTTTCAGTTTGCAAGGGAATCGGCAGAACTCATAAGGACCATGGTGAAGGACATTGAAGAACAAATAAGCAAGATTAAGCCTACAAAGCTGCAAATTGGAGAAAGAAAATATATTGAATGCAATTACGAGTTCCACCTGACCATGGTTGACGGAAAAGTCGTAAACGAACTGACAGGATCAACCTCAACATTGTCATGCCCGATTTGCAAACAGAGTCAAAAGAACTTTGGTAATTTAAACGATTCTACAAACGAGGAGAATTACGAATATGGAATGTCACCATTGCACGCAAGGATAAGGTGTATGGAGTTCTTGCTAAAACTGGCGTATACCCTACCACAAGAGGAGGAAAACTTCGATGAAAATACATCAATAAAGGATAAGGAAAAGATCAGAAAGAAGCAAATACAGGATGCTTTTTTTAAACAAGTTGGACTAAAAGTAGACTGTCCCAAGCATGGATACTGTAACTCAAACGATGGAAACACTTCTAGGAGATTTTTTGAAAATGATGAGGCAGTAACTAGAATCACTGGAATTGATAATCAAATTGTGAAAAGATTGGGAACGATCTTGAATGTTTTAAACTGCAAAGAAAATGTCAATTCTACAAAATATGGAGAATATGCATCGAAAACTGCATCTCTTTTAGCAGAAATGTATCCACAGAAGAAGTTGATCCCGACCGTCCATAAAATATTGGCGCATGGCAAAGATATAATTGAGTACCAGTCTTTGCCAATTGGAGAGCTTTCTGAAGAAGCACAGGAGTCTCTTAACAAATTTTATAAAAAATATGGATAGCAGAACACATTCAAAGCATCAAGGGTAAGGCAAAATGAGGACCTCTTCAACATGTTGGCAGCATCTTCCGATCCACTTATTTCTTCCCTGCGGCATGTGAAGTCACGAATAGAGTTAGAAAATAATTATAGTTTAGAAATGATTAGTCTTTTAGATATACATACCTTCTCTTACGAATTGTGATGAATATTTTACAGAAAATTGAAAAAATTAATTTAAAAAAGTAGTAATTTTTTTTTAATTTGTTGGGTAATAATTTAAAACATAAAACCCTAAAGAAAAACAAGTAAGCAAATTATAGTCGGTCTAGCCCGACTATACGATACCCTATACCATGGTTAAGAGACCCTATCTCTTCGGTCCAACCAATTGGATATAGCAAATAAGCATAAACCAAATTTGAGTGGCATTTTTATTATTTTTTTTCGCTGCAGATATGAAAAAGTTCATATCGGATACTATATTTATATGGGGACTAGGTCGAAAAATGGACAGATCCCGAACATATTTGGTAAAGTCACTTATACTTTGAAAAAATATATACAAACCAAACTTGAGAAAAATCTGTGAAATATTTTTGTTTTTTGATAGATTTAAGTGAAGATCGGGAAGCAGCCTATGGAGCCTATGACTAAGAATTTTCCTATAGGGAGTATTTTTGAATTACTGGTTAATGGATGTATTAAACACATACAAACCCAATTTGACTGAGATCTATATGATAATTTGGAACTTATGGCAATTTATGTCGATTTCATAGGGGTCATTTGTATGGGGGCCAGAGAACGAAGCCGACTTAAAACTGTCGGCGGCGGCGGCTAAGCAAAAAAGCAGTCGGCGGCGGCTAAAAGTCGACTAAAGCCGACATTTTTTCGGCGGCGGCGGCTGAACAAAAAAACTGTCGGCGGCGGCTTAAAGTCGACTACAGCTAAAAAAAATTGCAAAAAATTTTTTTTTAAACAACAAAAATTGTTTTTAATTTATTTAGTTAAATTAGATACGATCTAAATAGTATAAAAAGAACATTGAATGTTTTTTTGATGCTTTAAGCAATTAAATTGAATTAAAAAAAGAATCATTTTAAAAATGGTTCAACGGTCTTCATGTTGTCATGAATAAAAAGTTGTTTTTTAACTGTTGCAGGATGTAGTCTGCTCCTTTTTGCATTTACGCAATTCCCTGCTACCGAAAAAGCTTGCTCTGAGGAAGCAGATGTGGCTGGAACTCCAAAACACACATTAGCTACAGTTGCGATATTTGGAAAAATCTAGAAGTTATACAATTCGTTTACTAAAATTTTAAAGACACATACATAATTGTTATATATACTTGTTTGTTTTGTTGCCACCAATCTAAAGGCTCTGTTTCGTGGACTTCTTTTTCATAATATTTTTTTACCTCGAGCTCTTTGTTACATGAAGCGTTAGATGATGATCCCACAAATTCTAGCATTCTTTTGCGGCTATTTGATATTTTCTGAAAGTAAAAAGTTTATTAATATCAATTTTTACTTTCATTTATAAAATATTACCTGTTTTTTGTTATTCGGCTCTACCGATTGACTGGTTGACGGCTCAGTCACTAAAACGGGTTGGCTGTCACTGACAACATTAATTTTTTCAATTTCTTCCAAAATAATATCTTCTTTCGAAATTGGGAAATTTACATCATTTTCAAGTTCATACGAATTTGGAACTTGGCTGGGTATTTTTTTCAAGTATTTTTCTAAAACTTGCCAGTTCTTCTGACATGGGTCCAATAATGCTGCAACAACATTTAGTTTAAACACTTTAAATCTTTTTTTAAAGTTTTCTAAGGAAAAAATGCACAACTCTATTGTTAGTTGGAAACAAGATTCCTTTTCTCCTTTCTCCAATAATGAAATAATGCTTTCTTGAAAATAAATACAAGATGAAATTGTGGGGTATTCTTGCCCTTGGAGGCATTTTGTAGCATCTTCAAAAATTTTTAAAAATTCAGCAAATTCTCCTATAATTTTTCTTTCCATTTCTGGTATCAAAAGCTGTTCCTGTTTTGCTTTAAAGAGTGCTATATTGATAGTTGATACATTTTTAGAAAAACTGTCTATCATTACTAATAGAGAGTTCCACCGTGTTGGAACGGAATTTTTTAATGACTGATGTTTAGCATTTACAGAATTCTCGTACAGTTCGGTAAAATGGTCATCTCCGTTCGGAAACTGTTCGCAACAATCTAAGCTTTCTAAAACATTCTCTGCTTCGATAAAAATTTTTGCTAGTTCACCCTGTTCCTCAACGTTTTGAATATTTGTTATGGCTTCGGTGCTATACATAAGGCTCCGGTATATTTGTTTGAGTTTTGAAATGATATTTTTAATATGTGCGAAACGTTCATTGTTTAAAACATCATGCATTAAAAATTTATGTAAAATATGCGCATTGCATCCGTATCGGGTTATATTTTTAATTTTTAATGCGGAAATTATGTTACTTACGCCATCAGTAACAGCACACATAATTTTTTCCTGTATATTAAACTCATTTAGGGTTTCCTCTATTTTTTGGGACACTGCTAACCCTGTATGCGGCCGAGGAAAAATTTCCGTTTTGAGGGTTATGATTTTCATTTGGAAATCCTGGCAGAAGTGCACTTTAAAGTTTATGTGCGACAATCTTTTATATTTATCGGACCACATATCCATGACTAAGGTCATGTGTTTTGGTGAAGTATCCAAAATTTTTTTGATGTGGCCCAAATAAATATTATATACATCATTTAACGCTGATGTTGCAATTGTTCTATCAGTTGGAAGAATCGTTTTAGGATTTAAAAAATTTACAAATTTTTTGAATCCGGGTCTTTCAACAATTTTAAAAGGCTGCAAGTCCCAACAGCACATTTCAGCGACTCGACGACCGTTTTGGTATTTGCTATTACTGCTAGAAGACGCTTCTAAGGCATTCTGAGTCAACTGTGAGGTCTTCTTTGAATTTATGGTCTTTAAGTCTAAATTATGGACAGAACGTAGATGATGATTGTAATTTGTTGTTGACGTCGATCTTCCAAAACTTAAAAAAAAAAAATACAATTTTGCAAATTTTAAACATCAAATTTTCTCACCTTTTTAAAATTCCATTCTCTTCCAAGCATAGTTTGCAAAATTTGTACTTATCGAGAATGTGTCTCTTGTTAAAACACAGGTCTCCGAAATACTTCCAACACTCAGATATTGCGGTTTCATTTACCACCAACTTAGTCATTTTTTTATTCATTCTTTTTTTTAAAAAGGTCTTCATAGTATGATAAATCTGCTGATGGCAAAATGTATCTGTTAATATTTTCCGGTTCATCTGAATCGGAATCAGAAGAAATAACTGGTCGGTTTCTGGTACTTGAGAAATAATGTTGTATATTTTTTTGTGACATTTTGAAATTTTGTAAAAATTAAAAACTTTTTGTTTAAGCGACGCGTAAAGTATAACGGGATTTATTGTAAACGGTAAAGGTGCCAGAAAAATAGAAATTGATATGAGGCATAAAAAAGTTGCCAGACTTAAGTTCAAATTTATACATAAGCGAAAACTTGTCGTAAGACATGTTCAATATATTCGATACATGCAAAAAATACTTTACCTTTAAATACATACTTTACTTTTAAAGTTTTAGGTAGATTTTCCTTAAATCTAACCAAAACTTTACAAAATGTTACTCGCTTAGATTTTTAATTTTTTAACCAAAATAATAAATTAAATAAAAAAAATCGAAAAAAGTTCAAAATTGTTAGCTAAGCCGACCGAGTCGGCTAAAAATTTGAGCCGACGGTAGCCGCATAAAGTCGGCGGCGGCTCAATTACTTAAAAAAAGTCGGCGGCGGCTATGCGCCGACTGCGAGCCGATCGGCTTCGTTCTCTGATGGGGGCTAGGTCTGAATATGGACCGATTCTCACCAATTTCAATAACGTTCATCCCATGGCCGATAGAAGCTTATATACCAAGTTTCATCAAAATATATTTATATTTGCGACCTGTAGTTTGATTACAAGCTTCACATGGACACACAGACGGACGGACGGACGGACATTGCTATTTCGACTCAAAAAGTGATTCTGAGTCGATCGGTATAATTAAAGATGGGTCTAGGACGAATATTTTTGGTTGTTACAAACAGCAGCACAAGGTCATTATACCCAAACCACATAGTGGTATAGGGTATAAAAATAAAAACAATCTAAAAATGTAAAAATAATTTTTTTTAGTTACCATAAAATTGATTTTTCTACAAATTTTAACTTTGATAACCCATAAGTAGGCCCCTACAAAGCGTAGCACCCTTTCCAAACGCTCATTTCATATGATCATAGTTATCTATCATATGCTGTTTAAACTGTTCAATTATGTTATTCGGTTCAAAAGATATGATATTTGCAACGAAAAAACTCAAATGGCGCCACTGTGCGTCGTTAATTCGTTATCGAAATTTTTCGATCGAAATTATTTTTGTACTTTCCAAAAAAAATACAAAAATAATTTAACTCTGTCATTGTTAACGAATTATGGCCCCTGGATAGTCTCGGTTAACACATGAAATTTTTCTTTCTGAAACTGTTTGAAATTCTCTTTTAAACTTTCATCCTTGTCAACAATCCGAAATTTTTGTATTGAAATTCAAGATTTGTTCACGTTTACTTTATCATTTTATCTATTAGCTTTATTTCAATTTATTATCTTTCTTCACACAAACGAACTTAAAAATGAAAGAAAACGTAAAATAAAGAGAATTTCAGAGTACATGCAAGTATGTACCCCCTGCCATTCTTCTCACCCGTCTCACCAATAATCAAGACTTTCAGCAAGAAAACTTTCATATGTAAACGCACACTTAAGAGTAAATGTGAAAGAGGTTTGACATTTGTTCATGTTCTTTAAATAATAAACCAATATATGAAATTTCGATTGATTTTACTCGATATCGAATGCGGCGATTAGCCCCTGTTCTCTTTTCAAATGAGTAGACCCAAAATATACAAATTAATGGCGGTGGCAGTATTATGGTATGGGGTTGCTTTCGAGCCAAGGAATTGATCCAATTTATGATATAAAAATATACAAAATATAATTGGATACAGGCAAATTCTAAATGACGTAATGTTTCCATACGCGGAGGAAAATATGCCCAAGGTCTGGAAGTTCCAACATGCCAATGACGGACAGAATGCTACCATCAAAGATATTTATCAGAGACTTTAAACAATGATATTGGAACGGAGCTCATGGACCATTAGGACCTGGGAACCAGAGCAGGGTTCTCATGTGTGGCTCACAGATGAAATCAAATGGGGACACGGGCGCGGGCATATTCGCTCCCAATTTTTAATTTGCCTTACCCATGGTAAAAAACCCATCCTTTTTTCAAGCGGACGCTCATTTACATACTATCCGACAGTCAGGCTGCACTAAAGGCAATTATGTCCTGCAACATGACGTCTTAACTCGTTTTGGATTGCATCGAAGTGCTCAATCAATTAGGAAGATGGACCAAACTACTTTATACTGGATTCAGGGACACGAAGGACACGAGAGCAACGAAAAGGCAGATTGACTAGCCAATCGAGGGGCCCGCCGTCCTTTCATCGATCCGTAACCATTCTGTGGTGTTCAAGTAGGATACATCAAGGAAAAAATAAAGAGAGGAGGGAATCACAAATTGCCGAACACTGGAACAAAAATCCGGGCCAACGGCAAGCTAAGAGATTTAAAACTCCACCCAGTGTTCAATCGGAAAGATTACTTTCCCTTGATAAGAAGGACTTAAGGACCTTGACGGAATTCTTTATTGGACACTGTAATCTTTCATATCATCTACGAATGAAAGGTCAGTCTGTTACAGCTACATGTAGGTTCTGCGAACAGGGGCTGCAAACAGCAAAACACATTCTCTGTGAATGTCCAAAACTAAGTGGTAAAAGAACACTAGCACTTGCAGGATGCAGTGTATACCCCGGGACATATGGTATCTCATGCCGAATAGTGTAATTGATTTTATAAGGAGCCTTAATCTTTAGGATAACCGTGGTCTGCACAAAAGATCAAATTAATCGCAGTGCGTAGAGCCTTCTTAATCTTATCTAATCTAATGGCAATGACCTAAAACACACCTCACCACAGTCACCGAATGGCTACAATCTAATGCAGTTATTGTTTTGGAATGGCCAGCCCAATTACCAGATCTTAATCTTGTAGAAAATCTATGGGAAATTGTAGATCGAAAAATACAAACAAGGCAGAGGCAGTTAATTCAGATTGAAAAAAAATTCGATGGATATTATCAACTGTTTACAAATATTATCAACCGAACAAAATATTTAAACCAAAAATAGAGGGAAAGTTTTCAATTATACTATAGTAAAGGTTTCCAATGTTATGTCAACAGCATAAAAATTAATACTTTTAAGTTTTGTTATTTTTTTTCTGAAGTTAGGCTATTTTATGTTAATATTTTGTCTTTTTTAAATAAATATAAATATAAGAAAAAAGCTTTTAATTTTATGATCAATTATTTGAGTTCCGACCATCTTCCTATTAAAATAACTATAAAGCTAGACTTCTAGACCTTGGCAAAGATCATATTTCGATTTTAATAGAGCAATTTTTTTTAAGTATTCTAAATGATAATAATTTCAATGGTGAACAAATAGAGTCATAGATTTCAACATTTAATGATACCATCAAAGCTGCTATTAATTACAGCGTTCCTAGCAAAATAATTAAAACAAACTCACCAACACTACCGCAACATATGACATATATTCAAATAAGGAATGTTTTCAGAAGGAATTGGAAACGTTTTCGAGTTATATCTGATCTAATTAGTACAAAATGGTATAAAAAGTGCACAAGTGGAACAACAAGTTTTTAAAGCTCGATAAAGGATCATCTCCTTTTTTGGAATATCTCACAAATTTTAAAGAAGAAAGCTCATAATATAATTTTTAATGAGAACCATTCCATATCATCAAACCTCAGTGATGCATCAACTATATCCATGGCAAATACAGAGGTTATCAATTTGGAATCAACCGTTTCGGACCCTCGAGATTATTTATCTTCTTCTGATCCATTAATGTCAAGTATCTATTTAAATAAGAGAGCTTGCCACAAAAATAAGCAAACACTCCCGCAGGAAGTGTTGTCACTATTAATGAACACAACTGATGACAAAAACTCTGAAACAAAATTGGAATCTGAATCTGAATCAGAAGAATATAAAGACTTTGAATATTAATAAATAAAAATGTGCTGATATTAAAATTCATTTGTTTTACTTATAAGCATTTAAGTTCGTCTTTTTCAATTGTATAGAAATTTAGAAGCTTTTTAAAAAAAAAATGTCCCCCACATTGGGTGCGCCATTTTGTTTTTTAAAAATCTGACTTCAAATTTGAAATCAGCGATCCCAGAAACCCCCTTAGTCTCATTCCTAAAGAAATTCAAGCAGTTTTAAAAAAATTTCCGCCATTTTGGGTCCGCCATTTTGTTTTTCAAAAATCTCACTTCAAATTTGAAATCAGCGACTCCAAAAACCCCCTTAATCTCATTCCTAAAGAAATTCAAGCAGTTTTAAAAAAATGTCCGCCATTTTGTTTTGAAATCAGCGACCCCATAAACCGCCTTCGTCTCATTCCTAAAGAAATTCAAGCAGTTTTAAAAAAATGTCCGCCATTTTGGGTTCGCCACATTATTTATCGAAAATCTTACTTCAAATTTAAAATCAGCGATCCCAAAAACCCCCTTAGTCTCATTCCTAAAGAAATTCAAGCAGTTTAAAACAAATGTCCGCCATTTTGTTTTTCAAAAATCTTACTTCAAATTTGAAATCAGCGACCCCAAAACCCCCTTAGTCTCATTCCCAAAGAAATTCAAGCAGTTTAAAAAAAATGTCCGCCATTTTGATTTTCAAAAATCTGACTTCAAATTTGAAAGCAGCGATCCCAAAAACCTTGGGGTTGTAAGTTTTATGCACATTGGATGCCTCCTTCATATTAACGCCAAGTTTTCCACGATTATGACCAATGTGCACCCCTACGGTTACACAATATCGCCAACGTTGAACTAGTCAACACCCGTATTGAAAAGCTTACTTCAAATTTTTACAACAGATGTCGCAACTATGAGTACAATCATATTAATGAGCTGATCTCATCGTAATTTTTCCTCTGACTAATTCTTTTTTTATACAAAAAAAAAAAAACAAAAATAAAAGCACAAAGATTTTTTGAAATTTTTTGACTCCATCTTTAAACAATGTTAATAATAATGCAAATTAAGTATAAAAATTGTTATTTAATATTTAAGTAGAAAAGGAAAATGTATCCTAAATCCTAAAAATATATTGTTAAATTTCTCTTTACATTAATGCTTAATAAAGAACCTCAATTGAATTCAATTGAATTTTATGATCCAATTTTTTCGAACCTATTGATAAAATATTTCGTTTTATCGTTAGTGTTCATATTGATATGTAGATTACAGCGATTCAAATTCCATAATTTTACCTGATTTTTTTTATTTTTTTTTTTTTATTAATTTTAAGTGCTAACCGAGATATACATACGTCTCAAGTTATCTTACATTTTGTGGGAAGCAAACAAAGTTACTCTTTTAACTGTAATGAAAATATAAACCATTATTACACTCTAGAAGGTTCACTTGACTTTCGCTTGTATTAGAACTATACACCATAGCTCTAAGGTAATCATTTTTTTTTTTCATTTGTTTATTACAATTCAGTGTAATTTTTACATTAAAACGCAATAAAAAAAAACTTTAAAACTTTTATTCGATTCTCGTTTATTCAAATCAAACCGAATTGTTCTTTTTAACGAATAGACATTTTAAAAAATATATAAACGTTTATGTTTTATCTTGAGCCATATTATTTCGTACTCAATCTTAAGTTTGATAATGAGCAAAACTCGCATATTTTGCTTTAGATTTTTTAAAATAAAACATTAATAGATATTAGAGTTTTTCATTAAAAAAATCATGTGAGTCCGATCACAGGGTAGATGTGTAAACACCTAGTAATTAAAGATGCTTTTGTGGCACTTTTTTAAAATCGAACAGAAAGCGTCATCTATGTATCAGCTGCCAGGGGCTCTGATAATATAAAAATATTTATTATTATTTCAACTGATTCATTTTTATTTTTCGTTTTTCATTTTTTATTTTCAATTTTTTATTTTAAATTTTTTATTTTAAATTTTTTTTATTTTTCAATTTTCATTTTCATTTAAAATTTTTAATTTTTTATTTTTCATTTTTTGCTTTCATTTCAAATTTTTCATTTTTATTTTTTCATTTCTTATTTTTTATTTTTCATTTTCTATTTTTCATGTTTTATTTTTCAATTTTCATTTCTCATTTTCATTTTTTATTTTTCATTTTCCAATTTTCATTTTTAATTTTTGATTTTTCATTTTGTATTTTTCGTTTCTCATTTTTCATTTCTCATTTTCCATTTTTTTATTTTTCGTTTCTCATTTTTCATTTTTTATTTCTCATTTTCCATTTTTTTACTTTTCATTTTTAATTTTTCATATTTCAAAACGTTTTTATAACGCTATTCGCTATTATCTCCAAACACTTCCTAATGAAATCGTGGCTTCATTTTTTCTCCAAACACTTTCCAATGAATTGTCCCTCCTTTTTTATCTCCAAACACTTCCTTTTTACTGTAATTCGTTTATATTTTATTTTTATTTATTTTTTATTTATGTTTGATTAGCATTAATATTAAATGCAGTGATAATTGTGATATTTATATGGAATAAATTAAAACGTTAAGAATACTTCTAAACGATTGAGGAAATTAATTATAAATGTTTATAAAAAGTGAAGAAATATACTGCAGAAAACAGAGACAAAAAGTTATTACATGTCATAATATTTTCACCAATGCAATCTTAAGTCACATTGATATAGTCTTACGTCTTACATCTTACATCTTACGCTGTTTTTGTGATTGTATTGTGAAATAGATTTTTACCCCCTGCGCGTATAGATGTTTACACATCAATAATTGAATTGAAATTAATTTGTAATTTTTAAGGAAAAATATTAGCAAATTTATGCCAAATAAATAAAGCTACAACCATATTAAATTGCGAGCGGGCCAGAATAAATCTTATTTATTCATTAACTTTATAAAGATCGAAGAACTAAAATTCTATTTCACAATACAATCACAAAAACAGCGTAACACAAATCGGTGAGAGCTGTAACACAAATCGGTGTGTGACTTATGATTGTATTGGTGAAAAAATTATGATATAAAATTATTTTTTTATGTCCCATTTTTAAAAGTGTCATCTATGTATCACTTATATACGTTTACATTGGGATATTTTTAACGTTTTACAGCAAAGGGTTGTCGAATTAGCTGAAATAGTTTTTGCTATAAGTGATACATAGATGACGCTTTCTGTTTGATTTTTAAAAATGACATAAAAAATCTTTAATTACTAAATGTTTACCCATCTCCCCTGTGATCGGACTCACATGATTTTTTTTTTTTTTTTTAAATAAATTAATATTCTTTATAATCCATTATGCTGTTCTTCCATTTCAGACATATAGTACAAAATGAAGGCCCCAAGTCATTATTTAAAGGTCTTGGACCGAATCTCGTTGGTGTGGCACCTTCACGTGCCATGTACTTTTGCACATATTCACAAACCAAAAATTTCCTCAATAATTTAGGGTAAGTAGTAATAGATATGTATCTTCTCTAATACTAACAACTAAATTCAATGCTCTGTTACTGTTTTGTTTCTTTCGCCTAACTATAGATTTATACAACCAGATTCGCCACAAGTTCATATTCTGAGTGCAGCTTGTGCCGGTTTTGTTTCATCTTCCGCAACAAATCCAATATGGTTTGTAAAAACACGTTTACAACTGGACTACAATTCAAAAGTTCAAATGACTGTCAGACAATGTATAGAACGTGTTTATTCTCAGGGTGGTATTGCAGCCTTTTACAAAGGAATTACGGCCAGCTATTTTGGCATTTGTGAAACTATGGTACATTTTGTTATTTATGAATTTATTAAATCCAAGTTGGTAAGTAAACATTGATTGTGAATCCTGAAAGGTCATTAAAATGTTGTAATTGATTTATTCATTTTATTTAGATTGAACGACAAAATTTGCGCCAAAATAAGATTCAATCGGATACAACAAAAACCACAAGAGATTTTCTTGAATTTATGATGGCTGGTGCCATATCAAAGACTGTTGCCTCATGTATTGCCTATCCACATGAAGTTGCGCGAACGCGTTTACGCGAGGAGGGCAATAAATATAATAGATTTTGGCAAACATTACATACGGTATGGAAAGAAGAGGGTAGGGCTGGTTTATACAGGTATGTAAGAAATGAATATTGATCTGGCCACAAGAATAGAATTCCAGATGTGTAAACATCTATACGCGCAGGGGGGTAATTTTCAAAAACAGCGTAACATGTAAGCGTAACATGTAAGCGTAACATGTGAGCGTAACATGTGAGCGTAACATGTGAGTCGTAAGACAAAATGTGATTGTATTGGTGAAAAAATTATGATATTATGATAACCTGTTTGAATATTAATGAAAAAGAAAAATTAAGAATGAAAGATGAAAAATGAAAAAAAAAATTAAAAATTATAAATGAAAAATGAAAAAAAAAAATTAAAAACGAAAAATTAAAAATGAAAAACGAAAAATTAAAAATGAAAAATGAAAAATGAAAAATAAAAAATGAAAAATGATAAATGAAAAATAAAAAATAAAAACGAAAAATGAAAAAAAAAAAAATTAAAAATGAAAAATAAAAAACTAAGAATAAAAAAGAAAAATAAAAAATTTAAACAAGAAAATTATAGTCGGTCTAGACCGACAATACGATACCCTATACCATGCGTTTCGAGACCCTATCTCTCAGGCCGAACTAACTGGATATAGAAAATAAGCATAAATCAAATATGAGTGGGATTTTTATTAATTTTTTTGGCTGCAGATATGAAAAAGTTCATATCGGATGCTATATCTATATGGAGACTAGTCCCAAAAATGGACCGATCCTGACCATGTTTGGTAAGGTCTCTTGTGTTTTGCAAAAATGTATACAAACAAAATTTGAGAAGAATCAGTGCAATATTTTTGTTTTTTGATAGATTTCAGTGAAGATCGGGAAGCAGCTCTATATGGGGCCTATGACTAAGAGTTGTCCCATAGGTATCATTTTTGGACTACTGATTAATGGATGTAATAAACACATACAAACCCAATTTGAATAATATTTATAGGATAATTTGGGTCTTATGGCAATTTAAGTCGATTTCATAGGGGTCATTTGTATGGGGGCTAGGTCTGAACATGCAGCGATTCTCACCAATTTCAATAGCGTTCATTCTATGGCCGATGAAAGCTTATATACCAAATTTCATCAAAATATATTCATATTTGCGACCTGCAGTTTGATTACAAGCTTTACATGGACACACAAACGGACGGACGGACGGACGGACATCGTTAAATCGAATCAGATAGTGATTCCGATTCGATCGGTATTATAAGAGATGCATCTAGGTCAAATATTTTTGGTAGTTACAAACAGCAGCATAAAGTCATTATACCCAAACCACATAGTGGTATAGGGTATAAAAAAAATAAAAAGGAAAAATGAAAAATAAAAAATGAATAATAAAAAATTAAAGCTAAAAAATTAAAAATAAAAAATGAAACATGAAAAATAAGAAATGAAAAATTAAAAACTAAAATTAAAAATGAATAATGAAAAATAAAAAATTAAAAATGAAGAATAAAAAATTAAATATAAAAAATTAAAAATAAAATATGAAAAATAAAAAATGAAAATTGAAAAATAAAAAATGAAAATTGAAAAATAAAAAATGAAAAAAGAAAATAAAAATTGGAAAATGAAAAATGAAGAAAAAAAATTAAAAATTAAAAATAAAAAATGAAAAATAAAAAATTAAATATAAAAAATGAAAAATGAAAATTGAAAAATAAAAAATTAAAAAAGAAAATAAAATTGGAAAATGAAAAATTAAGAAAAAAATAAAAAATGAAAAATGAAAAATTAAAATTAAGAAATTAAAAATTAAAAATAAAAAATGAAAAATTAATAAAAAAAAAAAATAAAAATGAAAAACGAAAAATTAAAAGTAAAAAATAAAAAACGAAAAATTAAAAATTAACCGGTTAAAATAATTAATAATAATAAATATTCTTATATTAACAGAGCCCCTGCAGTTGATTTCTATAAGTGATACGCTTTCTGTTTGATTTCAAGAAAGTGCTATTTAAAAATCTTTAATTACTAGATGTTTACACATCTCCCCTGCGATCGGACTCACATGATTTTTTTTTTTAAGAATGAATTTTAATCTAATTCTCATTTCTTCAAATTCACAGAGGCTTGTGTACACAACTGTTGCGACAAATACCAAATACTGCTATTATGATGGCTACCTATGAAGCTGTGGTTTATGTACTAACACGACGTTTTAATAATAAAAGTAATGAATTCTATGATTTTTAAAATTATTTTATTTTAGTTAGCCTTTACCAAGTTTAATTTATATTTAAGACAGACTTTAAAAGTTTGTCACACACAACTTGTTTGTAGAAGAAGACTTAAAAGCAAACAGAGCGAGAAATTATTTATCCTCTAAAAATTATATTAAAAACAAACGCTATTTTTTGGCCTAAATTATTTAGGCTTAATGAAACCAAAAAAAAAATTATAATCATATATTTATGAGCGCTTAATTGTAGTTCTAGCTAAAGATACCAACCCACAAAAGTTGCTATGCAACTTTAAATTAATACAATAATTTAAACTAATAAAAAACTAAATTTCTTTAGAATAACAAAAGAACACACCAACGATTTGAAAAAAAAATTGATCTAAAAGTTGGATATTTTAGTTAAAAATCAAATTAGCACAAAAAATATTAAAAATAATTTTTTATGAACAAAAATTACGCACGAATTAGTTTTTATGTTTAAAAAGCAAAAAATAAAAAACGTTTTTAAATAAAAAAAAAAATATTTGAATCATTTATAAAATATTTAACTGATTAACGAAATGATTAAAAATGCGCTCTTTATTTGAAATAATGAACATTTTGTGATCTTTATTAGATCTAAAGTTTCTTTTTTGTTTTATTATAGATCTAATTAAAAAAAAATTTAAATATAATTTGTTATACTTACTGTTATTATACTTATGAAATACCAATATGTCCTTATATTTATACGAAACAAAAAACGTCTTACTTTTATTTAAAAAAAAAAAACAATTTTTTATTATTCTTAGATTTAAAGAAAGAAAAACAAAGATAATTATCCCTTAAATGAAAAGAAATCTTTATTTATGTTATGGTATTTTTTAGTTACAAAATAAAATTAAACAAACGATATTGAAGTTCCTTTATTTTCGCCAATGTTTTTAATTTCATGGAAAAACGAAAATAAAACGCTTATGGAAATAAGTAAATAATTGGGAATATAATATACATTCGATCATAAAAATAAATTTGTCTGCTAAAGACTATATTATTACTCAAATAGTTCTGGGGTCGAATCAAAACAAAATACTAAGAGTCACAGCTAACGTGAAAAGAGGTCGGGCGATTGTCCGTCTTCCTTAAATAATAAACCAAATTATGGGATTTCGATTGATTTTACTCGATATGGAATGCGACGATTTGCCCCCTGGTTTGCTACTTACAAACGAAATCTATTACCGGGCCTAGAACATATAAAGAAACATGTTAAGGTTTTGACAATGAAACCTCTTCAATTCCAAGTGATCGATTACTCGAATAAACAACTTCTAGTTTTTTTTCTATAGGCTAAACATATAAATATAGAGCATGTTATACCCAGATTAACAAACCGATAAATTAATCATAAATTAGGTAATACTGGCTGTCATTCCTATAGATATAAAAATATGAAATATTAATAGGCAATGCTTCCAAATATCGTAAAGAAAAAAAAATTCCAGTCAAGACAAGCATTAACACCAAAACGTGTGTTAAAAATAAGTTTCTTTTGGAAATTAAACACAAAATTATACTTTTTATTAAAGAAAAAATATTTGTTTGTTTTAATGCTGTGCAGCTTTTTGTTTATGGTTTTCTATCAGCTGCTTATATTTTGAGAATTCGAACTAGAGTTTAACTCCCCAACCTTGCTCGTTTAAACTAAAGTTAAACCACATCCCAAAAACATAACTATCTATAATATTAATAGGCTAGGCGATTTCTTATGACCGATGTTTTGTTCTACGGTTTTATCCCGATTTTGACCAAACATATATTATTTGAAAGGTATTTCTTTTTAGCCGTTTTGCAGATTTAAATTTTAAAAATTAAATTTTTTCCTTTATTTTGAGCAAATTGTATTTAAAATTGCTACTAACACATACATAAAATTATACATATGCTATGTGTGTTTTATTAAATTGGTTAATGTGTTTGTTAATGAGTTTGTTATCTTCATTCACAATAATAATAAACCATAAAAGTGTTGGTTTGTGAATTGGCTAAGTTGAAAAAAACGCAGCCTAGAAATTGCACTCGAATTTCGAGCGCTGGAATCTGCTAGTATAAATTAACCAATGTTAACTAATACCGTAATAGAGAGTTTTTAACAAATGGATTAACTTTAATTACGAATATTCTCAAGGAATTTCTTTCTCACGGAAAATACTTTTCTCGAGATAAATATCCTCCAATTATAAATTCCGCGTAAACAAAAAATGAATAAGTGGCATCATCGAATTTCAAAGCCAGTTGTTTAGCTTATTGAAAATTAAGTTTCTATTTTGGTTTTTTTGTGTTTGTAAACGCAAATAAATTTATTTTAAAGAAAAATTAAATAAAAAATTAATAGCGTAGCTACGATGCGAGCACTTTTGGAGGAAATTGCTGTTGTGGAACAACAACAACGAAATAGCCAAAGGATTGCTTGAAGACAATTGCGGGCTGAATCTATGGAAACCGCAATCAATGTCTGAATTGACTTTCATTAAAGTAAACAAAAATTGAAGTTGGGCTTTATTTGTGGTCTTCGACCTACAAGAACAATAAATTATTTATTTTTTTTATTTAAATTTTGTTTTATCAAAATACTGCTTAAATTTTATGTAAACTCCCGTCTGTTTTGCAAGTGAAATTTTTTTAGGGAAAACCCCAAATTCAGGTGCATTGAGAATAACTACTTTTTTCCCATCGAATTTTTTCCGAAGAAATTTTTATTCATAATAGGAGAAAAGGGAGAAGTGAGAAATTTCATGTGGAATTTTTGTTTAGAACTGAGCTGTTTAGCTTAAACTTGATATGGTTGTGGTTTTCGGTTGTGGTTTATTTTATTGTATTTGCTTGTAATGTTTGCCGTTTAAATTATAGTAAGAATTGTCAATATATAAACAGAAAGTAAAAAAACTAACCTAACCTAAAATTTAAAAACTATTTTTCACCTACATGGAATTTTTTATTTTTTTTTTTTTTGTAAATTTACAATGAAAAATATTTACACGTCATTACGATTATATTTTCTCTGTGATATCACTGTGGAACAAATTCAGGTTAGCAAAAGTTATGTCGATTCTGCGAATGAGGGGTGAAAATAGAGGCTAAATTAGAAGACCCGTATCGCGGCGTTTGTTTGTGTTAGTTCGAATTTTTTTTAATCGACCTTCGAACTTTGTAGTCAAATGCCGATTTTCAGCATATTGTACCCCAATTTCATCGAAAGCTGCCAACATGTTTTCAACAGATTGCCTGTAGTTGTCTTTGCGTTCTTTACCCAAAAGTCCTTTAATGACTGCTTTCAATGCGAACCATGCATTTAATTCTCGGTCTGTCAGAACTTGGTCAAAATCTTGACGACTCATTAGTTTCCGTATGTCGGGACCATTAACAACCCTTTCCTGAATTTTGGCGTCACTTAGTCTTGGGAAAATGTCTTTTAAGCGGTTGAATACTGTTGGTCTTTTTGCGATACATTTCATAAAATTTTTAGCAATGCCAAGTTTAATGTTGAGCTACGGCAACAAAATTATCATTTCAGGAACAAAACTTTCGTGTAGCCTATTGTCTTTAGGCCATTTCCGTCCAATGCGACTATTCCAGTTATGCTGTTTGTACTGGTTTCTTCCTTTAATACCTTCTCCGTATTGTGAATCCCAATCGCACAAAAAACACGGATATTTTGGACGGCCAGATGCTGTTAAGCCTGTAATCAATGAAACTATTTTGAGGTCGCAGCAAATGCGCCACTGGTGTTCGTTATATTTGACTTGGGATTTTGTGGATTTTTAACGCAAATTATCGACTAAGACCATTTTCTTTTCAAATCAAATTTATTGAAGAAACTGAGGAGCATATTATATATATCAAACAGAAAGCAAAAAAGACTTAGTTTTGTGAAAAATATTTTCAAAAAGCATGAAAAAAAAATAATTTTTCCAACATTTTGCTTTATAAGCACCACAAAAATTTTCTAAATGAATTTTTTTAATTGTTGCACAGGTCTCTAGCAATAATTTGGCTTTTACAGATTGAAAAAATATCAATTAGTCGACGAGTTATAGCCAAAAAACCTTATAAACCATATGCTGAAAATCGGCATTTGACTGCAAAGTTCGAAGGTCGACTAAAAAAAATCGAACTAACATAAACAAACGCCGCGATACGGGTCTTCTAATTTAGACTCTATTTTCAGCCCTCACTCTCAGAATCGACCAACTTTTGCTAACCTGAATTTGTTCCACAGTGTATTTTGTGATAATCCTAAAAACTTTTTATATAAAGAGGGTTTGATCACAGAGAAGGGTTATTTTTCTATTTCTATTGAAAGTTTAAAAATGTATTTCGACTAAAAATTTTATTTGAAAAAATTTAAATTCAGAGGAAGATAGCTGTTAATTTACTGGATGTTTTTTCTAAATAGAAGGTTCATACTTACAAAAAAGTAATTGCGGTCTCATAATAATAAACCTTGGATTATCTATAATATTAATAGGCTAGGCGATTTTTTGTGACCGATGTTTTGTTCTAGCGTTTTATCCCGATTTTGACCAAACGTATATTATTTGAAAGGTATTTCCTTATAGCCGTTTTGCAGATTTACAGATTTTAAATTTTTTTCCTTTATTTTGAGTAAATTGCATTCAAAGTTGCTACTAACACATACACAAAATTATACAATGCTATGTGTGTGTTTAATAAATTTGTTAATATGTTTGTAATAAAAATGAGTTTGTTTTTTGTGCTGATTTGTGAATTGGCTATAATTGATTAGCATACCTTTAAGGTCGAATACGAGGGCTGGAGTGTGCTATACTTTATATCTTTAGACAACCGTTAGTTAGTTTTTTAAATTTTTTCAACTGTCGGTTATAGCTAGAATTGAGATTTTCAGGGATATCATAAAAAACACACCATATTCTCCTCTATACAAATCGTGGCGCTCTAATGTACATACTTAGGCACTTTTCTGTTGTAAACACGTATGTTTTAATTCATTCGATCTGTTTAATACCCTGCTTGCATAACACAATTCGTCACAGACCAACGAAAATTTGTATGAAGAACAAAAACAAAATACACACAAATTTTCGTTCGTCTGTGACGAATTGTGTTATGGAAACCGGGTATAAATATCTATCCAAAATTTCCAAATAAAAATATCTTCGAAAATATTTTTTTTTTTTTTTCTATATTAAAATATTTAAAACGTATTCTCGCAGACGACTGAAAATTTGTGTATTTTGTTTTTGTTCTTAATACAAATCGTTCGTCGGCGACAATAATAATAATAATGATCTTAATAAAAAAAAAATATTAAAATTGTATCGAAAGGAAGCCTATTTCAGAGTCATTAACTACATGTCTATAAATTTCATTTTAAAAAATTATTTATGAGTTTTATAATCATCAAGGGAATCTTTTATTTCCGGGTCAATAACTAAATATTTTGCTGGCTTACAACGATTGGGAAAATCCGACTATAAGGCTTTTAATTGTTGTGTATATAATTTTAAGATTAATATTTAGTAAGTATTTAAAAATATAAAAAAATATTGGTCAACAAATTGTTTAAATTTGAATCATAATAACTGTGAATAAATAAATTATAATGGAAATTAATGAAAACATATATTATAGTAAGAAGAATAAATACTACTACATATTAAAATAAAAGAAGTATGAATTTCTAAACTAAGAACTTGTATTTTATTTCAATAAAATAGTTTAAAATTTCTTTTGGGCTAAAGATGGTAAAAACTATCACAAATGATTCCAACTTTGACTCTACAATTCGGCGGTTTTTCAACTTTCTCTGGAGTGTAAATTTTATTAATTTCTGGTGCCAAAAATATGTCACAAAACAGAACAACCTGTTAACTAATTCACTGTTTAACTTTTGGTAAATATTCACATGGTCAAGTTATTACTTAATATATGTGACCTTCTCCGAGAAAAGGGACCTAGTGCGTCAAAAAACGGGTTGTGTCAAAAACGGTGGATTCTGGTACCTAAAAGGGTGTAGAAACTTTAAATGCGTTTTTTTTCGGGGAAGTTCACATATATGAAAATGGAACATCAAGACACAAATTTAATAAGAATATATCTATACAAAATTCTTAGTGGAATGTATGAAGTTGGATTACGGCCAAACTAATTCACAGTTTAACTTCGTATCACTTCTTATACTTCGTATACTTCTTAATGACTTATAGTTAGATGTTGTCCCGGAGCCACTAAACGTCTTTTATAACAAACTGAATTCTGTGGCCTCAAATATCAAAGGTCAAAACCATATGATTTTAAGTTTGGTGAGGTATATTTTTACATCTATCTGTAATATTAATAGGCTAGGCGATTTCTTGTGGCCGATGTTTTGTTCTACCGTTTTATCGCGATTTTGACCCAACGTATATTATTTGAAAGGTATTTCTTTTAAGCTATTTTCCAGATTTACAGATTTTAAAATTTTTTCCTTTATTGTGAGTAAATTGTATTTAAAGTTGCTACTAACACATACATAAAATTATACATATGCTATGTGTGTGTTTATTAAATTTATTAATGAGTTCATTTATTATCTTCATTCACAATAATAATAAACCAAAAAAAGTGTTGGTTTGTGAATTGACTAAGTTGAAAAATAAAGTTGCTTAGAAATTGCACTCGAATTTCGAGCGCTGGAATACGCTAGTTTTAATAAATTTATGTTAATTCTTATCTACATTTGTGCCAAACTAAATCAATGAGGCCTTATTCGTTCCAGAGTTATAAATAAAAATGCAAACTTAAATAAAAATTTTAAGAAATAACCTCATCTTTCATTACTAACATAAACTATATTCAAATATATAAAATTAAATCTACAAAGAAATTTAATATAACTAGCATAGCCCAGCACTCAAAATTCGAGTGCAAATTCTAGGAAATTTTATTTTTTCATTAAATTTTTTTCTTTCAATGCTTTTTTAATCTATAGATATAAAAATTTATGAATATTTAAATAAAATTCATTAAATTTCATAATAAATATTTGTTATTTAATAATTTTATAAGAGCCTAAAGGTATGCTAATCAATTTTAGCGATTCACAATTCAACACGGCGCTGTGGGATCGCTTCATACATTTCTTGGCAAAAAGTATAAGGAGAGCCCGTTGAATATTGAAATTTGGCCCAGAGCCTTTTATCAACTCAAGAAAAATTTTAAATTTCACCAAAATTAACCGCGCTCATCGCCCCTTCCCATATAACCCAAAAAGATTTTTCGCCCCACATTTTTATTTCTTTACCAAAAGTCATGAAACTTGGCACCAGTCATCAGTGTTGTGAAGTTGAGATATCTGGAGAGTTTCATGAAAATCGGCCACTCCCATCGCCTACAACCCATATACCCGAATATGAATTTTTGGAGCCGTATTTTTGTTTCTTCGTTAAAAGTCTTGTAACTTGACTCAAGTTATCAGTTTTATGAAGTAAAGATGTTTGCAAAGTTTTACAGAAATATGCCACGCCCACCGCCCATAAAACCCAAAAAAAATTTGTATTTAAAAATTTTTTTTCTTAAACAAACTGAAAAAGTTTTGTAATTTGGCTTAAAAGCTATAAGTAACAATATTTTTCCATGAAAAAAAATATTTATGAAATATTTTGACGTGTATGCGCAAATATAGACTGTTAATGACATTGTCAAGTTCCAAAGCACGTTTATGAGGGTGACGTCCTATGCTAGTAATGTAAGTAACTGACGATACAATAAGGCGATGGAAAACATCAGTATTTGTTGCGACTCTATTGTATTTTCTGTAAAACATTAGTCTATACCTCCTATAGTCCTTATATCGAGCTCCTTCAGCTTCTTAAAACACATGGGCCTAAAAGTATTCACCATTTTATATCGTGTTTCTTTGAATTACTGAAATGAAATTTCGTATTACTTTTTTTATAACTTTGTTTAACAGTATACAATATTATACGAATTTTATTTATGAAATCAAAAGAATATACTCCCACCTTTCATTTTTTTCCAACCAGAACACAAAGTTTGATAAAGCTCACCGTTTTTTTTTTTTTTGTCCAAGAAAAACTAAAAACACTGAATTTTTGAGTGCCATCATAAAAACTTTATTATTTTTAAAACTATTGTTGTTATCCAATTATATTTTTTCAAAATGAATGTTGAAATACTATATTTTTCAATTATACTTACATGAAATAGATATGACAGAAAGAAATTATCTACCCGGACCATTGAAATGCATGAAAATGTGAGGCAGTTACTGCAGAGTTTCGTTTAGATGATTTAGATGCCTCGTTATTTTGAACAAAAAAAGAATTTCTAAGAAAAATTATGTTGCTTTTCTCTTAACTAATCAATTCTCTACAAAACTGCCTCATTACATTTATGATATTTTACACAAAAATGAACTTTTTGCCAGCAAAATCCCACAGTGCGGCGTGTGATATACAATTATTATGAAATGCGATTAATTGTGAATTGGCTAAAATTGATTAGCATACATTTAGGCTTTTATCAAATTATTTATTATAAATATTTAATTTTATTAAATTTAATATATTTTTAAAACATTATATACATAATTTTTATCATTCTTCGGTACTTCTCCATATGATCTATAGCTATGCCAAATTTCACACTCCTCCGTTCACGGATTTTGCTTAAAAACAGTTACAAAATTTTCCTTCACATATTAATATATAAATATATGTAGTTAGGAACCAACAACATATCGCGGGTTTATATTCAATTCCAATTTACAGTAAAATTAATTTTTGGTTTCAATCTTTTTCTCTGATAGGTAGATATAGAAGCTTTCAATCTAGCCCAGTGACCGGAACTGAGACCCATTTAAATAAGTTGTGCACTTTCCCTTCAATAGTAGGAATATTTCATAATTTTATCATTTGGTTCTCCTCGCTCTCCTCAAAAAAAAAATCTATTTACATAATACATATCGTATCTTATTTTTACATCAATCAATTTAAAATTCAACTCTATTTTCATTACTTAAAAAACACAAAACACAATTGTTGAATTTTGAAAAACTTTTGAAATACGTTTTAAATCAATTTTTTAATATGATCTCACTAAAATGTCTCGTAATTTTATATTTTAATATAAAAGTTAACTAACATATTTTACTTTTTTTTTTTTTGTTCTTAGGGAATAAATTTTATATCCTAATCATAGCTTTATATCCGTTTGTTTTTTGGGGGGATTTCAGATTTGGGATATGTCGTAAACTCTTTTTGTCAACTTTGTTGTGTACCGCGTTTAACAACAGGGGTTATCGTTTTATAGTGACTGAATATATCGGATTTTATACAATAACAGAAAAGAAATGCCAAATTTTATTCAAAATAGATATAGCGTTTTTTTATCTCTTAAATGGAGACAAATTCATTGATAAACATTTTATTTCTGGGATTTTTGGAGAAATTTAAAATTGGGAACACGTGGTAAAATATCCTTCTGTCAACATTGCTTTGTACCACTTTTTTTTAACAATTTTGTTATCATTTTATAGTGAGTGAAAATGTTGTATATTATACAGAAAAGGGATGCCAAATTTTATTCAAAATTAATACAGCGTTTTTTATCTCTTAAATGCTTATTCAAAACGTGAGCAGGAAACACAAATAGCCGAGTAAAATAACTAAACTTTTCACTTTTAATTGAATTATACCAATAAATTCATAAACATTTCAATTATAATCAGAAAATTTGAATGGCAAAATATGCAATAAAACGTGGTCAATATTAAATTGCGGAATCAGCAATTTTAAAACGCTAAAAATTTTTAAAGTCACACATCTTAATCGTTCAAATTCAAATCCTTTAAATTACATTTATTGCAATGGTAGAAGTAAAGGCAACAATTTATTAAAACAACGACAATTTAAACAAACAAAAAATTAAATCTTATTCAAATAACTAAAATAAGTGGCAATATCTAAAATTTAAAATTATGTAATCAATCGATTTTTTAATTTTGTTTTAACTCTTAAATTTTCAATTTTTTAATTTCAACCACCTTCAATCTATCATTAAATACGAACTTGAACCTGATTAAGTCATAACTCAATCATTAAAATCGATTTTATATTCTTAAAAATATAAGAATATTTTCATCACATATTTTAATTATTTATTTTAATTTTTTTTTTTGTTGATATAGACTAGTTTTATGCGGTTTTGTTTATTTGTATAAGCTTAAGCTGCGTTCACACTACGTGTTTTGATCGTGTTTTTCTTACTTTTATAGCACGTGTAATTTGTACACATAGTGTGAACCCTTTCAAACATTGTTTATGTACAACACATTTTGCAAGACATATGTAAATTTTTCAATTAGAGCAGGTTCTATTTTGGCAAGATAAACATATGAAAATACAACACTGTTTGTGGCGAAAGAAAAACAGAGTAAATTATAAAGATTAATATTGAGAGAAAAATAAATTGTTTAATATTAATTAACAATTAAAAAATATATAAAATATATAACTTTATTTTTAACAATAATTTTTTGTAAATTCACAAATTAAATCAGCTGTTGTTTACATTTAGAAGTTATGTCATACGGAAATACATATGTACCTTTGAACGCAAAAATTATGAATTGTATGTAAAACGGCAATTTTGACACACACACGGAATTAAGTATGGATCGTAAAACTGAATTTACACATGGATAATACACATAGTGTAAACACACCTTTAGCATTTTTTGAGGAATTTATCGACCGCATAAATAAAGAATTGAGTGTGTGCACTCGATAAACATAGTTTTTCTCTCATTGACATTTTTCCTTTGTTTTGAATAATTTGGGAAAATTTTCTAAGCTTGTTTTATACAAAAAAAAAATTAATAAAAATATACGCTTCTTTAGGCTGATATTAAATACACTTATTTTGTCTACAAATAGTTTATTAAAAATCTGTTGCCATAAGTCGTTTCGCCTCAAATGAATGAAAATTTGCTTGAAGTACAAATACGTAACACATGTTCGTCTAAATCGAAATTTGTTTTGAAGCAGGGCGTAAATGTATTAATTTTTAATCCAATTTCGACGATTTTATACTAAATTTATCTGGCAACTATACTTACGATCGGTAATCTGATTCTGACGCTTAGTTTTTATGTATACATACTGTGTTAAGTTTGGCTTGTGCGTTCAGTTGATAAAGTAATTTTTTACAAAATGGATAAAGGTAGCGGAAATGTCGGACATTCACGTGGACGAGCTACGAATTCAAATTCGCAAGCAGGTGGTGGCAATGGACGAGGTAGACGAAATCAGGGACAAGCTAGAGGCGGGTTGACACCAACTGGTAACGCTGGTGCAGCACCATCTGCTTGGGGCAATCCAAATGCTGGTGCGGCTCGTGGTAATCCAAATCCGGGTGTAGCTCGTGGCAGAAATATTCAACAAGTGGGTGCACCCCGACCTGCTGCAACACCAGCACAGGCTGCTTGGGGCAATCCTTCCGGTGGCTTTAGCCAGGGAGCTGCGCCTCAACCCGCTGCAACAGCAACTCCGCAACAGCGTCCAACAGCACCCGCTGCACTTGTGCCTGCTGCTGCTGCTGTTGAAACATCTTCAGCCGTTGCAAAAGATGGCACTCGTGGCGCTGTTCGAGGCAAACGAGTTATTGCAGATCTTGTCGTTTCACGTCCCACAAATCTTGCTACAAAGTGTGGAACATCTGGTGGAAAAGTCTCAGTAATGGCGAATTATTTTCGTATTCTAAAAAAGCCAAATTGGTCAATCCATCAATACCGTGTCGATTTTAGCCCAGATGTCGATGCTATTCGAATTCGTCGTGCTTATTTGGGGCATCATAAGGAACTCATTGGTGGTTTCATATTTGATGGAACTGTTTTATTCTGTACAACTTATTTCGCCGATCCAAATGGTCAAATAGAACTTCTTACGAAAAATCGTGAAGGAGAAACAATTCAAATAAAAATTAAACATGTTGGCATTGTTGATGCCACCGATATTCAACATATTCAAGTACTTAACCTCATTGTACGCCGTGCAATGGAGGGTTTAAATTTGCAATTAGTTGGTAGGAATTTTTTTGATCCGCAGGCAAAAATTAATTTGGATAGTTACCAAATGCAAATTTGGCCGGGTTATCAAACTTCAATTCGGCAACATGAACGCGATATTCTAATGTGTGCTGAAATTGCGCATAAAATAATGCGGACTGAAACCGTTTATCAAATTTTGGGCAAATGTTGCAATTTTGCCGATTTTCAAACCGCGTTCAGGCATCGAGTTGTCGGAACAGTTGTATTAACAGATTACAACAATAAAACGTATCGCGTAGATGATGTCGACTTCCAATCATCACCCCTCTCAAAGTTTCCAACTAAAGATGGCGAAATTTCTTACATGGATTATTATAAGAAGCGTTATAACATTCGTATTCACGACGTAAAGCAACCAATGTTGGTTTCTCGACCAACCGAAAAAAATATCCGTGGTGGACAGATTGAGTTCATAATGCTGATACCAGAATTATGTCGTGCAACTGGTATAACTGACGAAATGCGCAATGACTTCAGGCTTATGAATGCCATGGGAGAACATACGAGACTTAAACCAGATCGACGCATTGAACGTTTGCGGCAATTTAATAATCGCCTACAAACTTGCAAGGCCAGCATGGATGTTCTTTCTCAATGGAACATGAAACTGGATGTGAATTTGGTTGAATTACCAGGTCGGGTATTGCAACCCGAAAAAATAGTGTTTGGCAATCAAAAGAAAGTACAATGTGATCGAAATGCCGATTGGACGCGTGAATTTCGGACATCATCTATGTTTTCTCATGTGGACATTAAACGCTGGTATGTTATTGTACCAAGTCGCAATGTACGAGAAGTTCAAGACTTCGTCAGAATGTGCATACGTGCAGCAAATGGAATGAAGATGCATATATCTGAGCCCATATAGTAAGTAAATTTTGTTAAAAAAAAAAAAAAAGTACTGAAAATATATTGTATTCCATTACAGTGAGGAAATGCGAGATGATCGAACAGGATCCTATTCTCAAGCTATTGATAATGCAACTTCTAGAGATCCACAAATTTTGTTGTTGGTTCTCATAAAAAATAATGAAGAAAAGTAAGTACAGACACCATGACTTTATAAATTTAACACCTGCATAAATCATAACAAAACGCATAATGGTACCCCGTTACCTAATCATGTGTATTTTGTTTCGTTTACAAATGCACAAATTCTTCATTCAATTTTTTAAATGCTCGATTTAAATTTATTTAAAATAAAAGAGGAAATTAGGCTTTTTAGACGTCTAGTGTTAATATATATGACCATTAAAAAAGGGGGGGGGGGGGTGGTAATTTTAAAACTCAAGTGGTATTGCCTATTTGCTTTTGCTCTAAAAAAAAAAAAAAAGGTCAAAAGTCAATATAAAGTTTAGGATGAAATATCTAAAAGAAAAAATGTTTATGCTATTTCTTTTGGGCTATGATGGTCAGCTTAGTTTTAAATAAAATAAAACAAAATTTATTGCATCTCCACTCTACGTTTCGTTGACGGTTTTTCAACTTCATCAGGAGTGTATAAAAATTTTTATTATTAATTTGATTAATCCAAACTTATATAACCTGACAATATAAAAATTTTTATTATTAATTTGATTAATCCAAACTTATATAACCTGACAATATAAGTTTGGATTAATCAAATTAATAATATAATAAATATTTTTATACACTCCTGATGAAGTTGAAAACCCGTCAACGAAACGTAGAGTGGAGATGAAATAAATTTTGTTTTAATTTATTTTAAAAAATTTTATTATTAATTTGATTAATTCAAACTTATATAACCTGACATTATAACAATTTTTATTAGTTGATTAATCCAAACTTATATAACCTGACAATATAAGTTTGGATTAATCAAATTAATAATATAAATATTTTTATACAATCCCTGATGCAGTTGAAAAACCGTCAACGAAACGTAGAGTGGAGATGAAATAAATTTTGTTTTAATTTATTTAAAAAATTTTTATTATTTATTTGATTAATCCAAACTTATATAACCTGACAATATAAGTTTGGATTAATCAAATTAATAATATAAATATTTTTATACACTCCTGATGAAGTTGAAAACCCGTCAACGAAACGTAGAGTGGAGATGAAATAAATTTTGTTTTAATTTATTTTATTTAAAACTTATAAGCTGACCATCATAGCCCAAAAGAAATAACATAAACTCAAGATAACTGGTCATAAAACAATTCAAGAAAAAAATTTGTTTTAATTTTAAAAGAAAAAAATTTTTTTTTAATTTTAAAAGAAAAAAAAAATTTTTTTTAATTTTAAAAGAAAAAAAAAATTTTTTTTTTAATTTTAAAAGAAAAAAAATTTTTTTAATTTTAAAAGAAAAAAAATTTTTTTTTTTTAATTTTAAAAGAAAAAAAATTTTTTTTTTTTTAATTTTAAAAGAAAAAATTTTTTTTTTTAAATTTTAAAAGAAAAAAAATTTTTTTTTTTTTTTTAATTTTAAAAGATGTTTTGCAGATTGCTTTTTTTTTATACCCTCCACACCACTGTGCAGAGGGTATACATATATCACTTTATCATTGCGAGACCCCATAATTTATATATCCTTGATATCCTTGATATTAACTCGGGTCGATATAGTGATGTCCGTCTGTCTATTGAAGTTACCCTAATTCACATATAACCTAACTTAGGACAATAGTGTTTTTCATTACTTCGGACAGGTTGGTATTTGAAATGGGTTAAATCGGTCATCATTGTGCCATATATGGCCTAAAATATGGAGACACACCTCACTGTGTTTGTTGTAATAACTAAATTTATCAAATTTGTTACTTTTTAAAATATTGTTCACATTTGTTATAAATAGTGTAATAAGTCCAGATATTAATGTAAACGTAAAAGCTTGGGGTCTAATCGTCGCATTCGTGATCGAGTAAGCTTTCGTATCGAATGAAATTTCGAAACGTATCGAATAGCCTAATCACGGCATACGATTAGAATCGAAATGAAATCTAATAAAAATTGTAAAAGATTAATTTTTAATGTAAATAAAGAAAAACACATGTTTAATGAAAATGAATTGAAATTTTAGAAATTGTGGTTTTAAAGACAGTGGTTTTAAAGGAATTTGAACTACGTAAATATACGCTTTTAAATTAAATAATATTAATAAAATAAAATGCTTCTAAAATAAAATATACTTCACGTATTGAATATGAATTTATAAGTTAAAATATCAATTTTGATAAAAAAAAAATTGAGCTTGTATTACTTCGACAGATAACCATTTTCCTCTAGCATTTCTAGTTCAACTGATTTTATTTCATAATCAATCTTTTTTATTGAAATATTAGCAACATGTTCTTCTTCCTTTAATTTTAACTATCTTTCTTTTATATTCAATGTATGCTTCGTTGGGAATCTTCATATTTTTCGATGTGACACCTTGGAAGGTCTAATTTAAATTCACGTTCAGTAACTTTTTTTTTGCTTTTATAATGGGTTCCTTCTCTACTGCCTCAGGTTCATTTATATTTTCGTCGTCTTCCTCATCTAACATATCATTAAATGCTTTTTCGATATCATCAGCACAAATTTGTTTCGTAGTTTTAGAAGAACCAAAAGATTTGTTCGATGAAAGACCATCACCAGAAACTCTTATACCGGCAGCCTGAAGAATTTGTTCTTCTCTTTTTGGATGCCTTATTGAATGACAGCTTTTTTGACATTGTGTTTTTGGTCGGCATAAACCTAGAAAAATGTATCTATGTACGTATAATTGGAACACTTAAAAAACACCTCAAAATAATTGTACCTTTCTCCACATTTTTCATCTTTAACTGGAGGGCCAAACTTATTTAGTTGTATTGTAAGCTGATCCCATAATCGCTTTGAAACAGCTTTTCCCTGGCCACAATTAGGTAAAATATTTTTTGCCAAATTTGGGTGCTCAATCATAAATTCAGCCATGAGTTCCTTTTGTTTGCCAATTATTTTAAATATATTTGCCCTGAAAATTTTTAATTAGATTTTTGAAATTTTAATTTAGTTATTGTTTTATATATCCCGCTTTTATTTTTTCGCTTGTTGTTCTCAAGAAGTTTAACACTTTTGTTTACGATTGGCTTTGTCGTATCGAATGACATTTAGAAAGAAGACACTCGATCGATCACTCGTTATCGTATGCCATCATCTCAAATTTCGATACTACTTACACGATAGCGAATGCCGTGATTTCAAAATGAAAAATTTCGATCAAATTCACTCGATCACGTATGCGACGATTAGACCCCTGGTGGATGATATCAAAGATTCGATATATCCGATTTAACCCTTAGAAAGTCATCCTTATTTTTTGTACACTAACGTCATCCTTCGTCATTTTGACTACAACCGATTTCGAGTTGCTATAAAAAAAATATCATGAGTGTTGACCAAAACTGATTTAATTTTTATATTTATGTAATTTTTAATTAATATTAAAAGAAATTCAAACCATTTTATTATTGTTTCAACTCAAAAATGAGATGAAAACAAACAATAAAAATATGAATAAAATCGAAAAAAAGATCTCGCTCGTCGTTTTGACGAAGGATGGCGGTGCAGGGTTAATACTCTTGTTTAATAATTATTACTTAGGAGCCAATACGCTACTTTATTTACCTTTCCATTCTTAAGATCTTATGTCATAGACCTGTGACAAATGAGTTCTGAGAGGAAATCTGAATCTGTATAAACTTAAATCTCATCCCGTCTGTTTCTATAAACACGGTATAATAAAGATATATATATATGTCCTTTATTTAATTAGATATAATATAAATACAAATTGTTCACGAAGAACATAGGGCGTCGAATATATAAAATAGATCTGGGTCAAATATCTATAAAGTCGGTTTTATTTTAAGAAAACTATAGCCGTTGATTTTGTAAATAATTTCATTCATGTCATTATTTTGATTTTAAGTTTTTATATAGATTTGAATGAATAAAGGGGATACTGGACTGATGTTTTATGGAAATTTTTTTCTTTTATTGTCGAAGCAAATAATTTGTACTTAATTTTAATAGTGCTTAAAATAAAATTTCATACCTAAGTTCCGATACACTATTCTATCGAACACCAACAACAATTATCGAATGTTCGATAAGATCTTCACTCGCTCACAACTGCCTTAGCATCTATTTTATATGGGTCATTTTATAAGATAATGACCATGTTTCAAAAAAAAAAAAAAAAAAATAATACAACACAAACACAAAATTATTAATAGGTTCACAATGGGTTAATGCATTTCAAATTTTGAAATGTTAAAATTTTGAAATTTCAAATAAAAGTCGTTGACATAAGCTTTAAAATGATATATATATATTCTCAAATCCAATACTACATAACGAAAATATATACCAATCAATATCAAAACTTTGGAGGTCCATAACTCAGAATATATGTATATGGTCCGCCGCGAAAAAAATATTTTTCTAAATCACCCCAAAAACCACTTACCCCTCTTAAAAAAAAGGTCAATCGCCCCTAACTAGAATTGTGCCCAATTTTTTTTTTTTTTTTTTTACATACATATATATTCCGTTACATATTTGAATCTTCCAACTTCGATGCTGTATGCATTTCAGAAACATGGTTCAATGCCAAGGTCAATGATGACTGTTACAGATTGCGGGGATATAAGCCCTTCAGAGTGGATAGAAAACAAAAAAAGGGTCTTAAGGATAAAAAAGCAGGTGGTGTTGCCATATATGTGAAAAATAATGTAAAATGTAAAATTAAAAATAAATCAAAAGATGATGATGGAATTGAGTTTCTCTTTTTAGAATTATTCAATAGGAACGAAAAAGTATTGCTAGGAAATTTCTATAGACCAAATAAGAATATTAATTCAGAAGCTTTTTTCTGGAATTACCTATTACCGTGGGTACACAAACATTATAATAGCTGGTGATTTTAACAGTAACATTTTAGTGGAATCTACGTTTTCAGATGAAATGCTATATCTTGGCCTAGATGATGTCAATAAAACTACACCTACACACTATTCCACCAACTCAAATTCGCTCCTTGATATATTTTTCACCAACTGTTTGTCAAAAGTTCTTTTGTTTGAACAGATATCAGCGCCTGTGTTTTCTAAACACGATCTTATATTTATCACTTACGATTTTAAACCAGACACAACTGGTGAAAGTTATAGCTATCATGACTTTAAACGTATTAATTATTTAGCTTTATATGATAAAATTTCACAAATTGATTGGGATTGTACATATTATATGCCATCTGTTGATGAGCAGCTTACCTTTATTTAAACAAACATTGAACAACTCTTCAATGAATTTGTTCCTCTTAGAACGAAAAGGATAACAACAACTGACAACCCATGGTTTACAGTTGAAATTAATTGTTTAATCGAACAACGTAATATTGCTTATGCAAGATGGAAGAGATTTAAAACCCCCCGAACTACAGACTGCATTTCGATCCCTTAGAAATAAGGTTACCAGAAGCATTAGGATTGCCAAATCGTCCTACTATAACAAAAAAATTTTCAAGTTGCTTAAATAGCAAGGCAAGATGGAGTGATATACGAAATGTAGGGATAATTACCAAAACCAGAGATAATACTGTAAATATAAATGTTGAGGAATTAAATTACAAATTTACAGATTTACCAAGGCCTACTGCTAATGTTGAACATTACAGGAGCCATGCCATTTCAAACGTTCAACACCAATTTCAGTTTAGTTGCTTTACTGTAACTGAAATATACGAAAGCTTCCTCAGTATAAAGTCTAATGCTACTAGCTGTGATGGTGTTCATCCAAGATTCATAAAAATTGTGTTCCCTATACTATCCTACCATATATTACTAACATGTTCAATTCAATAATAACTAAATCGACGTATCCCACTCAGTGGAAACACGCTAAAATTTGTCCCTATACCCAAAACGAATTTCGTCCAATAGCTATACTACCCTTTCTATCTAAAATACTTGAACGTTTAATGCACAACCAATTCAGTAGATTTATTCAGGATAACAACTTGCTTACTCCCAGACAATCTGGTTTTCGTCCACAACACAGTTGCGTATCTACTTTGATTGATGTAACAGAATATATAAGATCACAAATTGATGGTGACAAAGTTGCCTTCTTAATTCTTTTGGATCATTCTAAGGCATTCTAACATTAAAGTTAAACAAAATATTTAATATGTCTACGACAATCCACTAAGTTGATGAATTCATATTTAACAGAAAGATCACAATCGGTTTTCTGTGGTAAACAAATGTCAAGTAGGATCGAACTTACAAGAGGTGTACCACAAGGTTCTATCTTAGGGCCATTGCTGTACTCAGCTTATGCCAATTATCTTCCGAATCAATTACAATATTGCAATGTTCAAATGTATGCGGACGACGTCCAACTCTACATTAGCTGTACAATATCGGAAATTGATGATTGCGTACGTAAAATTAACGTTGACTTACAAAATGTTAGGCTCTGGGCTACAACCAACGGATTATGTCTCAAGCCAAGTAAGTCAAAATGTATGTTAATTACTATAAAAAAAATCAGTTTATTCCAAATATTTCTGATATAATTCTGGGTGAATCAAAAATTAATTTTGTGGATAAGGTAAAGAATCTTGGAGTCACATTTAATAAATATTTACAGTGGAATGACCACGTTATTATTACAACCGGAAAAATATATGGTATGTTAAGAAACATGACGCACTCAGTGGTTCGTACCGTCAGAATGCTTCTGACTAAAACATACTTAATACCAACTTTACTCTATGGTTGTGAGTTGTTCTCAAGCTGCAACCAGTATGCGTAAACTAAACGTATCTTTTAATAACATTGCGCGATATAAAGGGTCCGCCAAATAACTTTTTTTTTTTTTTTTTTTTTTTTGAAAATGCTATTAAAAAAAAACTACTGAATATTATCTCAAATTTCTTTTTTTATTTGAAAGTACAATCCTTCCGGTTAATAATGGAAAATAATTTCATTCAAATGGCTGCCTCGGCTGGCCATGCAGTAGCCTACACGATCGGTCCAATTTTTAAGCACATTATCGATTGTGTGCAACTGTATTTCACCAATGGCTTCACGAATATTGCCCTTTAAAGCGTCAATTGTATCTGGCTTGTTGGCGTAACACTTATCTTTGAGGGCACCTCACAAATAATAGTCCAACGGTGTCAAATCGCAGCTCCGAGGTGGCCAAACGACATCAGCTCTGCGGCTGATAATGCGATCTTCAAAAACAGGGCGCAAAACATCGAGTGTAGCTTCGGCTGTGTGGCACGTAGCGCCATCCTGTTGAAACCAAATGTTGCCAATATCCTCCTCTTCAATTTTTGTGAACAAAAATTCGTTCAACATGGCCCGATAACGATCGCCATTGACTGTAACGGCCACTCCTTGCTCATTTTCGAAGAAAAATGGTCCAATTATGCCTCTGGACCAAAATCCGCACCGAACAGTGACTCGTTTTGGGTGTATCGGCTTTTCAATGTATGCGTGCGGGTTTTCTGTGCCCCAAATGCGAACCAGAACCAATTGGACTTTGTATGGCGTCATACCAAGCTCTTTATGCAAAATTCGTCTCAATGATGCCTCCGAAATGTTCAATTCTTGAGAACGACGGTGAATTGATGTTGATGGCGCTTCACGCACACTTTCTGCCACAGCAGCAATATTCTCGGGTCTACGCACTGTTTTTGGCTTTTCACGCTTTGGTTAATCGATGAGGATGCCAGTTTCTTTCACTTTTTTCACAAGATAACGAACATACGGAGCTGACGGTGCTTCTCTTCTTCCTAAATCCGTACGCAATTTTCGCACACATTCTGCAACATTACCATGATTTTCAAAGTAATGTCGCAATATTTCCCAGCGTTGTTTAAGCGTATACACAACCATATTCGTTCAGCGGAAGGATAAAACTAATTATCTGTCAAATCAGACATGAGCTAAGTGTTACCATTCACGAAATAAGCACTAGTTGAAAAAAAAACGTTAGATGGCGGACCCTTTATATTTGGCATACCACGACTTGGTAGCGTATCTCTCTACGCTAAACAAATTTATGGTGTCACTTTTGAAAACCTTTTGAAGTGTAAATCACTAATATACCTGCATAAAATTATTTACTCAGGCCAACCTAAATACCTTTACGAAAGACTAAACTTTTTTAGGTCTGAGAGAGGACGGCGTATTATTCAAATACAACATAAGGCTCAACTTTCGGAGTTACACTTTTATATTAATGCCATACGAATTTGGAATCGACTACCCCCTCACTTGCAAATTATCAGCAACGCAACTAATTTTTTTTTTCTTTTATTATTTTATTATTTGAATTTATGTTTCTTTTTTCTTTGTTTTGTTAGTATATTAGGTTGTATTTTATTATTTTATTTTTTCTTGTACATTGTAAAATATAACTATGTATAGTATTCAGTACTTCTATATAAGATTAATTCTTTGTACTGAATTATAATTTATGAAATTCAATAAATAAAATAAATAAATAAATATTCTGATTTAGGAGCAACCTTATACATCAAACGAAAGGTCTCAAAGTGCTGTGTTCATAAAATGCAAAAAAATTTTGATTATTATTCTCTTTGAAGTCATAGGGTGAAAATATTCAAAAAAGGGGAACAATGGGGAAATGTTCTCCCACTTTGACCTGAAAGAAATCAATGGCTGCAATTTTTTGTGATTTACGAGGGCTCGATTGATATATATAAAAAAAAAATACACTTTGAAAAAAGTTCGAATAAAATGCGACATATTTTGTCAGAAAAGAAAAGGGCATTTGTTATACCCTATACCACTATGTGGTTTGGGTATAATGACTTTGTGCTGCTGTTTGTAACAACCAATAATATTTGACCTACACCCATCTTTAATTATACCGATCGAATCAGAATCACTATCTGATTCGATTAAACGATGTCCGTCCGTCTGTGTGTCCATGTAAACCTTGTAATCAAACTGCAGGTCGCAAATATGAATATATTTTGATGAAATTTGGTATTTGATCTTTTATCGGCCATGGGATGAACGCTATTGAATCGGTCCATGTTCAGACCTAGCCCCCATACAAATGACCCCTATGAAATCGACATAAATTGCCATAAGATCGAAATTGTCATATAGATCTTACTCAAATTGGGTTTGTATGCGTTTATTACATCCATTAATGAGTAGTCTAAAAATGATCCCTGAGACAACTGTTAGTCATAGGCCCCACATAGAGCTGCTTCCCGATCTTCACTTAAATCTATCAAAAAACAAAAATATTGCACTGATTCTTCTCAAATTTTGTTTGTATATATTTTTGCAAAATACAAGAGACTTTACCAAACATGGTCAGGATCGGTCCATTTTTGGGCCTAGTCCCCATATAGGTATAGCATCAGATATGAACTTTTTCAGGGTCTCTAAACGCATGGTATAGTGTATCATATAGTCGGTTTCGACCGACTATAATTTTCTTGTTTTAGTTTTAGTTTTAATTTTTTTTTTTTTTTGCACTACCAACTGTGTTTTGGAAACAATGTGAATAGATGTTTTAAAAAAATTTAATATATACTCAAGTCTCTTTTTTATGCGGTTAATGCGTTCCGGAAAAAAATCGAATACAAAAATGATTGATGAGTTCCAATATTAGAAATACCGCATAACATCAAATATATGTATATGGAAAAAATATAAAGAAAACACTAACAAAAACCATATATTTATTTTTAAAATTCATTAATTACATTTAAATAATAAATGTAGAATATTACATACACTACCCAGAAAAAGTCTCCGCTCATAAGGCAATATTTCGCAAAAGTTTTTTTGATTTTATTCAATATTAATGTTATTGTAGTTATAAAAAACAAAATTTTGTCTTTATAATTCATAAAATAAATTAAATACAACCAGTTTTCTTTGAAAAAGTGATTAAGTACACAGAAAAAGTCTCCGCTCATGAAACAAGGCATAATAAAAACTACAACAAAAAGAGGATTTTTAGTAGCTAGTAGGGTAGCCACGACGTTTTAAAACTTCTGTCAGTCGGTTTGGCATTGATTGGACCAGCTTCTTCGTATCCTCCGACGATATTTGAGCCCATTCGTCCAAGATGACAGTTTTAAGCAATTCCTTGGTAGTGATCAATGCCCATAAATGCTCAATCGGGTTGAGGTCGGGTGATTGTGGAGGCGAATTTAATAGTTTTGGAGCGTTATAAAGTAACCAAAGGAGCCCAATCTCCGCAGTATGCTTCGGATTATTGTCTTGCTGAAAATAAATCTGCGCTTTATTTCATTTGACGCTTCAAAATGTTTAAATAATCAAATCTATTCATTATCTTGTCGATAAATTCGATGCCTCGAACTCCATTTAGCGACATACACCCCCACAATAAAACATCTCCACCACCATGCTTAACAGTAGATTTATTATTATTATTAGGAGTATTTACAATACTTTTAAATTTATTTGATAATGGTATGTATATTTTACCAATTATATATAGAACTCTAGCTATAGAACTCTATTTCTAACAAATTGTTTTATATTTCTTCTACATATATTAATATTTCTCTCATTTTTTACACTATTCGGTAGCATATTGTATAACTTTAGTCCCTTGAAGCAAAGTGATCGTTGCATAGCTGTTGTTGTAGTACAGGGAAGTCTGAAGTCATCTACATTTCTCAAGTTGTATGGTTGTATTTCTCTCACATAATTAAGCTGATCTATTAGGTATTCTGGTGCATTTCCAATTTTCATTTTCTGAACAAAGTTGATTGTGTTTACTTCCAACCTTTGTTGAATATTAAGCCATTTTAACGTGTCGAGCATTGTTTGTATTGGAGTGTATCGATTACATTTCAGTATTGAACGCATAGCTTTATTCTGCAATTTTTGTAGTCTATTTGATTTGTTGTACAGCATGTACATATATAAAATTGTAGAGCCAAATTCAAAATGTGTTACGTTATATATGTTTATTGCAGTTGTTAACAATATTTTATTTCTAACCCGATTTCCCGATTTTCTTACATATATAATCAATGTGTTGTCTGAATTTTAAGTCCTTATCGATTATAAAACCGAGGTATTTTATTTCATTTACCTTTTCTATTGGTTCATTATTTATTTTAAAGACTGAGTCGCTGTTCATATTAATTTGTAGCATTTTTGTTTTATTTTCATTTAGTTTTAGTCTGTTAATTTTTAGCCAATTATTTATTTTATTTATGTCATGCATTAGTTTATTCGTGCATTGTTCTTCCGCATAAATTAATGTGTCATATGCATACAAGATAATTTCGCAATTGCTTAAGATGTTTGGTAAGTCGTTAATGTATATTATAAATAGTAGTGCTCCTAGAATGGAACCTTGGGGTACACCATACTCGTTGTAAATCTCATCTGATTTGACGCCATTAATCTTTGTTATTTGCTTTCTTTTTGTCAAATATGATTTAAACCACCTTAATTCGTTTTCCCTGATACCGTACATGTAAAGTTTTTGAATTAATATTTCTCTGTCAATGGTCTCGAACGCTCTTTTAAAATCCAGGAATATAGCCATAATTTTCTTTTTCTTGTCTATATACTTCCACCTATTTATAACATAATTGACTGGTCTCGCACGAGTATTTTTTTCTAAATCCTGACTGATAGTTTGAAAAAAGTTTATTTACTTCCATGTATTTTTCGAGTTGTTCCTTTACAATCCTCTCAATAATTTTTTCACATGTTTTCAGCGTGTTTATAGGACGAAATTCATCGCATCTAATTGTTTTCGCAATTTTTTCTACTGGTATTACCATTGAATATTTCCAACTATCAGGAAAAATCCCGCTTTCAAGCGATTTATTAATAATCTTAAGCATATATTTACCTACAATATTCCAATTATCCATAATTATTTTCTTTGAGACTTTATTAAAATCTGGTTTGTTCTTTAGGTTCATACATATTTTTTTAAGTTCTTGAATTGTTATTCCGCGGAATTTAAATCTATTATTTATCACAGGTATTGCACATTTTCTATTGTATCATTTATTGACAACGCTATCGACAAAATAATAGTTAAATTGTGTGGCTATCTGATAGTTATCCTTATATTCTATTTCATTAAACATCACAGTGTTTATCACATTTTTATTTTTCTTAAGAATTAAATCTTTAATTTCATTTCTTTCTGGTCCTTGGCATTATTTATTCTATTATTAACAAATTTGTTTTTCTCGGTTTCAATTTTATTTTTATATATATTTCTACTAATTTTATAATTATTCCAGGCTATATCATTGTTCTCTACTATAACTCTTTGATATTTAAAAACTTTCTCTCTTTTTAATGTCCTCAGTTCCGCATTGAAGCAATTGTTCACTTTACTTTTTTCGATCACTGTTTTTTTAGTTGTAAATTTCTTTATTGTTTTCTCAATACAGCCGTCGAAATGACCCACTGTAGGTATTTATGTCATCATTTACATTATATCTAAGTGTTGCACTGATCTCTCTGTTGTATGCTTGTTTATTATATTTAAAAAACTCAATTTCCTTTTTATTTATTGGCTCCTTATTCTCGGATGGAATTTCAAAATTTATGTCAATTGATTCATGATCTCCTATTTTATTCGCACTATTGTTTTTTGCTGATATGTTTTCATTATTAGTTATTATATAGTCTATTATAGTTTTTGTGTTTGGTGTTACTCTTGTATATTCATTTACAATTTGTTTAAGTCCATTATAGTTAAATATGTTTTCTAATCTGTTTTTGTAAGTTCCTTCCTTACTCCAATCGATGTTGAAGTCTCCAGCTATAATTATGTCGTATTGTGTTTCACATAAATCTTCGATTACTTGCTCAAATACTTCGCAAAATTCTGCTTCGCTACTACTTGGTGATCTGTATACAGCCATTATCATAATTTGTGTTCTCCTTAATTTCGCCATGTATACACTCATCCAGTACTTGTTGTCATAAACCTTCTCGCATATTTTCGATTTATTCCAAAATTTTGTAAAATATATAGTTACTCCGCCGGTCCTTTTTGAGTTTGAATATGCAATATAGTGATCATATTTCGGTAGCCTAATTTCATTCTCATCTATTTCCTTCGTTGCGTGTGTCTCCGTCAATATTATAAAATCTGGTTCTTGTTCATCATTTGTTAATTATTTCTTTATAACATTCTTTTGATTTGTGGTTTCCATGACATTTGAAACAAATTTCTTCATTTTTACATTCACCCGGTTTGTGATTGTATCCTTGGCATTTAAAACATTGTATTATATCGGTTCCGTCAAACACTCATCCTATGTTTAATTTTTGCACTTGCATTATCTTGTTATACGTTTCTTTATCAGTTTACATGCATCTAAGAGATTACGTGCATCTGAAGCGGTACTAACTTTTCTCCAGACAATCTGTCTTCCCTTTATTGCAATATTTGGTTTCGTCCGACTACAACACAGATTCCCAGAAATCTAGAGGCTTATATGTTCGTTTGCGAACGCTATTCGTTTCATATGATTTCGCAAGGAAATAAATGGTTTTCTTCTTGCCACTCGACCGTGATAACCAGGGGCCAAATCACCGCGTTCGATATCGAATAAATCAATCGAAATTCCATATTTGGGTTTGTTATTTAGAGAAGTTGGACAAACTTCAGCCCTCGTTTCACTTTTACTCTGAATTAGCTGCCATAATTCGTTACCTGTGGCAGAGTAAAATTAGTCTTAGTATTTTATTTTGGAAAAAAAAATAATTTCGATCGAAAAATTACGATAACGTATGCGGTGATATGGCCCCAGCTCTCTTTATCACTGAAAATTTTCTTTTGAAATCTGTCTTGAACATCATCTGCTATCTAGAAGCCGTTAAACGTGGGTTTATCTTTAACAGAGGTAATTTTTCGTATTTCCCGATCAGTTAATTTCCTTGGGCGGCCGGATCGAATCTTTGAAGTAATAACTCCTGTCGATTTGAAGGATTTAACCACGTATCGAACTGACGGATTCTGCTCTATCAATAAGCCTTCCAATTTCACGGAAAATTTTTAAATAATTTTTCTTTCGCCTACGCCCATTTCTTTAACCTTTCGAAGTATGCTAAAAATTTACACAAAACAGAATATCAGAAAATAATTGTTTCAATTAAAATAATATAAATATTACCTTCTGCCTGTGTCACAAAAACAAAACACTTTCTTTACGATGTCAAAATTAGAATAAACTATAGATTTGTGTTGTGAGCGCAGATTTTTGCTGCACGTGTTGCTGAAGCCTTAAGGCCTATTTAGCCACACGTTGTTAAAATGTATCTGTACCGTAAATGTAACGTTGGTATTTAGTGCAATTATAGAACGTAAAAAACGAACCAGCATATGTTGCTGTGTAAAATTAACCAAACTTTATCAGCTGTTCACAAATGTTACGTACAAACGTAGCAAAAATCTATTTTCAACAGATTGGGACGTTCCGGTTACGTGACAGTTGAGTTCGATAACTGCTCCAAATGCTTTTTCATGTTAAGAGCTGTATGCAGCTTGCTAAGGAATCAAAAACTTCATATAAAAAAACGCTTCAGAAATGCTTAAGGAATTTTTCTGTCTAAAAATTTCTGTTGGTAGTCTGCAGCTTTTTAAAAAAGTAGCATTGTATTTACTACTTTTTTTTAACGTAAATTAAGTTAGGCAACCCAGGCTTCGAGCAGGAATATCAAGTTTTTCGTTCTTTCTGAACGGAATTTTGACAGGAGAGGTAAGCGTAAACAAAGTGTAATAAGCTTAAAAAATTAGAAGTTCTTTTTCAGTTGCAAACATGGTTGTGTTTTCAATTTCAATTTCACAATTCTTAATAATTGACAGAAAACAGCTGATCGCTACTGTTCACTGAAAGGTACTTTTGTGCTTTTTTATACCCTCCACACGTCAGTGGCAGAGGGTATATAAAGGTTTGTCATTCCGTTTGTAACGCATCGAAAAACTAATTTCCGACCCCATAAAGTATATATATTCTTGATCCTTATCACAGCTCGAGTCGATATAGCGATGTCCGTCAGTCCGTCTGTCTGTTGAAATCATGCTCATTCACAAAAAAAGCCATCTAACTGGATAAGGTTACAAAAATATCATTTGCCATAATTCCCAGCAGGTTGGTATTGAAAATGGGCTACATCGGGCATCAATGTGATTAGATACGAGCAAAAATATGTAGATATCTCTAAAAAAAAAAAAAAACATAAAACCCAGTGTGTTGTAACAGTTTAGTGGTTGAACATAATAATTGTACAACAACATAAAAAAATGCCACAAAAATAATATGCATATATATTAACAATACCAAGAACACAATAACATAGCTCATGTTAGTAGTATTGCCACATATTTTTTTATCGTTATCACGTTATAATAAAAAAAAATCGCCAATATGAAAGAAAAAATGAAAACGAAAAATGGAAATTTTCCAATGGAAAATGAAGAATGAAAAATTGAAATGGAAATTGAAAAACGGAAAATAGAAAATGTAGAATAGAAAATGAAAAATAGCGAATAGAAAATGGAAAATAAAAAATGGAAAATGAAAAAAGAAAATTGAAAAATGAAAAATGTGATATAGAAAATGAAAAATGGAGAATGGAAAATGAAAAACGAAAATTGAAAAATGGAAAATGGAAATATAAAATGAAAAATGGAAAATGAAATTGAAAAATGGATAATGAAAATTGAAAAATGAAAAATGAAAAATGAAAATTGAAAAATGGAAAATGAAAAGTGGAAAACGAAAACTGAAATATGAAAAATGGTAATGGAAAATGAAAAATGGAAAATGAAAATTGAAAAATGGAAAATGGAAATGGAAAATCAAAATTGAAAAATTAAAAATGGAAAATGAAAACTGAAGAATGAAAAATGGTTAATGGAAATTGAAAATTGAAAAATGGAAAATGAAAATGGAAAATGAAAATTGAAAAATGAATATTAAAAAATGAAAAATTAAAAATGGAAAATAGAAAACGCAAAATGGAAAATGGAAATTGAAAAATGGAAAATGCAAAATGGAAAATGAAAATTGAAAATGGAGAATGAAAAATGAAAATTGAAAAATTAAAAATGGAAAATGAGAAATGGACAATGAAAATTGAAAAATGAAAAACGGAAAATGAAAAACGAAAACTGAAAAATTAAAAATGGAAAATGAAAATTGAAAAATGGAAAATGAAAATTGAAAAATGGAAAATGAAAATTGAAAAATGGAAAATGAAAATTGAAGAATGAAAAAGGTTAATGGAAAATGGAAATTGAAAATTGAAAAATGGAAAAATGGAAAAATGGAAAATGAAAAATGGAAATTGAAAAATGGAAAATGGAAAATGAAAATTGAAAAATGGAGAATGAAAAATGAAAATTGAAAAATGGAAAATGGAAAATGAAAAATGGAAAATGGAAATTGAAAAATGAAAAATTGAAAATGGAAAATGAAAATTGAAATATGAAAAATGTTAAATGGAAAAAGAAAATTGAAAAATGGAAAATGAAAATTGAAAAATTAAAAATGGCAAATGGAAAATGAAAATTGAAAAATGAAAAACGGAAAATGAAAAATGGAAAACGAAAACTGAAAAATTAAAAATGGAAAATGAAAAATGGAAAACGAAAATTGAAAAATGAAAAATGGCAAATGGAAATTGAAAAATTCAAAATGGAAAATAAAAATTGAAAAATTAAAAATGGAAAGTGGAACATGAATAATGAAAATTAAAAAATGAAAGATGAAAAATTAAAAAATTAAAAATTGAAAATGGAAAATGAAATATGGAAAATGGAATATGGAAAGAGGAAAATAAAAATTGAAAAATGGAACATGAAAAATTAAGATTGAAAAATGAGTAATGAAAGATGAAAAATGAATAATGAATAGCGAAAAATTAAAAATTAATAATTAAAGCTTAAAATTTAAAAATTAAAAATTAGAAATTAAAAATTCAAAAATAAAAATTAAAAATTAAGAATTAAAAATTAAATATTAAAACTTTAAATTTCTATATTTAGTTTCTTACATGTATTATTATGTATTTTTTTTTTTTTTTTTTTGTATTATATGTAGTGCAGATAAAAATAAAAATAATTCGTATAAAAATATTTTAAAATTAGCTTATTTTTAATAATAATAATTTTTAGGCAAGAATCATTTGAATTTTGGTACTCGGAATTAATGTTTCAGTATCGGCAAAAGTTTAAAAGTTGTAGCCGTACTCGACATTGGGTGAATATACAGTTTAAGACCAGGTGGAGGGTATCAAAAAATTCGGCACAGCCGAATTTAACACTTACTTGTTTTTCTTTAAGAAATATATGAAAATTTTCTGCAAAGATTCCTTAACAAGCTGCATACAGCTCTTAACATAAAAAAATCAGCTGACACGTTTGGTTAAGGTTACGTGAGGCTAACTAAGCCTTAACGGCAAAAATACCGCTAATAGCATGTTCAGACGGTAAAATTAACCACTTGATTCGCTCTCTGAATCATGATTGTGAACCTTGGTGTTCAGACGAGTGTTCTTGTTTCATTTTGACGTTTATATTTTTTGTGCAAATATTTGAAGATATCCTTCTACACTTTACGTTTCACTATTTCATTTTTTCCATTTTTATTTGAATATATATATGTTAATATATACTTTTTATTTGTTAAATGTTTCTGTTTATTTTATTGCACAAGTTAATTTTTTGTTTTTTCTTTGTTTATATATTTTTGACAGCTAGTTCAGATAAACTAACGATAATTTCTTATCAAACTTGGAGAGACACTCAATGTTTCTGGGTTCACAACTAGGTTCATTTTGAACCAAGTAGATTCGCTCTCAAAATTTCATATGGCGAATCATGTAGATTCAATCATGATTCGGGCGCAAACCGCGAATTTTGCTGTCTGTGTGAACATAGCATAACATCACAACAATGCAATAGAATTTTGTGTTCGCATTGCTAGAGACACGTGCAACAATATTCTATGAAAAACTTTTAAAAAATTAAATTATTAAACGTTCTAGTTTCTAAAGAAGAATGCAAGTCATTAGGAGCGGAGACTTTTTCTTGAAAGTGTATTTTCAGAATCACTAATTGATAAAAACTATACAAATGTGATGTTGTTAGCTCTATACAATACAAACTCTTAAACGGGGAATCCCCAAATAATAAATTATCGTAATTGGTATATACACGTTGCAAGACAAGGATATTGCTCATTTGCTAATCAGGAAACGAAGCCAACTATAAATCACAAAAAAAAAACTCTATAAATAGTAAAAAAAAAAAAATGCTAAAATGTTGATTTTGAAACCGGATAACTTAAACTAGCAGATTCCAGCGCTCGAAATTCGAGTGCAATTTCTATGAAGCTTTTTTAGCCAAATTAGCCAATTCACAAACCAACACTTTTATTGTTTATTATTATTGTGAATGAAGATAAGAAGCTCATTAACAAACACATTAACAAATTTAATAAAACACACATAGCATATGTGTAATTTTATGTATGTGTTAGTAGCAACTTTAAATGCAATTTACTCAAAATAAAGGAAAAAATTAAAAAATTTGTAAATCTGCAAAACGGCTAACAAGAAATACCTTTCAAATAATATACGTTTGGTCAAAATCGGAATAAAATGGTAGAACAAAACATCGGTCACAAAAAATCGCCTAACCTATTAATATTATCGATTCCTTATAAAAAGAGACCTGGGTGAATTTTTCTTTTTTGTATTTATTTTATTTTTATTTTTTTTTCTCAATCATAGGTATTCGTGTATCAAAAAGAAATGCTGCGTTGATAGACCTGTGGCATCTCAATGCGTTACTCTAAGAACAATTGCTCCAAGAAGCGAGAAAGCTTCTGCTGGACTAATGTCTATTGCTACAAAAGTAGTAATACAAATGAATGCCAAGCTAATGGGTGCGCCGTGGATGATTGATATGCCATTGCCTGGCCTGATGACAGTCGGGTTCGATGTTTGCCATTCTGCAAAAGATAAGAACAAATCATATGGGGCACTTGTAGCAACAATGGATATAAGGCAATCCACCAAATACTACTCCGCCGTGACCCAGCATCTGAAAGGTCAAGAGCTTTCTAATGAAATTACTATGAATATGACATGTGCTTTAAAGTCGTATCGTGCTGTACATGGTTGCTTACCGGAACGTATACTCTTCTTCCGTGATGGTGTTGGTGATGGCCAGCTACATCAAGTAGTCAATACGGAGCTGCAGTACCTCAAGAAGAAATTGAATGAGATTTATGTATCTGCGGGTGTTCAAACAGGCTGCCGTCTAGCCTTTATTATCGTTTCGAAACGTATAAATACTCGTTACTTTGTTAATAATCAGAATCCCGTGCCAGGTACTGTGATCGATGACATCATTACTCTACCAGAACGTTATGATTTCTTCCTGGTATCCCAATCAGTGCGTCAAGGTACGGTTTCGCCCACAAGTTACAATGTAATACATGACAATATGGGTTTGAGTGCAGACAGATTACAAATTCTCGCTTACAAAATGACTCACTTGTATTATAACTGGTCAGGAACCCTACGTGTCCCGGCTGTATGTCAGTATGCTCATAAACTAGCATTCCTTGTGGCCGAGAGTATTAATCGTGCTCCAAATAATGCCCTTGAAAATCAATTATATTTCCTTTAAATTCAACGCCATTATTCATTTCAATTTTAATCCCAAATCTATTAAGGTTGTTCCAAAGTGCTGAAAAAAGTGCCGAGGTGTAAGCAAAAAGTAGAAATAAGGGGTTAACACTCAGTTTTAGCGCAACGACTAAAGTTCTAAGATTTAATAAATTATACATTACATTTTTAAATACTTCAACAATTAATTGTATGTTAATCTGTCGATATCTGTTATAGTTATAATCTTAAAGTTATAATCTTGGTCCCTCGCACATGTTATTATTTTAACAAAAACGTTTCTTATCGTTAATCGATTTTTTTTTTTATTGAAAATTAAAAAATATTCCAGAATTTTAAATATCATCCAAATATGAAGAAATATTTTACACCAAATTTAATTACTAATTGAAAATCGTTACAATAACCATCGATATTTTTTGAAAAAGTTTATTTTTTAATTATTGTTACTAACAATTGTTGATAGAATTGAAAAACAAAATGTTTTTAAAGTAATTTTAAGTTATGAGTTACCATCCAAAGCAAGTTTTTGCCAGTTTTAATTATTTATCATTTAATTATATATCATTAATCGTTTAATATATCTAAGCGTTTTTTATAAATGCCATTTTCCAAGAAAATGGTTTCAATTTTAAATATTTTTTAACATGTTTTGAAATTTTTATATATTTATACTATATTTTTTTTTTTAAATTTGTGTATGCCATTCCTTAATAAATTTTTATAAAGGCAGTTATTTTATATTCACATTCTATACACATTAAAGCGGAACAAATGAACTTGAATTTAAATAAATAAATATTTTTATATTTGGCGCTATTTTACTTCACACCTGGGATTGTTTTTATTAAATACGGATTACAAATTATTTCCGATTTATGCAGGCAGGTATTAAAGAATTTGGAATTTCGTTAATTCTAACAATTCATATATTTTATATGGACAGTATAGTTATGTATAGGTGTAAAAACAAGATGGAAAATTATAGTCGGCCTAGAAAGACTATGAGATACCTACACCATGCGTTTAGATAATTGGTGTTGGACCCAACTAATTGGGTATAGAAAATAAGCATACGCCAAACTTGAATAGAATTTTTATTAATACTAGCAGATTCCAGCGCTCGAAATTCGAGTGCAATTTCTAGGCAACTTTCAACTTGGCCAATTCACAAACCAACACTTTTTTGGTTTATTGTGAATGAAGATAAAAAATTTAATAAACACATATGTAAAACTTTATGTATGTGTAGTAGCAACTTTAAATGGAATTTACTCAAAATAAGGGAAAAAATTTAAAAATCACCAAACAAGATTTAACGTAGACAAAGCAAACTGGGAAAAATTTCAACTAAACCTGAGTAATATACCACAGAGGCAGCTATCTTCAAACATAAACAAAGAAACTGCTTATATACAAAAAATTATAAAAGCGGCTGCAAATACCGCTATCCCATACTACAAAAATAATGAAAATAAAAAATACACATACTGGTGGAATAACGAACTAAAAGCCTTACGTGACTCTAAACAGAAGCTATTCAATAACTTCAAGAAACATCCAACCATAGAGAACAGAATATCATACAAAAAAGCAAACGCCCTTTTCAAAGTAAAATTTCAAAAAGAGAAGCATTTCTTGCATTCACAAGTAAAATCAACCCAAATACTCCAATTACCAAGATCTGGAACAACATTCGTAAACTAAACGGCATTAACTCATCCAATCAAATTCACCATATAGAGCACAATAACCAAACTATATACAATCCATTTGATATTGCGGACACTTTCGCAAATACATGGTCCCTACAATCTAATGATGAAAATTTTATGACTCCTTCAAAAATAACAAATACTCAGTAAATACTTCGGTTAGTTACGAACTAAATAATTTAACGAAACTTTTAGATGAAAACATAACCCTTTTCGAATTTCAATCTACCCTCCTTCTACTTAAGGGAAAAACACCTGGGTTTGACAACATATGTTACCCCATTCTAAAACACCTACCTCTAAATATTAAAGTGTTAATACTACAACTATTTAATTCAATTTTTACCACCGGAATTATCACTCAACAGTGGAAGACCTCTACAATTATACCAATACTCAAACCAGAGAAGGATAAAACATCAGTAGACGGGTATCGTCCCATATCTTTAATACCGTGTGCTTCAAAACTACTTGAAAAAATTATTGCAACCAGAATTACTTGGTTTCTATTAAAAAAGAAACTCCTAAATACTAATCAAGTAGCTTTCAAACCTAATAAAGGTACAGTCGATGCTCTTACACAGAAATCATTTATCCATCATATCCATTGACTTCGAAAAAGCGTTTGACCGTATTGGAAAACACACAATAATTATGCAATTAAAAGAATGGAGGTTTGGACCAAAAATTATTAAATTCGTATACTCGTTCCTATCAAATAGAAAAATACGGATTAAAGTCAACAACGTATACTCAGCTATAAAGCCCTTACATAATGGGATTCCCCAAGGATCTCCTCTATCGGTTGTATTATTTCAGATTGCGACTGATAGACTTAGTAAAATCATAGATAATAACAGATTCTTTAAACATGTTATATATGCTGACGATTTATACATAATATATAAACACAGACAAAATTCTGATATACAACAAGAAATTAATACACTTTTCATATCATTAAATGATTGGTGCAATGTAAATGGTGGTAAAATATAAATTCCCAAAACTAAATGTCTACACATATGTAAAAAGAAAAACTGTAATAATAAGAATATTGCAATCCAAAGTTACCAAATAGAAATCGTTGAATCTCTAAGAATACTAGGAGTTATATTTAATCGAAACTTTTCATGGTCCTCTCACATCGATTACTTAAAAAAATCCATTCAACCCCGTTTAAACATAATTAAATGCCTTGCTGCTAAAAACAGTAACGCTCATCCAGACACGATTTTAAACATCGTCCGCAGCCTGGTTTTAGCAAAACTAGATTATGGCTTAGTCATCTATGGTAAAGCTTCAAAAACTCAACTTAAAAAAATATATCCGATTTACAATTCCTCTATCAGAATTGCCCTTGGTGCGCTAAGGACAACTCCAATAAAAAATTTAATAGCGGAATCAGGATTACCCACATTGGAACAAAAATGTAATTGGCTAACATCAAAGCTGATCAAGAAAATTATTTTCCCTGCAGAACAGCTTTTCTTAAAACGCATTTCACTCATTCCAACACAATTACCACTTAGATTTCCGTCCACAATATATCTAGCCCTTAAACATGCTAAAAATATGGATATTGACACAAAACCACAAAAAGTTTATTTTTCCTCCGAACCGCCTTGGAATTTAAAAAGCTCCAGCTTTGTAGAAGATTTAATGACTCTACCAAAAAACTACACACGATCATTACTATACATCTCTATTTGAAGAAATTTCTTCTTCATACAAAAATAAGAATTGGAAAATTCTCTACACAAATGGTTCAAAAACAGATACTTCCACCGCAATGGCGATTATAAACGATAACCTTCAAACCGACTTTCTAGCAATTCTCGATCAGAGGTCTTCTATTTTCACAGCGGAAGCAACAGCTATTTATTATGCTATAAACAAATACAAAAGTTTTCCTGGTAAATACTTGATATGCTCGGACTCTAAATCTACAGTAACATCAATTCAAAATATCAATAAGAAAAATTCAATCATCTCTAAAATTCGAGACATCCTAATCAAGTATCCAACCAAATTTAAAGTCATGTGAATTCCTAGTCAGTATATTGGGAAACACATTAGCCGATAAAGCCGCCAAATACGCTACACATGCACCAATTATAGAATATCGTTCTACAAACAAAAAAGATATTCACAAATTTATTTCATATTACATTAATGAAATGGATATCGATGAATGGGCAAACTACCAGCATCACTACAAAATCATCAACCCTAATAAAATAAAACCAACATATCCCCATAATACGTCTAGGTTGAATTTACAAAAATACACCAGATTAAGGCTATGTCATACCTACATAACACATCGACATATTTTCAGTGGATCGAGACCAGAAATTTGTCCGCTTTGCAACACAGACATCATAAGTTCAAACCATTTAATTTTCAACTGCAGTTCCATTAATGAAGCCCAAATCAACCTATTGGGTAAACTATGTTTACCCGATTTGCTACGCAATGTAAACATAGAAAATATAAATTTAGTAAAAAACATATCACCTTATATAAAAATAATTCTCATGTATATAAAAATTGGGTCAAAAACCTCTGTCGTTAGTACCTAATAAAATAAATATATTTATACTCATAATTTATTATGATTATAAGTGCTGTTAAATAAATAAATAATTTAAAAATCTGTAAATCTGGTGAACAGCTAAAAAGAAATACCTTTCAAATAATATACGTTTGGTCAAAAGCGGGATAAAGCGATAGAGCAAAAAATCGCCTAGCCTATTAATATTATAGATTTTTTGCCTGCAAATCTGAAAAAGTTAATCTCGGATGCTATATTTATATATGCAATAGGTCGAAAAATGGACCGATCCTGACCATATGTGGTAGTCTTTTATTTTTGGCAAAAACAAAGTAAATTTGAGAAAAATCTGTGCAATATTTTTTTGTGGATAGGTTTCAGTGAAGAACGGGAATCAGGGGGATTATATATTTCGATTCGAATGAAAAATTTCGTACAAATTGTACTTTGTAGTACGCTTTCGTACTATTATTTCGATTTCAATTTTCGAAAGGAAATTCCTTCCGAAAATATTTTCGTTTCGAATCGAATTACATAATAACTAACCCTCCAGTTTTATATGGGCGCTATGTCTAAGAATTGTCCTATAGGTTTTTTTTTGGACTACTGGTTAATGGATGTAATAAACACATACAAATCCAACTTGACCGAGATCTATATGCGCCCATATTCTATAAGTCGTCATCACTTTGAAGTCATCACGTTGAGACGACGTCGATGTCACCTCGACGCTAAATTGATATTTTCTAAAAGTATCAACACAACACTTCTAGATAATATCAATTTAGAGTCGAGGTGACATCGACTCAATGTGATGACTTTAAAGTGACGACGACAACGACTTACAGAATATGGGTGATGATAATTTGGATTTTATGGCAATTTAAGTCAATCTCATATGGGTCATTCTTGTGGAGACTAGGTCTGAACATGATGCGGAGAGAACTTTACTTCGATCGAAAATAAAATTATTCCATGTTAAATTTAGGTTAGGGTTAGGGGCTTTTGGGGTGATTCTAGAGAAATAATTCTTTTTTTTGGTCGAGCCTATTTTCGGAGTTATGGACCGACAAAGTTTTGATTTGATTTCTATATAACTTTGTTAGTTTTTATCGGATTTCATATATCATTGGAAAGCTTACTTGAATGCCTTTTTTTGGGTATTTCAAAATTCGACATCCATTAACCCGTTATGAACCTCTTTCAGTTTTTGTATTTTTTTAAATATTTTTTCCGGAATAAGTGGCATTATCTCATAAAATGTTTTATGTAATGCCGGTGTTTACAACAACCGAATGAAAGCTGGGTTCATTAGCTTCATTTTGATGTATATCGTGACCTGTTAACCCTTTTAGGGCTGAATATATTATCGATGTTACGTACACTTTTTATTTCGGTTTAGCTTTTTTTTTTTTTTTGTAAATTAACCCATAATTTATTATACTATTCTACTATTATTAAACTGTCTTATTGTACCAAAAATATGGCAAACCGCGTTATTTACTGTTCTGATTGTACATAATTTGAATTAAAAAATAGGCTTTATTTTGAATTTAAATTTGCAGTGCAAAAATATGATAATATTAAAATTTTTTGTTATTCTGTTTTTCGTGTGAATTTTGAAATTTTATTGTTCTGTGAAAAAAAATTAATGTGGAAATAAACAAAATTGTGAAACTATATAGTGTTTTTGGATGTGAAGAAAATGGTAAAGTAACCAGAGAAATTATAAACCATTTGGTGGATTGGGGTTTGATCCCAAAAGAAGGGGAGTTTAGATGTCCACATGGATATATTCTAAAATTGAAAAAATCTCGCGATTTTTTCCCAAAAATTTTCATAATAGGACAGATAAATTTTCATATTAGGAAGGATAAATAATAGTATCCAAAAGTAATGGATATAAAGCGCCGAAGGCGAAAAATGTTCATAATAGAATGGATAAATAATAGTATAATAAATTATGGATTAATTAACCCAAAAAAAATCTAGACCGAAATGGACAAAATAATATAAAAACATTGGAAAAAATTGAAAGTGTAGATAACAGCGCTAACATATTCGGTCCTGAAAGGGTTAAGAGGTCAAGATATATGTACATCAAAATGAAGCTAGTGGACGCAGCTTTCATTTAGTTGTAAATGCATGCATTATAAAAAGCATTTTATGACATAATGCCACTTTTTCCGAAAAAAAATACAAAAACTCAAATAGGTTCATAACGGCTTAATGGATTTCGAATTTTGAAATACCCAAAAAAGGCACTCAAGCAAGCTTTCCAATGATGTATATATTGAAAACCGATAAAAACTAACAAAGTTATATAGAAATCAAAACTTTGTCGGTTCGTAACTCCGAAAATAGGCTCGACCGAAAAAAATATTTATTTGCCTAGAATCAGAATAAAAGGTACTACAAGTGGTAAAAATTTAGAACAGATCGGGTTGTCGACCGTAAACTCAACTTAAGCCAAAAATAAATAATTAATGAACAAAATAAATTGTTTATAACTCGATAGAACAAAACACTACTATATAAATACAATTAGTTCTAAATACTTAAAAAAAAAACTATTCGGCAATTATGACTTTAAAACAAATCTGGTAAGATATACGGCCGTATTTATAATGAAAACCTAGAGCGTATCTAGCATGAGTATTATTTATACAACCTTTTGAACACTGACTAGTCTTTAAATTAGTATATATATACTGAACATTTAAGTTATCCACGCCATTATAAACAGTAAATGTTGATATACCTACTTGAAATTTATATAACCCTATTAACATTTAATAAAAAAAGCAAAGAAAATCGTTAAGAAATCTCTTTGAAATTAAACAATTTTTTATTACAATTATATTAAAAACTGATTATGATTTTAAATTTCATCCACTAAACGAAAACGTTGATGCTGTTTTTCTGGAATAACATTAAAAAATTTCTTGTGTATCGGTTGATCTTCACGACCCGCATAGTGGCGTTGTACCCATGTATGATCCCAGTTCGGATCTAAAGTTTCACATGTAACATATACTTTACCATGTTCCATTGCAAACAATGTACCGTTGCGGCCAAAACCAACCTTAGAAAAAAAAGAGACAACCGATTTAATTTGAATATCACTGATTTGCATATTTTAAGCGGTACTTACATTTAAACCTGGATGAAATCTGGTAGTTAATTGCGTTGCCAATAAGGTTCCTTGTGATACATAATGTCCATCTTGCACACGCCATCCACGATGTTTCGGTCTGGGATGACCCTTCTTGTTGCGGGTGCTCCCACCGGTTTTCTTACTAGCATTACGTATTGTTGCTAGAGTAAAACACATTGACATAAGAAATTTTATAGTTTTCTTTAACTACAACTTACTTATTAATGGTTGCTCTGTTTTTAAACATGTTACTGATAGTTTTTGCAAAATAGTTACCGACATTTTTCTTTAATTTATTTAGTTTTTGTTAAGAAATCTATTAAAATTGTTCTTTGGTAAGGTTAATAATGGTTTCTGTGATCAGCTGATTCGAAAAATTTTACCATCACAAATATACAGTTTGAGTGTCTTCATTATTAGAGATGGTAGAATGAATCTTAAGTAACTTTATATAAATATATTAAATTTTATTGGATTTTTTAAAATTGTATTGTCCTACCTTCTCATGTAATTATATTTTCAAATGACCGTTAATAAAACCATTTTATATAAAAAAAATCTAACTTTTCTTTTCCTATACAACACGGTTAATTGAAGGCTCAACACGAAAGTTTAAGAGTAACTGCTATTGTAACTAAACTATTTGTTTATCGAAAAACGACTTTTCAGCTTACTGAGAAATGTTTCCATAAAATTTATAATTAAAATAAATAAAAATCATGGACTGTCAACCACCCATTACAATGGAAGATCCACAAATTATGGTACCTACATTAAAACTGCGAGAAAAAATACGCGAATTTACAAAATCTAACCGAGAACAATTACGCGCCAACGCATCCGATTCCTTACGATTCGGAATTGGGGAAATAAAAGATAGAATACAGGAATTGGGAAATCTCACAGAGAATGATGTTATCGGATTAGCAGGGCGTATGAAACGTCGTAAACATGCCACAAATGAAGATATGTATAGATTATCTCATGCCTTTTTGCAAGATGACAAGAATATACAATCATTTAATAAAATACCAGGAGCCATACAAATTTTAGTTAAAGAGTTAACCGGTAAGATAAAAAGACAATTTTCAAATATGAAACGTTAAATATATACTACATTCTAATGCAGGTAAAGATGCTGAGCGACAAGTAATGGCGGATGAATGTTTATGTAATTTGTCCTTGGGAGGCGCACCGGTATGTGAAAAAATAGCTTCTTTAGCTGGTTGTTACTTGATTACATATTTACACACCACTGAGACTCAATTAGTTCGTTTATGTCTGTGGACTGTCGCAAATATATTAGCTACTGGCCATAAAGGATCTTTAATTTTAATGAAAATGAAATTATTGCCCCAATTATGGAAATTTTATGTGGATGATTTAGTGGCCGATAATTTAGCAGACTATAGAGAAGATTCTGCTGTCTGTCTGCAAATAATAGCATTAAATTCTGGAACTCTTTTGGAACAAGATGATTATGATTATATTTTAAATCATTTTCATGAAAAGACTTCCACCTGTATAGCTGGGGAATACCACCTACAAATTGTCTTTTATATTATTTTTGCACACCCTGATTTGGTGGCCAATCTCTCCTCTTGCCAAATGTTGTATTTAATTAATTATTCTTTGAATAATATTTGTAGTACAAATGCCTTTCAGACAAACACTCAACGCTTAAAGGTTCTATTTGCTATTCGTATTTTAGGCAATTTGTTAGCCTCTAATATTTCTTCGTATTCGGTATTGTTACAACAATTATCTACAGTTTGGCAATCGAATCTTATAGCCATTTTAAATATTCTATTCTCATATCGTAATCCTAATTTAAAACAAGAAGTTTTATGGTTTTTAAAAAATATTTTAACGTTAGAAAATGAAACAAATTTGTTAGATAAATTATGCATTCATAAAGACGATTATGAAAAGATAATTAACAATGATGTAGAATTAATGACTGCTTAGGAGAATTTTAAAACATGTAATTTATTTATGTATATTAATTAATGAATTCATGAGCATACAGTGTTTTGTCAAAATTAAGTTAAAACCCCTTTTTAATAAAAAAAAAATATTGTATAACAGTTTAAGATCAATCGTTTTCGCATTTTCTTTTTAATATTAACTATATTTTTGAAGTTATAGTATATAAGTTACACAATAAACTAAGCAACGGAAAACTTTTTTTTTCATAAAATATAAATACCTATATTTTCAGCTGTTGAAAAAACAAATTTTATATTTTCAATCAAAAATGTCCCTCATGTAGAAAATCGTAAAATATCCATTGTGATGTTTACCAAAGTCAATAAAAGTTAATACTAATAATTTTTGGAACAATAAACTGTCAACTTTGGAAAAAGAATCTTTTTGGAATCTCTTAAAAATTTTAAGAAAGAAATATCGATATATCGTATCGGAATCCCGATACGAAAATGTAATAATACAAATTACTACACGCAAGAAGAACAATATGAGACTTTAGCTCACGTATTTAAATCAAATCACTTACTTTCAGAAAATATTAGTGATCCATATACCACTAATCTTGTAACTAATTCTATAAGCAATTTTAGCACCATAGTACCTACTTTTCATAATGTTATACCAGTTTCAACAGATAAATTTTCTGCTATTATTATCAAAAAGCTAAATCAAAAAAATTCTGCTGGTATTAAAAGGGGTTAAATATATTTCTACAATAATAAACTCCTGCTGGCGAATGCATTATTTCCAAAAAATGTGGAAAAATTAAGAAATTATACCAATATAAACAACCAAACAAACCTGATGTCCTCTTATCGACCAATAAGTCTATAATCATCTTTAAGCAAGGTACTTGATTAAAGAAAAGCTCACAAATTTTATTGATTCAGAAAATATTCTACCTATACAATTTGGTTTCCGTAAGAATCATAATAGTACCCAGTCAGTTTTTAGAATTCGTAAACTAGTAAATTCAAATTTTAATACTGGGACATTTACTGGTATGGTATTCCTGGACACGATGGACTTTTTTATAAAATGATAAGACGGAACTTTCCAGTAAAATTTATTAAAATAGTTCAAATTTTTTTCTCAGAGCCATCTCTTAAGGTCTATATTGGCTCCAATCACTCAATACAGACTGAAGTTCCTGGTGGATGTCCGCAGGGTTCTTGTCTTTCCCAATTTTATATAATGTATTCACTGCAGATTTCCCAATTGTCGATAAGTGTGTGACTTCCATTTTTGCTGATGATACCGCTATACTTAGCTCACATATAATCACACTAGCCAATGTCCATAACTATTTTACGAAATGGAAAATTCAAATCAACACCTATAAAACCTCAGCAGCCACATATTTTCAATAACAATGTAATTTCCTGGTCCGATAAAGATCATTAATCATATATTATAAATAATGTAAAAAGATTATTGTATCTCCGCATAAATAGAAACTCCAAACTTAACTTCGAAAACAAAAGATTGTTATTTAAAACAATTTTTCACCCTATAATGTTCTATGCAGTGTCGATTTGGTCTACGGCTGCGCAGTGTCATATCAACAAATTACAAGTCGCTCAAAATAAACTACTTAAATTATTATACAATTTATATTAGCACTATCCAACTCCAGATGTATTAGCTCGGAATTTCCGTTTTATTAAAAATCGAAGAAAAAAAAAATTAATTTGATTTTTGAAAATTTTCTCTTTACATAAAAATATATAAAAAAAAGAAATTTTTTTTTAAAGTAGAAAAGGAGAGTTATCCTAACCTCCTTATAAATACTGTTATATCTTTATATGTAATTGAAAATAAATTGAAATATTTCAATGTTGGAAAAAAAAAAGAAAACTGTCTTTTCATCTTTTGTTTTTGTAAAAGAATTTCTAAAATAATTGTAAATATCAACAACGATCAACAATTTCCTATGCATTATATTTATTACTGGTGCCTATATTTTATTAATTATATATGTACATACCTAGATTGACTTAAAAAATATTAACCAGTCGAAGTGACTGATCTTTCGCCCATCTGTCGGTATGTTCATATAAACATTGTACACATAAGCTTTTGTCGCCTTAAGGGCGATCGCTATCAAAATTATTGGAAAGGATAATAGCGACAATTCGTTAAAATAATGCAATAGAAATTTTACCTTACCACCAACTTAGTTACTAAATCAGCATCATAATAAATCATTCTGTAGAGAGAAATACAAATAACCATACACCAATTTAACCGCATCATTAGTGTTAATATCTAAGATCATATATTATCAATTCCTTTTCTGAAAAATATAAAGTAGTTACATATGTAAGAAAAATTATTGGAACAATGTACATAGAAAAATCAGAACTCGATTTAAAATCGAAGCTATCGTTCGTTAGCAAATTCACATCACCTATTTTAACCATGGAGATGAAATTTTAGGACGTAGTATTTTTCCCCTTTAAATTTTACTAATAGAATATTTCTTTACAATTTTTTTTAAATTAAGGTAAAGTTTTTAATGTAAAAATTAAAATTTTTGTTATATTAATTTCAACATAGCAGGCACTTTACTTCACAGCCCTTTTTTGTACAAAAAAATGTAGAGGGTAAAATTTTCCACTATCTCCACAGTTGAACCAAATCCATTTGATTTGTATAAAAGGTATATACAAAAAAAATATCATTTTTAGATTTCCCTAATTTGTTTAATAAAACTTTTTGACAAACTTAAAATTAAATAAAATTATATTTAGATTTATTTTCTTAAAATAGTTCTTTTTTTATTAAAAAAAAAGCAATACATTTTAGATGGTCGAATGTAAATAAAGCAAACTTATCAGAGGGTTTGTAAAGAAATTCTGCAATGAAAAGAAAAAAAAAAACAAATATTTTAGACATAGAAATCTTTGCTAGAAAATAGTTTTATTTAGAAAGTAAACTCAGCTCAGCTATGGTAATAACTAGAAATCATTCAGTAGAAGTCTGACGGACTAGTGTCAATCGTCACTGTTTGTTATAAAATGAAGATGGTTACAAGTAGTTAATTACCTTATCTCAGGCTTAAGCAACCAACAAGCAGGCACCACCGGCCTTCTTGATTTTGTTTTCAGCCTTCTTGGAGAAGTATTTGGCCTTTACAATGACGGGCAAATTTGGGAAATGACCCCGACCCAACAATTTGTAGTATCCCTAGGATAGAAAAAAAAATGATATATTTTATTTCCAACTTAAAATTTTTTTAGGAATTTTACATATTTTAAAAAGAAATATTGAATCTGAAAGGCTTTCGCTACATGGGGAAAGCAATTGTACGGTCGCATTCAGTCCGCCCGACGCCTTGGGGTATATCTTCATGTTCAATATTTTTTTTATTGCATTCATTTTTTTTAATTTGGAAAAAAACTTACAAATTTAACTAAATCGATGACTGGAGCTTTAGGAGACTTCTCCTTTTGGAGTTCAGCAACTTTGTCAACACCAACCAAAGACCATATCTTATCCAAATTCATGGTAGGACAGAATTTGTGCTGACGACGTAAATGGAAATTCCTCATACCAACTTTGCCGAAATAACCGGGATGGTATTTGTCAAAGTTTATGCGATGGTGATGCATACCACCAGCATTACCGCGACCACCAGGATGCTTGCGGTGTTTGCCAATACGGCCATGACCATGACTTACATGACCGCGAAGTTTTCTCGTCTTCTTCCTCTTGATGTTCGACTATTTAAGAATACAAATAAAACAAAATTCTAATACATATTATATTCCTTTTCCAAATAACCACGTGCTTAAGTAAATACGAGTCGCCACAAATTTCACATAAAACCCAGTACACAATATATTTTTGTGAGGTTATGTTGAAACTAACTTTTTTAGAAGTATATCATATATTTATACACTTTAATAACTTTAACTTTCTGATTATCTACACAATTTATTTATACTTCAGTTTCTATATTTTATGTTAATTGTGTCAACTCGAGTAAAGAACTACGTCCACTCACCATCTTGTATTTTTTAGAAAGAAAGAAGTAAACGAAGTTGGCTGCATATTGAGCATACCAATTTTACTTTGAACAGTGTTTAGTTAACACATAGTTGTACTTTATTGAAATGGCGTTATTACACTATTGTCGCATGAAAAAAAACATTATAGCACGTTTACAGAAAGGAAAATCTATAGATTTTAATTCAAATCTATTTCAAAATCTATACCGTTTACATCTAACTTTTCTGACATTTTGTGAGATTTTGTTTCCACAAAATAAACAGCTGATTAAAATAAATCATATCAACTAGAAATATCAAAAATATTCAAAACAATAGGAAAATGGATATATGGATTTTATTATTATATTATTATATTAAATTTTGCGAAAAACACATCCGCATTTGTTCAATGTATTGTTTGAAACACAAAAACAAATGGGAATGGGCACATATAAGTATAAAAAATTATAACTTTTTCAATTACTAAATACTTTTTTTTATTCTAGAATCGTAATTTTTATTAATAATTAATATTTTATTACCTTTATATTCAACTTGTTTGCTTCTGTTTTTGTTTTTAACACATAGTTTTCAGTCACTGCTTTATAATTTTCTACTATAACATTAAAAAAAACACAGTATATCATCTGGTAGTCCCAAGTTTGACAAATTTTGTGAGATTTTCCTAAAATCTAGTAACGAGCAAGATTTTGTTTGTATGGGAAATCTAGTAAAAATGAACTAGATGTAAACGCACTATAAAATACATTTGAAATCAAAGTTAATTTAATTATTATTATTTTATTTTTTAATCTTCCGAATAAATTCTAAGACTAAATATTAACATTTGAGCACTAGCGTCTTTGGCTTTCAGTAAAGTACTTTATGTTCTTATGTTTATTTGAAATCAAAGCCAATTTAATTATAATATGTATTGTTTTGTAAAGTACTTTATGTTCTTATGTTTTTTTATACTTATTTGTGCACATTTTTATTATCTATAATATTAATATGATAGCGATTTCTTGTGACCGATGTTTTGTTCTACCGTTTTATCCCGATTTTGATCAAACGTATATTATTTGAAAGGTATTTCTTTTTAGCCATTTTGCAGATTTACAGATTTTTAAATTTTTCTCTTTATTTTGACTAAATTGCATTTAAAATTGCTACTAACACATACACAAAATTATACAATGCTATGTATGTGTTTATTAAATTTGTTAATGTGTTTGTTAATGTTCATTCACAATAATAATAAATAATAAAAGTGTTGCTTTGTGAATTGGCTAAGTTGAAAAATAATGCTGCCTAGAAATTGCACTCGAATTTCGAGCGCTGGAATCTGCTAGTTTTTATTATTCTATAAAAACATTATTTAAAACTACTCAGACTATTTATTATATATTACGTAGAATGATTATTACAAAAAGATATACGTGACACAATTTTCCACATCGAAATTTCGTAAGACAATCAACGGGCTTTCGTTTAAACTAGTTGAACCAATGTAATTCTTATTATTTTACTTCTATTAATTGTAATTTTAAAATTTTCGTATTAATTCGATGATTTCCTTTTAATAGTTTTCTGTTTTTTTTAATCTCACTTAATATATATTTTTTATTTAAAAATATAAATTAATTTAAAACTTTTGACGTCAATATCAAATATTTTTCTTTATCAATAAATCCAGTTTGAAAATAACAAAATTTTATTTAATCAAAGAATTTATATATTTAATCTCGAAAATTTTGTTTTTCATGAAAATTTTAGCGGGTTTTGTGACAAAAAGCTAACAACACTGAAAACGATTTCCCCATTGTGGTAATGTGCGATTTTTAGAGGAATTTGGGGATAATGAAATAAACGATCTGGCAACTGAATAAAATGTAAAAAAAAGTGCATACTGGAAGATGGCAACACTGTGCTAGTTGCACGCGTCTGCAATAGTTGCGCAACTTTTGTTTTTTTTTTTGTGAAAAAGCGAATGATTTTTTCATCGCTTCTCAACATATGCAAGAAAGAGATAACATAGGTGTACTCTTGCAGCTCTAAGAGTCACTGTAATTTGGGGGGTCGCCGCGTGCAAGTCTCCAAGAGACAAAGAAGAAGAAGAAGAAAATTTTTAGATATTCTACAATTTTTCGAAGAAAATTTTGGTGACCTAAATGCCAAACATTGCTCTTGGAATTGCCGTTCAAATAATACTGCAGGAATAGCACTCAACAATCTACAGCAATCAAGCAATTTTTTTATACACTCTCCTAATAGTCCAACCCTATTGCCCCATCAACACAATCGCGAAGCATCCACAGTCGATATTATTTTAAGCAACTCCGCTTTAAATATAGACGTAAAGACAATAGATTACGAAATACCATCAGACCATCGCCCCATTATGTGTACACTTAAAAGATCAGTGGCCTCGCAGGTTGACCGCAACTATTATGATTATAGTGCAACCAACTGGAACATTTATATGAATTTTTTAGAAAATAAAATCACGTTAAATTCGGATATATACAATACCAAGGTAGTAATTGATCAGGAAATACAAAAATTTATAAATGTAGTCTTCGAAGCAAGGGATGCGTCTACACCTAAAATAACCCAACAAAATAATTACACATTGCCAGAAAGTACTGTGAAATATATTAAACTAAGAAGAAGCTTTAAAAGAAAAAGCCAACGATCTTCAAATATAGCCGAGCAAACTTTTTATAATCAATGTACTAAGTTTCTAAGTAACATGATTGATAAAAGTATTAATTCGGAACGCAATAAGAAATGGTGTCAATTATTATCCAATTTAAAACCAGGTGATAAATCATTTTGGAGAATAAGCAGGAACTTACGAGGAAAAGGAAAAATTCAAATCTCTCACCTTGAGGTTGGAAATACAAGGATAACATCTGATAAGCACAAGGCTGAAGTCCTGGCAAATACATTTGTCAAAGCAAATAACCTCACTTTGAATTACAGTCACTCAGCGGATATAGTAATAAATACAACAGTAAATAATTTTAAGAAGGAAAATCCCAGTTCTGAGTCAGCAATTTATACATCTCTAGAAGAAGTAATGAATATTGTCTCATTAATAAAACCCTCAAAATCTCCTGGTTTTGACAATGTTCCCAACCTGCTCTTAAAGAAACTACCACTCAAAGCTTTAAAATTACTGGTTATATTATTTAACAGCTGCATCAAACTCAACTATTTCCCAAACCATTTCAAAAACGCTAAGGTTATAGCTATCAACAAATCTAGTAAGCCAAAAAATTACCCAAATAGCTATAGACCTATTAGTTTATTAAGTAACTTAAGTAAAATATTTGAAAAAATACTACATTCTCGTCTTAGTGAATTTGAAACGACCAATTCTATTGTTGCTAAAGAACAATTTGGATTTAAAAAAGGGCATAGCCCTACTCACCAAATAAACAGAATTAAAAATCAAATAATCAGCAATAAAAACAATAAACGTTCAACGGGTCTAATATTGTTGGATATTGAAAAAGCGTTTGACACCGTTTGGCATAATGGCCTAGTATTCAAACTTCTTGATGCAAATGTACCAAAATATTTATGCAAACTTATTTTAGATTTCATTCACGGCAGAAGCTTTAAAGTTGCGATTAATAATGAAACATCATCTCCAAAAACCATTACCACAGGGTTATCTCAAGGATCAGTCTTGTCGCCATTGTTTTACTCGATATATACATCCGATTTCAAAGTCCCGAAATATATGAAAATTGCTTACTACGCAGATGATACTGCGTTAATTTCTTCAAACAAACTTACAAGTGCACTCCTGAAGAAAATGGAAAAGGGACTTGTAAATTGCAGTAAATATTTTCACAAATGGAAAATCAAAATTAATCAAAACAAGACCCAAGCAATTATTTTTCCGTTCAACAAATCTCCAAAAAGATTGCCAAGACGTCATCTTCATATTGGAAATAATACCATAAACGTACTTAATCATGTCAAATATCTCGGAGTTGTCTTGGACAAAAAGCTTACTTTTAAACAACATATTATGGCTACGTGCCAAAAAGCTATAAAATAATTTAAAGCATTATGGCCATTTCTAAATAGAAGGTCATTTCCTATTTGGAGTGACGCTGCCAACTGCCACCTAAAACGCTTACAAATTATACAAAACAAATGTCTTAAAATGATAAATGAAAAGCCCTGGAGGTATCCTACAAATCTTCTTCATGAAGAAACAGGTTATGAAAAAATTATCGATTTCATAACAAGGATTAATAACAATTACTTTGCCAAAATTGAAAATTCCTCTTACCCACTGATAAGAGAATGTAGAGAAGTAACGTAAAATTAAAAAGAAATCACCAAATTGAAAATTGTATGCTTATAGAGGTCTATTATTTCTAATAAACCTTCTATAAGCATATAAATATTTTCAGATAGTATTTGAATTTATTAAATCATATAAAGGTTTTTTCCCTCCCATTTTCCTTTAAAAATCATTAAAAATAAAATAAAAACTATTTAATGTCTTTAGATCCTATATATTATTTGTTGAAATATCTATGTAAAGATAAGATCTCATATGTAAATATCAAATTTGTTAAAATATGTAAATAAAGGAAAAATATATAATTGAAAAAAAAAAATATATTTTTTAATTATTTAGCGGTAATCTCGAAAAATTTAGCGGGTTTTGTGACAAAAAGCTAACAACACTGAAAACTATTTCCCCATTGTGGTAATTTGAAATTCGTAAAAAAAATATAAATAACAGCTGTTGTCTTAAAGGGTTGACAGATATTGGTTGGTGGAGTAAAGTTAACGTGACCTTCTTGAGCGGTAGGTCAAAAAACGTTAAACAGCACTCGTATAGAACAAAAATAGTGGCACGCAAATCATCAGGTGTATTGGAAATAGTTAGCATTTGGATTTGTAACTGACAGCTTTATTACAATTTACCAGAAAGACACGTAACACGTTGAAAAAACATTCCATTTCCGTAAACATCGTCTGTATTACATCATTAGTGTTTTTCCACCGCTAGTTGAGATAAGAAGCTAAAAAACTATTGTGACATTGAAATTTTTCGAAAATTTATATTAAAAAATGGGTCATAGTTATGAAAATGTAACCCACTGTATTTTTGACATGGATGGGTTATTATTAGGTAAGTTTTTTTTTCTTAATAAATTTTGATTTTTAGCAGAGATCCACAAAGGAATAATGGTAAAGTAATTAATGATGTAAACTATGTATGTATGTATGTGTATAAAGTATTACTGTTATTTTGCCAAAATAAGAATGTAAACTTGTTTTGCTAACTTCGTGGCTGATTGGCAATTGTTTACCTACAGATGTCAACTATGAATAGTTTACATATTAATCGTACCTCTTACTATTTGAACATAAATCTAGACACCGAAAAACTTTATACCCAGGCAACGCAACAAATCTTGGATACATATGGAAAAACTTACACCTGGGAATTAAAGATCACTTTAATGGGTATGCGTCATATGGAGATGTGTCGTAAAATTGTTGAACACTATGGTCTTCCCCTCAAACCAGAGGAATATTCGAAATTGCAACGCGAAATTAATACGGAAATTATGTTAAATGCTCAGTTATTGCCAGGTAATTTAATAAACTTCACTCCAGAACTAATGCTCTTCGTTTTTCTTTCTCTCTTTTTTTTCTTATTTGTTCTCTTCTTCGACCGGCTCACAGATACTGAAGTTGTGTATGAGGAAGTCATAAGGCAAATAGCACAAGCATATAATAAATCTTATCCTATTGAAACACGTCTCAAACTTTTGGGGACTACTGAACCTCGTACTGCCGAAATTGTAGTAAATGATTTGGGCTTACCTATCAGTAAACATGAGTTTTTGGATCAATTCCATAAGTTATGCAGGGATAGATTATCAGATTGCCCAACAAAGAAAGGTTAGAGACAATGGGTATTAGATTGATTTAATTTTATAGCTGGGTTTGATCTAAAATTCATGTAAAAATAATATTTGATTGATAATTTCGTAAGTTCTGCACCCAGCATAAAATATAATCGTTGTAGAGTTGTTTTTTAAATGCACTTTGATATAAATATATGAATTCCAATAGGTCAGTAGAAGTTATGGATTTCATCATCCAAACTGTACGGCATATTGGATTGCATATTTATTTGTACATATGTTTTAGTATTAGGATTATTTTTTTATTGACACTATTGTAATAAATTTAATTTTGATACAAAATTGCTTAATAATTATGATTTGCTTTTGAATTGCCTATTATAATTCAGGACAAAGAAAAACTATTAACTCTATGGACTTTTTTTAATGGAACGGACTTGAATTGTATTCATTTATTATTTGAATATGAATTAATGGTTCAGTGTATTATACATCAAATTTTAAAATATTAACATTCGAAACTATTTTTTAAATTTTTTATAGGTCATATTTTAAACTTAACTTTTTATTTATCTAAGGCTATTATTCAATCTTTTGTTTTTTTTGTTATTGTCTTAATTATTATATAATTTTATTACGACATGTGAATGTTATTTGCCTTTTGATTTCCATATCTGTGTGTTTATGAGGTTTTTGTTTCACTCCTATTTACTTGATTTTCAATAGGGTTCATACTTTTCAAAGCACTTAAAATTAGCATTTTAAGGCACATTATTCGTTCTAAAGCCTCCTGATAGATGCCGGTTTTGTGATTTTCGACAGAGGGTAATTTATTGTTATCACAACTTTCTGAAAACCCCTAAATGTTTTAATACCATCAAAACCTCGGTGGCAGAGGGTATATATAGGTTTGTCATTCCGTTTGTAACGCATCAAAATAAATTCCGGAGACCCCAAAACCATATATTTTCTTGATCATTATAACAAGGGAAGTTGATTTAGCGATGACCGTCTGTCAGTCTGTTTGTGGAATTCACGATCACGCCATCAATATCTAAGCTAGACCGTTCGTTTTTGTATAAAATCGTTTATTAACATCCCAAAGGAGTTGCATTTAAAGTCGTGAAAATAGGCTAAAGGGGTCACGAGATTTGAATGATACTTTGAAAAAATAAAATTTTTCAGTGTGTGTTATTTTTCTTAAGATATGTTGTATATGTTGTGTGTATATTAATACTGCACGTGTCACATTGGCCTAAAATTAAAAATTAAATATTAAAAATTAATAAAAATTAAAAATAAAAATTAAATATTAAAAATGAAAAATTAAAAATTAAGAAATAAAAAATAAAAATTTAAATTTAAATTAAAAATTAAAAATGAAGTATGATAAATGAAAAATTAAAAATGAAAAACGATAAATGAAAAGAAAAATGAGAAAGAAAAATGAAAAGTTAAAGTCAATGAAAAATTAGAAACTAAAAATGAAAACTGAAAAATTAAAATTAAACAATAAAAATAAAAAATTAAAAATTGAAAATAAAAAGTTCAAAATTAAAATTTTAGTTTCATTCTTTAGTTTTTTAGCTGTTTTTATTATTTTTGTTTTTTTGTATTAAATAAAATTATTTTAAAATTTCCTTTTTTTAATTTTAATATTTTGTAACCAAGAATCATTCGAATTTTTTTTTGAATTATCGTATGACTTCTAAGGTATCAAAACAGGCTTATAGGGATCAAACTTTGGGTATTATGATGCCGTCTGCGTTAAATAATGAATTTCATTGGTTTTGTATGAAGTACTTAGGGGGTTTCTACTCTAGTAAAAGAAAAATAATGAAATTTTTCAAATAGTAATAAATTCTTTTTAAGGATCATTGTTTTTTTATAATAGAAATTGATCAAGAAAACCAATTAACTTTAAATTTAACTGGTATTCGGATATAATGTTTCAGTATCGGCAACAGTTTAAATTGGTAGCCGTAACCAAATATTGGGTGGTGCAGCCGAATTTGACACTTACTTGTTTTTAACTAATCTATATAGACCAAAAAAGGTTTTAATTTGGGATCGCTTATATATTTAAAAATGACAATTATACAGTACCCTCTCGTACTGTTTATACCCTATACCACTATGTGGATTGGGTATACTGACTTCGTGCTGCTGTTTGTAACTACCAAAAATATTTGACCTAGACCCATCTTTTATTATACCGATCGAATCAGAATCACTATCTGATTCGAATTAACGATGTCCGTCCGTCCGTCCGTCCGTCTGTGTGTCCATGTAAAGCTTGTAATCAAACTGCAGTCGCAAATAAAAATATGTTTTGATGAAATTTGGTATATAAGCTTTTATCGGCCATAGAATGAACGCTATTGAAATTTCTGAGAATCGGTCCATGTTCAGATCTAGCCCCCATACAAATGACCCCTATGAAATCAACATAAATTGCCATAAGATCCAAATTATCAAATAAATCTTAGTCAAATTGGGTTTGTATGTGTTTATTACATCCATTAATCAGTAGTCCAAAAATGATCATTATGGGACAACTCTTAATCATAGGCCCCATATAGAGCTGCTTACCGATCTTCACCTAAATCTATCAAAAACAAAACTATTGCACTGATTCTTCTCAAATTTTGTTTGATATATTTTTGCAAAATACAAGAGACTTTACCAAACATGGTCAGGATCGGTCCATTTTTGGGCCTAGTCCCCATATAGATATATCATCCGATTTGAACTTTTTCATATCTGCAGCCGAAAAAATTAATAGAAATCCCACTCAAATTTGATTTATGCTTATTTTCTATATCCAGTTACCTAGGCCTGAGAGATAGGGTCTTTAAACGCATGGTATAGGGTATCGTATAGTCGGTCTAGACCGACTATAATTTTCTTAGTTTTTTTTTTTTTTTTGTACAAAAAGGCTTGTGAAATAAAGTGCCTATTTTTGTTGAAATTAGTAAAAAAAAATATTTTTTTTATTTTTTAAATTAAAAATGTAGTAGCTTGTTTTTTAAAAAACAAATAATTATGTAGAAATGTTTTTTTTTTTTAATATTTTTTAGTAAATTGAAAAGGGGTAAAAATTTATTACCACGTCACTATGTACCAAAATTTCACTTCCATAGTTAGAGCTGAAGATGCATAAAAGTCTTAGCTAGTTACTCCTATCCAAAAATGATTTTTAATTAAATTTTCCAAATAATATTTAATTGGTGTCTTTAATGCTATCAAAAAACTGTGAATAATCATGGCAATACAGGACAAAATGCTAATACATTTCACATATTTATAGGTTAATTCCTTTATCTTCAACAGTTCTTTGTCGTGTATAAGATACTGAAACATTTTGTTTTATTACAAAAAATCGATTTTTTTTTTTAATTTTTCCAATGTAGAAATTAATTATATCAAAGTTCGAAGAACAGGCAAATCTTTTAAAACCAAAATGTAAATAAATCTGATTTTGTTTCAAAATTCAGCTTTATTTAGATGTATTTATCATTACTAGCAAATTCCAGCACTCGAAATTCTAGTGCAAATTCTACGAAATTTTATTTTTTCATTAAAGACCCTAAAAGTATGCTAATCAATTATACCCAATTCACAAATCAGCACAAAAAAACAAACTCATTCTTATTTCAAACACATTAACAAATTTAATAAACACACACATAGCAATGTATAATTGTGTGTATGTGTTAGTAGCAAATTTAAATGCAATTTACTCAAAATAAAGGAAAAAATTTTAAAATCTGTAAATCTGCAAAATGGCTAAAAAGAAATATCTTTCAAATATTATACGTTTGGTCAAAATCGGGATAAAACGGTAGAACAAAACATCGGTCACAAGAAATCACCTAGCCTATTAATATTATAGATTAAACATAAACATCTAATTCTCGTACTAATATAAATTTGTAAATTTGGTACGTAAACGTTTTAGTTAGGTTCGGTATAGTGACTCAAATGGGATTTATTTTTTTTTATTATTTTTGAAACCGTTTAGAGAAACATCGGAAGTGTTCGAAACTTTTCAGTACTGCAACAGTAAACCAAATTTTTAATTAAATTTTTGTTTTTAAGAGTTATTTAAAAACTTACGAATATTTTATTATTCAATTATACTTAAAAAAAATAAGAAAATAAAAATAAATAATAACAAGTAAGAAAATTATAGTCGGTCGAGACCGACTATATGATACCCTATACCATGCGTTTAGAGACCCTATCACTTAGGCCCAACCAACTGGATATAGAAAATAAGCATAAACCAAATTTGAGTGGGATTTTTATTAATTTATTCGGCTGCAGATATGAAAAAGTTCATATCGGATGCTATATCTATATGGGGACTAGGCCCAAAAATGGACCGATCCTGACCATGTTTGGTAAAGTCTCTTGTATTTTGCAAAAATATATACAAACAAAATTTGAGAAGAATCAGTGCAATATTTTTGTTTTTTGATAGATTTAAGTGAAGATCGGGAAGCATCTCTATATGGGGCCTATGGCTAAGAGTTATCCAATAGGGATCATTTTTGGACTACTGATTATTGGATGTAATATATACATACAAACCCAATTTGACTAAGATTTGTATGATAATTTGGATCTTATGGCAATATACATATGTTGATTTCATAGGGGTCATTTGTATGGGGGCTAGGTCTGAACATGGACCGATTCTTACCAATTTCAATAGCGTTCATCCCATGGCCGATAAAAGATCAAATACCGAATTTGATCAAAATATATTCATATTTGCGACCTGCAGTTTGATTACAAACTTTACATGGACACACAGACGGACGGACGGACGGACATCGTTAAATCGAATCAGATAGTGATTCTGATTCGATCGGTATAATTAAAGATGGGTGTAGGTCAAATATTTTTGGTTGTTACAAACAGCAGCACAAAGTCATTATACCCAAACCACATAGTGGTATAGGGTATAAAAACAAGTAAAAGTGTTAAATTCAGCTATGCCGAATCTTTGATACCCTTCACTTGGGTTTTACATTTACATTAATATCTGGACTTATTACACTATTTATAACATATGTAAACGAAATATTTAGAAAAGTAAATAATGACAAATAATATTGTCCTAAGTTTACCAAGGTAAATGGTGTATTTTATGAGTGAGCGTGATTTCAACAGACAGACAGACGGATATCGTTAAATCGACTCAAGTTGTTATAAGGATTGGTTTCAAATTAATTTTTCGATGTGTTACAAACGGAATGAAAAATTCATATATACCCTCTGGACAATGGTGTGGAGGGTATAACAATTAAACCAATTTATTTCAGAGCAATTAACACAAACATTTAGATTGTGTTCTTTTTTAAAAGCACCACTTTTACAAAATGTACAAATTCTTTCATTGTTATAGAGGTAAAACTCGCTTACATTTTAATTTTTATATGGTTTTTGAGCAGAATTATATCTCTGTAGATTTTCTAAAAATTAGTTTTTTATCATATTATATTCAATAAAAATTTAACTGATCTTGACTTAGTTTAGTTTGATAGCTGAGAAATTTATAAACAGAATTATTTTTCATAGATAAATCATGATTTTAATAATCAATGTAATCTGTAGCATTATTTTTTCTTATTTGGTAATTATATGTATGGTAGATCCAGTTATATTTTTTCAGCTATATCATTAATCTGATACTAATAATAATATATTTATTATAACTCGATTTATCAAAACTTTGGCATAATTTTCAGCAATATCAATTTATTTATGACGAAGGTTTTTCAAACTTCTTTAAAACTATTGAATCATTTTTAATTTAGTTAAAATAATCCTTATGAATATACGCTTGAATAGTTTAATAGTTTTGTTGTATAGCCTTCATTCTAAAATAACCAATAATTGTGGCTTTTAGTTTATTTAGCTAAATTAAAAATATTATATAAGTGCATTAAATTGCTTCCTTATTGGTTATTTATTACAGGTGCTGAACGTCTTTTACATCACTTAACATCGCATAACATACCCATCTGTTTGGCAACAAGTTCCGGCGAAGAAATGGTTGAGATAAAAATTACTAATCATCGTGATGTTTTTAAACTCTTCCATCATCGTGTATGTGGTTCTTCCGATCCGGAAGTAAAACAAGGCAAACCAGCGCCTGATATTTTCCTTATTGCTGCCTCTCGTTTTCCCGATAACCCTGAACCATCGCAATGTTTGGTATTCGAAGACGCACCCAATGGTGTAATGGCCGGACGCAGTGCTGGAATGCAGGTTGTAATGGTACCCGATGAACGTGTACCATTGGAAATGTCTGCATTGGCCACGCAAAGATTGAAATCTCTAGAAGAATTTCAACCGGAATTATACGGATTACCTCCTTTTGCAAAGTAGATGAAAGAGGAAGCCATTGAAGCTACATCTTAAAAATTAATTAACTGTTGCAATTAGTATGTGCTTTTAATATATTTTGAGACAAAACCTGAGTGTACCTTTTATAATGTATTATAGCGTACGGCAAGCAAAGCTTATATTTGAATTTATGTGTTTAAAATACCTACCACTACTACTAGAACAAATACAAATTATCTAGATTTATGTGCAAAGATTTTATCATGTTGTTTTATTTTGCATTGCTGATTGACTTAATTTACATAATTTTTATTAAAATGATTAAGAATACCAATTATCTATTTTCCAACGGCTTCAACTTGTTTTTGAATATCTTGAGCTGATTGACTAGTCAATGGAACGGAGGTTTCTTTACCCAAAGCTATAAATAAATAAATTTATTAACATCTGGAACGTTTTTGTTCTGAAATTTTACTAATAAGAACATCGCAGAAATAGTAAAAAAAAATTCGGAAAAGATAGTCAAACACATCGATTTATTTTTTTTTTTTTTTGTTAATTCGAGTTTCAATAATTTTTTTTTCATCAGTGGAAATTAAAAATTATGTTCAATAAAGAATTGTATTTAAATAAAATTAAATCAATTTACATTGAACCCGAACTGCAGCTAACTCACCATAACGTGCCCATAACCGTGGCTGCACTCCAGAGCATTCTCTTATCAAAATAGGCAATTCAGGGTTATCCTTTTTCAAAGCAGGATAGAACCGTTCTACATATTCCCTGCAATGAGTCATTAAATATATTTCCAATTTTTCTCTTGATATTATGTAACCTCAAATTGGAGTGGTCAAATTTTGTTGCTAATCTTTACCTGGCTCCCTTGGAAGCTTCACCTGTTTGGCACAAGTGGATGCGAAGTTCCTTGAGCTTAGGGCTCATTTTTGATAATCTTGTTAGAGCGATACGCATTTTGTTCGACTTTTATATAAAAATAACCACGGTTTTATAAAATATGTTGCCCTCCGGTAAAAACAACAAATTGAATATTTACAATAAATGTTAGAAACAGCTGATTGTCATTGTGATATGAAAGTAAGTGGTATTCATATGTCTCTGTTGGTTACTCTAAAATAAGTAATCGTTATTTTAGGGACGAATTTATCATAAACATATTTGTATTATTTGTTCATATATCATATAAATTGAAATATGCCAACGATTGGATTTCATATGATAATTCACTTTTTATGTGTTTGGAAAATTATACAAATCATTTATATATTAAAGCTAATACCTTTATTACAGCTAAAAAGTTGGTCTAGATAGATATACATATGAATATTAAAATAATACTGTTACATGGTAAATTTTAATAATGAAATATATTATGTTCATGCAGAACAAGTGTTGTATCAGCCAAAAACGTTATTCAAGAAATATGTCGTGGAGGTAAATATGTATATGTATGTTAAATTTTCTTATGATATTTTTTGTAATTTTTCAAAAAATATAAAATTGTGTTAGAGAACTGCAATAGCATCACTAAAAATTTGAGTATTTTTGAATAGAACTAAAAAATACATAACAGAAAAACACTTCATACAACCTAAAGGCCAGTATACATGGTCAAAATGCTTGACGTCAAATTCATGTATGTGTGCATGAAGCTTTTCTCTTACACGATACTGCGTAGCTCTTCAATCATTCATTTGGTATTTGATTTTGAGTTGTAAACACCAGTTCTTCTATCAATTCTAACACGTTTTTCTTTTCTTCCGACATTTTTTCATCCATTCGCTTCGAAGTCACATCAAAAATGAGACCATGCAGGACGATCAACGATATACACACATCAAAATCGCACGTCAAGCGAGCAAAAAATCTAAAATTTTTGATTTTACTTCAATCATAATCGGTGTGACACATACAAACACATTTTCACTAATACAATGCTTGTCGTGCATTTTGACCTTAATTTAAAAAATTTATTTATGAATTTTTGGGAATTTTAATGAACTCTTAATTTAACTCCTGGTTACTCTTACATATGTTTTAATAAATGAGTTATTAATTCAAGATACATACCTAAACAAAACGAAATATTTTGCTTTCACGTGTATTGTGAAATTTTAAGAAAATTGAAACATATACAAGGAAAAAATATAATTAACTCTTAAACTTGTTTAAAAATGAAACAAAAAAAGAAGCTAGGTAAGAGATGATATATGTTATATAATTAATTTAAAGTATTAAGTCTTTTAATTCCCACAGGTGTTGGCCTTAGTCGAGAGGAACGGCAAGTAATTGTTATTGGTGAAATAATACAAGAACTTTTACAAGCTCACGACGAGAAAAAAGATGTTAATCTCAATCGTATGAAGTCGAGGCTATCATCGAAATATGGCCTGGAAAGTTCACCCAGGTTGGTAGATATAATAGCAGCTGTGCCACAAGAGGCCAAGAAAATTTTATTACCAAAATTGAGAGCCAAACCAATAAGAACAGCAAGTGGTGTAAGCAAAGAGATCTGTGTATAATAAAGTAATATAATACAATATGTATTGCGAACTATTTTTAGATTGCTGTGGTTGCAGTTATGTGTAAACCTCATCGCTGTCCTCACATAAATATGACTGGTAATATTTGCGTGTATTGCCCAGGTGGTCCAGACAGTGATTTTGAATATTCCACTCAATCTTATACCGGTTATGAACCAACATCAATGCGTGCCATTCGAGCCCGTTATAATCCATTTTTACAGACGCGTCACCGTGTAGAACAGTTGAAACAATTGGGTCATTCTGTTGATAAAGTTGAATTTATTGTTATGGGTGGCACATTTATGTGTTTACCCACAGACTATCGTGATTATTTTATACGTAATCTGCATGATGCTCTATCAGGACATATCAGTGCTAACGTGGAAGAGGCAGTTAGATATTCGGAGAAATCTAGGACCAAATGTATTGGGATTACTATTGAAACAAGGCCAGATTATTGCTTAAAACGGCACATTTCCGATATGTTATCTTATGGCTGTACACGTTTGGAAATTGGCGTACAGTCGGTATATGAAGATGTTGCCAGAGATACCAACCGTGGTCATACGGTCAAGGCGGTGTGTGAAAGTTTTCATTTGGGTAAAGATGCTGGTTACAAAATTGTTACACATATGATGCCTGACTTGCCAAATGTCGATTTTGAAAGAGATATTGAACAGTTTATTGTAAGTATTTTTTTTTAGCATTAATCACAACTTAAAACTATATTTATAGCCCTATAACATATATAGGGCTATAAACAAAGTTCAACCGTAGCATCGTGTGCGGGGCAATTTTGTCTTATGAAAATTTATATCGGCATTTTAAATTTTAATATTGGCAATGAAAATGTTCCAAAATACGGCTGTTTTAAGCAGAATTAAATTTCTCTTTTTTAAGTTATTAATTAAAAAAAAAAATTATAAATACTTTTATTTTATACTTTCTGAATTACAGGGTATAGTATGTAACTATTTTAATATTTTACAATTTTTCTCCCAGGAATATTTTGAAAATCCAGCTTTCCGTTCAGATGGTTTAAAAATTTATCCAACTTTGGTTATTCGGGGTACTGGCTTATATGAACTATGGAAGACAGGACGTTATAAGTCATATCCTCCATCGATGCTAGTTGATTTGGTAGCCAAAATATTGGCGTTGGTACCGCCATGGACCCGCGTGTATCGAGTACAACGTGATATACCGATGCCTTTAGTAAGGTAAGTTTTAAAATCATATTTCTATTTTTGATGGCATAAATTAATAATAGTATTTATTTTTAGAAAATATTTAAAATTCATTCATACTCTTAAATAACATTACTCTCAAAAAATAGATACACAAAAAGAAATCTTAATATTTTCTATCATATAAAATTCTTAAAAATATGTTAGTTGAACACACGAAATGCGGAAAAGAGGGGGATATAAATTTGACGAAATTCGACATGTTAATAATATTAAATTACGTATACAAACTTTTTTGTTTTCTGCAAACATTAAAAAGCATGTTTGTTTTTAAGATACTTTGAAATAAATATTTTTTAAGAAAGGCTCTTTTTTAAAAATGTAAAGTAAAAGTACATTTTTAAAAAAGGGTAAGTACATTTTTAAACTCTTTAAACTCATACTCTCTGTCTGTCTGTCTGTCGTGGGGCAATCCCATTCCCCCTTGTCCAATTGATCGGAAACTTGGCACACACCCTTGTCGTGACTACAGATTAATTTTGGGGTAGTCACGCACAGTCACGGAGTGATCTAAATGTTATTTCCCCTCATCCGATCGATGATCGATGAAAAAAAAGATTAACTTTGACTTAGTCACGCACAGTCACGCATGGTCACGCACAGTCAAGGAGAGATTTCAAACGGATTTCCCTTCATCCAATCAATCTGAAACTTGGTCGATATACTTGCTGTAAGGAAAGATTGACTTCGACATAGTCACACACAGTCACAGAGTGACTTAAACACATTTACCCTTATCCGATCGATCTGAAACTTGGTCGATAGACTTGCTGTGAAAAAAGATTAACTTTGACATAGTCACGCACAGTCACGCATAGTCACGCACAGTCACAGAGAGATTAAAGCCTCACTTCCCCTCATCCGATCGATCTGAAACTTTGTCCATAGACTTGTGACCAAAGATTATTTTTAAAATAGTCACGCAAAGTCACGCACAGTCACGGAGAGATTCAAAACTCACATGCATAAGGAAAGAAAGAGTTTTAATAAAGACTTTGTTTTTATGGGGTTAGATTGAGAAAATTTTTCAAAATTATATTTTTAAGAAAAAGTTCTTTATTTGATTGCCCAAAAACGGACTCAGTTGTTAAAAGTGTACTAATTGTGATAGAAATAACACTACCAATAAATAAGATGAGCCAACTTCACTGGTAGACCGGTATATGCTCGATATAAGACTGCTGCCTACCAAGTTTACCGGTAAAGAGAAAACAATTACATAATGCTGTATGGTCCAACTAATTGGATATCATATCTATCGGTGAACGGACATATTGGCCATTAGACTTTAATAGGATACCCTGATCTTATTAAAATTCTAATAGTTTGATTACTATTTTAACGCTTCTTTATCTTCGCTTCTCATTATATTTGTTAACAAAAACCGAAACTGGTTCTCTAGCAAAAGAATATTAAAATCCGCTTTAAAAGCGAACAAAAAGTCTGATTTCAATTTAGAGACTATACATCCTCATTATAAATGTCTGAAATAGTAATCCTAAAGCAGGCATATACTTCAGTCACGAAACGTCCTAAAAGGAGTATCACTTGTTTCCTAAATACTTGGCAAATATCATCCGAACACTAGTTCGGTTTTCAAAAGAGCCATATTACTATTGTGCATGTCCATAGAATTTTAACACTTATTAGAAAGGCGTACATTCCTCACCTAGAAAAATCTGCTGATGAAAATGTTTGAAAATGAAAAATAAAAAAAAAATGAAAATTTAAAAATTAAAATTGAAAAACGAAAAATGAAAAACGAAAAATGAAAAATTAAAAATGAAAAATAAAAAATTTAAAATTAAAAATGAAAAACGAAAAATTAAAAATGGAAATTGAAAAACGAAAAATTAAAAATGGAAATTGAAAAATGAAAAATTAAAAATGGAAAATAAAAATTAAAAACGAAAAATTAAAAATGGAAAATAAAAAATGAAAAATAAAAATCAAAAATAAAAAATTAAAAATGAAAATAAATAATGAAAAAAGAAAAATAAAAAATGAAAAACGAAAAATAAAAAATTAACCGGTTGAAATAATAATAAATATTTTTATAATAGCAGAGCCCCTGCAGTTGATTCCTATAAGTGATACATATATGACGATTTCTGTTTGATTTTAAAAAAGTACCATACAAAAATCTTTAATTACTAGATGTTTACACATCTCCCCTGTGATCGGACTCACATGATTTTTTTTCACGTAAAGATTTAGGCAACAGCAATAAAATTTCATTAGGTTACTTTATTATAACTTGATCCAAAATTTGTTTCACAGTTTTGTCTGAACTATATTTTATTTGTAGTTCCGGTGTTGAACATGGCAATTTACGTGAGTTGGCTTTGGCACGCATGAAAGATTTAGGTACTGAGTGTCGCGATGTACGTACCCGTGAAGTGGGTATTCAGGAAATACACAATAAAGTACGTCCATATGAAATTGAGCTAATAAGACGTGATTATGTAGCCAATGGTGGTTGGGAGACATTCCTCTCATATGAAGATCCAGCACAAGATATATTGATAGGTCTATTGCGCCTGCGTAAATGTTCTCCTGAAACATTTAGACCGGAATTGAAAGGCGAACGGTGTTCAATTGTGAGAGAGTTGCATGTTTATGGTTCAGTGGTACCAGTGAATGCAAGAGATCCTTCTAAATTCCAACATCAAGTGAGTTTTCTGTGTGACACTGAATATTAATTATTTTTATAATTAATAAATTTTTCTAGGGTTTTGGCATGCTATTGATGGCAGAAGCTGAAAGAATAGCGCATGAAGAACATGGAAGTACTAAATTGGCAGTTATTTCAGGTGTTGGCACCAGAAACTATTATCGTAAAATGGGTTATAAATTGGATGGTCCCTACATGTCAAAGGATATTAGACGAGGTTGATTAAAAGCAAATATATTATTTTTATTTTAACTTAAAGATCATTTATTCCTTTTAATTACTACTTATAAAGTAAAAATACATTAATCATTTAGTATGAGCGAGAGATAAAAAGAAAAGGAAGATAAAGACATATTTGTTAATTAACCAGCATTAACTAACTGACAAAAAAACAACAAGTATTGTAAATGTACATTGAAATGTTTTGTCAAGTACTATTATACTACGACACGTGCGAGTACTATGTTATATGCCAAATCGTCCACGATTATCAAGTATTGTGATGCTTGTCAAGTATTTTCTTAGTTTTCCGAACAATTTTCTTCTCTCAATTTCAATTGAGAAAAAATTGATTGATAGCAATCGGCTCAATCAAATTAACTGTTTTATATTGTTGTGAAGAACAATAATTAAGTAAATATGAACTATTTCTCAAGTATCATATTTCATTGCAAGTATCGTAGTATTCGTTAGTACCGCAAAATATTTTATAATACTGGAATTAAAGTATAACTTAAGTATACAGTGTTTTCGGTACTGGTACAAATTTGAAATAAAAATCTTATTTACTCTAACTCGATTTTCTCTATTAACCAGTATATGGTCAATTCTAATTACTTATTACTTTTTGCCCAACTATAGCTGAATGATTTAAAAACATTAAAAATTATGCCTTTATCAAAATAAAAAGAGGCAATCGTTTATAAAATGAATAAATTGTACTATAGACGTGAATATCATAAATCAATTGTGCATCGTTTACATTTGGCTTAATTAAATTAATCACACTATAGCCTCCGCTGATCCAAAAACTAAAAAAATTATCCAACCTACAAGATTAATGCCAGCCGCAGCACTAAAAACCATAGGCCAACTTTGTGTTACCTCCAAGATATGACCAGCCAAGTAAACACCCAAAAATCCTGGTACTGCTCCTACAGTATTCATTAAACCAAAAACGCTGCCCGAATGTGATGGAGCCAAATCCTGAGGATTTACGGTAACAGCATTATTATGAAAACCAGTACCACCTTGAAAAAGAAATATGAAAGGTAATTGTAAAAGGAAATATAAAGAAAAAATGTTTTGCCAATAATTACACTCACCTATTATTATCGTCATGCATATTAAAGCTGTATGAAAATCAGTAGTTCTGCTCATAATAAATAATGCTATATTTTGAGCTAGAAAACAACAGCTTTGTATTAGTTTACGTACTGCAGACGTTGACCATTCTCTGGCTAATAACCTTCCAGTCAGATATTTGGCAAAGAAGGTGCTAGGTGGTAAAGCCAACCAAGGTATCATATTAACCACCCATCCTTTAGCATGAGGAAAACCATCATGGAAATAGGTAGGCAACCATGATAACAATACAAAGAAGCAGTTCATTTCGCAGGCATGTGTCAGAACACAGGCCCAAAATGATAATTTGCTGAAATACATCAACCATGGCACATTATCCACACTTGATTTGTTGACACACAAACGCGAAGCCAAAGAGACGTTGATAATTCGATTACGTTCTCCTGCCATAGCATAATAACGCAACACTAAAGCCCACGCTATACCCATAAAACCAATAACACGAAACACATATGACCATCCGAAATAATCCAATATAAAGGAACCTAAAATGCCGGTAAGCAATGTGCCCATTGCTGAACCAGACGTGAGTAAACCGAAGAAGCTTGTTCGTTCATTCGAGCAAAGATTCTGAAACGAAAAACGTAAAATGAAATAAAAAAATGTTTCTGTTAGATATTACCAAGCTACCTGACTTGTTAAGCTAATCATGCTAGGAAAATGAACACCTTGAAATGCTCCATTTATTATTCTAATGGTTACTATAAAGGGAATAGCATAGGATTTAGCATTTGGTGCCCACCAAATTATATTTGGCATTAGGAATGTTAAAATCGACCATCCAATAGCCGCAAATAATATAACTCTCTGTCCCCCAAACCGATCACTGAAATAACCACCAACGACCTGAATATACATTATAAAAACCATACGTTTTAAAAGTGTAATTCCATTAACTTACTTGGGTCAAAGTGTAGCCCCAGAAAAATGAGCTTAACACAGTTCCTGAATCCGATTTACTCCATTTCATTTCCGCAGCCACCGCTGGTATCAACAAAGGCATACTTGTTCGTGTGGAATACAGCATACATGTACCAGTGATTAAAGTAATAAACCATACTCTTTTTTCAAGGCTGAAATAGTACAGAGAAAATTTGATGACAAGGCACCACCAGATCGATCACAAGACAGTATGTAATTATAATTACCGATTCCATATTGATTGATTATCCACTAAATCATTTCTTAACAAAGAGTACTTTAATTTTTCATCCATACTCATTTTTTTGTTGTTATTATTTGTGGCAATACATTTAAATTCACCTAAAACAGGATTAACACAGATTTAAGACACGTCGTCAGCTTAATTTAGAAATCATTTTATGATGTCGAGAAGTGTAATAATTTAAATTGTTTGTTAATATTGTTCAGGGAATATTTGATGGATTTATAATGTCGATATACATATACTTGTATATCTTTTGAGTTCTTTTTATTATTAGAAGTAAGTTTTTTTATATTGCCACGATTTGTTTGTTTCTATTTGTTTTTTCCTTTTAATAATTTTTTCTTGAAACAGATGTTCGTAACAGCTGTTATTTTGTGTGTTTTCATTCTTGTTTTCTTTTTCGCTCATATATTTTTCGTGTAATCACGTAATGACAATATAGAGGGCTCTGTTGTTGAGTTTTTGTTTTTTTTTTTAAGAAGTCATCATTTTTTGTGAATTCCCATTTGTCATTTATTATAAGAAGCAGCATTTTTCAGCTTGCATACATTTTTTCGCCGTGTCTTGCAAAAAATCATTTTTTATATATTGTACAAAAAAATTAGGAATTATTGTTAAATTTAAATGATTTAAGCTTAATAGTGTATTTAAAATATCAGCAAATTATGATGGCACCTTTTAAGCGCCAACGACAACCTAAAATGAATACCCAGGCTTTGCTAGATTTCGATTTGGGAGAAAGTTCTTCAGACAGCGATTTTCGCATAGATGATTTTGATTCTGACAATTCAAAGGATGACGACGAAGAGAACGATGATCGCTCTTCGGCTACTTCATCATCCAATAGTGATGGTGATGGAGAGGATGAAGCTTCAGATAAAGATTCTGATGATTCTACGTTACAGTTAAAACAATTGCTAGCAGATGCTAATGAAGACTTTTCGAAAGATTCTAAAAATACGAAAAAAAATCAACAAGAGATTACTGCAAATGGTGGTGATAATTTAGAGGAGTTATTAAGAAAATTTGATAGTATTCCTGCAAATAAACCGAAGGTATTAACAAAACCAATTTGCTGTGTTTGTTTGGGCGATCGCAGTGATGATACGAATGAAATAGTAGAATGTGATGGTTGTGCGGTTTCGGTACATGAAGGCTGCTACGGTGTTAGTGATAACACTAGTATATCTAGTACAAATTCCACGTGCTCTACGGAACCTTGGTTCTGTGAGGCATGTCGAGCTGGTGTTTCAGAACCTTCCTGTGAGCTCTGTCCTAATAAGGGTGGCATATACAAAGAAACTGATGTAGGTAAATGGGTTCATCTAGTATGTGCTTTATATGTTCCCGGTGTGGCTTTCGGAGAAGTTGATCAATTATCCAACGTAACTCTCTTCGAAATGCAGTACAGTAAATGGGGCTCCAAAGCATGCAGTCTTTGTGAAAATCCCCGATTTTCTCGAACTGGCGTTTGCATAGGCTGTGATGCTGGTATGTGTAAGAATTTTTTTCATGTTACTTGTGCTCAGGCTGCAGGTTTTTTAACGGAAGCTCATCATGAAGATACTGATGCTGCCGATCCCTTTTACGCCCACTGTAAAGTACATTCTGAAAAGGAAATGATACGAAAACGTAAAAGAAACTATCATACATTCCGTTTGCATATGGAGCAAAAACATCAAGAGAAACAAGAGCACAAACAGGATGACCCATGTCCGGCACAAATGCGTATAAATCGTAAACTTCAAAAATATCAAATAAAGTATGCAGCCCACAAGCAAGCGCGGCCGCAACCTTGGGTGCCCACACAGAAAATGTCTAGATTACTTACCACCTCGGCTTCAGCCTGCCGTAGACTGCTAGCTAAGGCCAATACAATGGAGGTAGATGTGGACTTACTAGAAAGGCAAGAGGTGCAGGTAGCCGCCCTTACGGATATTCGTAAAAAATGGCATATTGCTCCAGCATTTAGTGTAGAATTTGTTGCCTACTATCTAGATCGTATTTCTAGAACAAAAGAACTGAAAGAACAGTTAACCTCGATGATGTCCCGTAATACAACACTTACAAAAGATCAAGACTCTTTAAGAACAGAATATGATTCTTTGTTGGATAAAAATCGAGACTTTAAACAAAAACATGAATCTTTGATACAGTCCATCACACAACTACAAACGCAAATTACAGCCTTGTGTCCAAATAAAAATCTTATAAATCCTTTGAATATAGGACGACCTCAAACAACAGAAAATATCAAAGCCTCTACACCACCATCTCGACCAATAAGTGTACCTACGGCTGCGGCACTAAAAATGGGAGTAGGATTTCCTTTGGCCCATTTAGGCCATCCCAACACGAAGGGAGATTCAAACAGACTACTCTCAACGCATGTAAAAAGTTCACCCTCCTTAAACGAACATACGCTCCACAATTCACCAGCTGTGCAAAACTTCAACGCAGTAACAAACAACAATAACGCTATTAAATCTCCTTTAATTGCTGGCGTCCAGACACACAATTGTGGCATTTGCAAGAAAACTAACGATCAACATCTCTTAGCTAAATGTGACACTTGTAAATTATTTTATCATTTAGGATGTCTTAATCCTCCTCTTACCAGACATCCGAAAAAATCTAAACTATATGGCTGGCAATGTTCAGAATGTGATAAATCAGATCAATCCGATGGTGTTGCTGAACTGCCAAAGGGACCGCGAAAATCACGTACTCGTTTTAATAAAGATGGTATAATTGTACCCGTAAAATTCTCATCACAAAATAGTGAAGACTCTATGTCCCAACATAATATTTCACCAAAACTAGATATCGTTGCTGGACCAATAAAAAGACGTTCCTTAGATGTTAACTCCACAATAACATCATCATCATTAATTTCTCCTTCTTCCGCAAAGAAATTAAATTTTAATAAATCCTTACCTTTGGGTGTAAGTGAATTATCTATTAAAATTGATAATTGTCAGCAGTTATTAAGTACGGGTAGTTCTGGTCATGTTACACCAAAATTAAGTAAAAAATCCAAATTAAGTTTAAATTATTCCAAATCAACGCAACAACAACCGCAACAAACGATTAGTAATAAGGACACATCATCAAAATCAGCAACAACAACAACTACGAATATTACATCCAATAACCATATTCAAGGTAAATCTAAATTATCTCTACCCCTTAAATCTTGTCTTATTTATTTTCATTTATGGGTGGATTTCATTTTTAAAATCTTGCATGTTAAGTTGCAGGTGTTTTTTTTATTACAATTTAACATAAAGAATACATATATTTGTTCACGGTGAACAATTTTATATCACATGATCTTTGGCACTTTTGGAATGTCTTAATATCAGTCTGTCCAATTGTAATATATTCTAAAAGACTGTAGTAGTTAACTTCAAAAGAAAAAACTAAATAATTCTTAAACTACAAATGTTATATGTGCGTATTTGCGCTGGCAATATAACTGCGGCAAACCCTATCTATATGTATCAGACTTAGTGATAAAATTTTCTAATCCTAAACCCCAAACAACATTTAACACAAAAATTTCTCGCATTATTGTGTAAATTTTGTACTTTAATTATTACTAGTATAGCCCAGCACTCGAAATTCGAGTGAAAATTCTAGAAAATAGTTTTTTATTCAATTTAAAAATTTATGAATATTTAAATGAGCCTAAAGGTATGCTAATCAATTTAAGCAATTCACAATTCAACACATTGCGTGTCATATACAATTTAAATCATTCTCATTAACAGGGCGTAACGAATTATTAGAAACATTTTATTGTATTTAATTTATTTTTAAGACAGATTAAACATAAATTTTATCATTCTCAGCTTCTCCGTCATATGAACTATAACTATGCCAATTTTCATACTCCGTGACCGCATATTGCTTAAAACTAAAAATTTACCTTCACGTATTAATATATAGATATCGTCGGCTCAGAATCAGTTTCTGAGTCGATTTAGCGATGTCCGTCCGTCCGTCTGTGTGTCCATGTAAACCTTGCAATCAAACTTCAGGTCAAAAATATGAATATATTTTGAAGAAATTTAGTATATACGCTTCTATCGGCCAAAAGATGAACGCAATTGAAATTGGTGAAAACCGATTCATGTTCAGACCAAGTCCCCATAAAAAGGACCCCTATGAAATCGACTTAAATTGTCATAATATCCAAATTGTAATACAGATCGCGGTCAAATTGGGTTTGTGTATATATTTTTATACCCTATACCACTATGTGGTTTGAGTATAATTACTTTGTGCTACTGTTTGTAACTACCAAAAATATTTGACCTAGACCCATCTTTTCTTATACCGATCGAATCAGAATCACTATCTGATTCGATTTAACGATGTCCGTCTGTGTGTCCATGTAAAGCTTGTAATCAAACTACAGGTCGCAAATATGAATATATTTTGAGGAAATTTGGTATATAAGCTTTCATCGGCTATGGCATGAACGCTATTGAAATTGGTGAGAATCGGTTCATGTTCAGACCTAGCCCCCATACAAAGGACCCCTATGAAATCGACATAAATTGCCATAAGTTCCAAATTATCATATAGATCTCAGTCAAATTGGGTTTGTATGTGTTTATTACATCTATTAATCAGTAGTTCAAAAATACTCCCTATAGGAAAATTCTTAGTCATAGGCCCCATACAGAGCTGCTTCCCGATCTTCACTTAAATCTATTAAAAACAAAAATATTGCACAGATTTTTCTCAAATTTGGTTTTTTCAAAGTACAAGTGACTTCGGGCTATATACTAGACTATAATTTTCTTACTTGTTAATTTTATTTTTCATTTTTTATTTTTCATTTTTCATTTTTAATTTATTTTTTATTATTAATTTTTTATTTTTCATTATTTATTTTTCATGTTTTTTATTTTTCATTTTTATACCCTATACCTTTTGAATCGATTTAACTATGTCCGTCCGTCCGTCTGTGTCCATGTAAAGCTTGTAATTAAACTGCAGGTCGCAAATATGAATATATTTTGATGAAATTTGGTATATAAGCTTTCGTCGGCCATGGGATGAACGCTATTGAAATTGGTGAGAATCGGCCCCCATACAAATGACCCCTATAAAATCGACATAAATTGCCATAAGATCCAAATTGTCGTATAGATCTTAGTCAAACTGGGTTTGTATGTGTTTATTACATCCATTAATGAATAGTCCAAAAACGGTCCCTATGGGACAACTCTTGGTCATAGGCCCCATATAGAGCTGCTTCCCGATCTTCACTTAAATCTATCAACAAACAAAATTATTGCACTGATTCATCTCAAATTTTGTTTGTATATATTTTCGCAAAATACGAGAGACTTTACCAACCATGGTCAGGATCGGTCCATTTTTGGACGTAGTCCCCATATAGATATAGCATCCGATATGAACTTTTTCATATCTGCAGCCAAAAAAATTAATAAAAATCCCACTCAAATTTGGTTTTTGTTTATTTTCAATGTCCAGTTAGTTGGGCCTAAGAGATAGGGTTTCTAAACGCATGGTATAGGGTATCGTATAGTCGGTCTAGACCGACTATAATTTTCTTACTTGTTTTTAATTTATTTTTTATTATTCATTTTTTATTTTTCATTTTTCATTATTTATTTTTCATTTTTTTATTTTTCATTTTTATACCCTATACCTTTTGAATCGATTTAACTATGTCCGTCCGTCCGTCCGTCCGTCTGTGTGTCCATGTAAAGCTTGTAATCAAACTGCAGGTCGCAAATATGAATATATTTTGATGAAATTTGGTATATAAGCTTTCGTCGGCCATGGGATGAACGCTATTGAAATTGGTGAGAATCGGTCCATGGTCAGACCTAGCCCCCATACAAATGACCCCTACAAAATCGACATAAATTGCCATAAGATCCAAATTGTCGTATAGATCTTAGTCAAACTGGGTTTGTATGTGTTTATTACATCCATTAATGAATAGTCCAAAAACGGTCCCTATGGGACAACTCTTGGTCATAGGCCCCATATAGAGCTGCTTCCCGATCTTCACTTAAATCTATTAAAAAACAAAAATATTGCACTGATTCATCTCAAATTTTGTTTGTATATACTTTCGCAAAATACGAGAGACTTTACCAACCATGGTCAGGATCGGTCCATTTTTGGACCTAGTCCCCATATAGACATAGCATCCGATATGAACTTTTTCATATCTGCAGCCAAAAAAAATTAATAAAAATCCCACTCAAATTTGGTTTATGCTTATCTTCTATATCCAATTAGCTGGGCCTAAGAGATAGGGTCTCTAAACGCATGGTATATGGTATCGTATAGTTGGTCTAGACCGACTATAATTTTCTTACTTGTTTATTTTTCATTTTTCATTATTCACTTTTAATTTTTCGTTTTTCATTTTTTATTTTTCATTTTTCATTTTTTATTTGTTATTTTTCATTTTTAATTTTTAATTTTTTTTTTAATTTTCTATTTTTTATTTTTGTTTTTATTTTTTTTTAAATTTTTTATTTTTGTTTTTATTTTTTTTTTTTAATTTTTTATTTTTAATTTTTCATTTTTCATTTTTTATTTCTCAGTTTTTATTTTTCATTTTTAATTTTTTATTTTTCATTTTTAATTTTTTATTTTTCATTTTTTTTTTCATTTTTTATTTTTCATTTTTAATTTTATATTTTTTATTTTTAATTTTTTATTTTTAATTTTTTTTTTCATTTCTTATTTTTCATTTTTAATTTTCAAACAGTTTATCATAATATCATAATTTTTTTCACCAATACAATCACATTTTGTCTTACGACTCACATGTTACGCTGTTTTTGAAATTTACCCCCCTGCGCGTATAGATGTTTGATTTCTTTGATTTAGGTTAATTCTTTGTTTAACTTTACTCATCGCTAAATTTACATGGTGATTTTTAACAGAAAGATGTTTTCCCAATAGGCCTAAGTTCGAACCATAAATACTGCTACCTGCTGCTATCTAAAGTGCAAAAGTGGTGTAGCATTTTATATTTTTCCTACTGTTACTAAATTTTCTTAACCTGTCTATTACTGTGTCTCGAGTTTGAACTAAATTATAATATAATAAATTTTTTAAAACATTTTACAGCATTTACAGGTTATTCAAGAGTGTTTAATGCGTTTTTAAATATTAGCAAGTCATTTCAAAATTAAATTTCAAGATTCAATCAAGCTAACATTCAAGCAATTAAAACCAATTAACCGTTTAAGTTTATTACTAGTTTTGATTAAGTAAGTATAAACTTGTAGATATTCTGAGTTGTTGGTAGCAAACATAGATTTCCTTAGATTTCCCCTTAGAATACTTATTCTTCATCTGTTACACAATTTATTGATCATGGCATTTTATTTTAGATTCTCATCATCATCATCTACCCCCAGTGCAGCCATCATTGTCTAATGATGAGCCATTAGTGTTAGTACTTACGCCTAAATCATCTACACCATTACCTGCTGCTGTTGTAGAACATGATCCATTGGCGCTGTCTACAGTTACTGCAACTACAAATGCAACTACGAACAATTTGAAAGTAACCTCTGCGAAAGATGTTATTGATTTGAGTACGAAGCAATCCCGCAAACAAAAGCGAAAAGACAAACATAGAAATAAACGTAGTTTATCCTCGGATACAGAAAAAACGCCGAATAAAGAACATAAGCGTAAGCGTAAAAAGAAGCAACATGATTTGGATGCACCAAACGATACTATGACCGGCATACCGAAAATTAAAATTAAATTTAAAACATTACCGATGCCCGGTGAAGATACACCGGAAGCCCAATTTTTCTACGTTTCCGCTGATATGGTACGTTCGGCAGATGAGGCATCGCGGGCTGGTTCGGTAGAAACCGTTGAGGATATATCACTAGGAAATACTAGAGATGAACCGCCATCAATACCCAAGGAAAACTTAACACCAGCCCGTCCTTCAGTTATCAGTAAGACATTAACAAATTCACCAGTTATAGCAAATGCGCCTGCAAAACTAACACCTTTACCACGTAAAAGTAGTCCACGCAAATCGGTGCCACCACGTCTATCGGTAGGGCATAGTGGAGTGGCGCGTGTAAAGGCTCCCACTCAAAATGCCAATCAAATACTCACATGTTGTGTCTGCCACTCAAATGGGATCGCTTCAAATTCCGTAACATGCGATGAATGTCGCAAAAATTATCACTTCACATGCTTAGATCCGCCTCTCAAAAAAACTCCTAAAATACGTGGTTACTCTTGGCATTGTGCCGATTGTGATCCAACTGATGAGGAGAAACATTAATTTGCAGTATTTCTAATTTTTTTTTTTATTTTATTTTTAAATTTCTCTTATCATTCGATGACAAACTGAGATTCATAAAAATAATGGCTTTAATGAATCTTTAGTTGATTAATAATATATATTTATATATTATGCATGACCACCGATTTGAGATCGGTTTTAATTTTATTTAATATTAGTTCTCTCAAAATAAATTTTACATTTTAACATTTATTCTTATGCATGTAGTTTTCATTTTCAATAAATAATTTTTCAGCACATAATTAACAGTAGGAGCCCTTCTTAATTGCTTTTGTTAAAATTAATGCAAGATGGTGCAATCTGACAATGATTAAAAACTGGCAAATATATCTCCTGTATTATAAAAACTCGCGAATTTTTTTTTTATTAACAAAAAAGTATATCCCCAGTAAATCGGCTGACTATTTTAGGGCTCCCCGTTTTTGCTTTTATTAATATAAGGTACATACTTCATTTCTCTATACTGGTCAAAGATTATTTTAGAAATAAAAAATTCAACAATTAATGATTTCATTTGTGATAGTTTAAAGATTTATTTGTCACCTAACCGGAAGCGGAAACACACAAATAAATAGACAAAATAATAAAATACTAGCAGATTCCTGCCCTCCAAATTCGAGTGCAAATGAACGTACAAAATGAACAACAAACTAAAATATGCAGCAACCCCTATCGTACGTAAACGTATGACGTGGCACTCAATGTGTTAATATATTATTTTATAAGACCCTTAAGGGGGTCAACACTATTGTCGTTATTGGCTTATGTCCAAAATTATTTTGGTTTATGATGATAGTTAAAAAGAAATACATTTCAAATGAGGGATGTTTGGTCAAAATACGATTAAAACTGACATACTTACATCGTTCACCAGAAATCACCTTGCCTATTAAAATTATAGATGAGAGGGAGTGAGAACATTTTATTTCCATTAAAAAACTTTCATTCATATTATTAGGATGTATGATATCAATTTGTAATTCTATGCGATTACATGACGATAATAACTGTCTTTGATAAAATAGCGTGATTTTAAGTGACATTTAAACATTTAGGCCTATATCTCCATATCATTCTGTTAGATTTCAGATGTGTTTTTTATTTTGATTTAGACCGGTTAAGAATAATTTTTGTATCAATTGTTGTCTATGGATCGATATTGAAGGCTTGCATAGGCCCGTCGTCTGCCCTGCGACCAGGATAGACCATGCACAACAAAAATTTAATATGTGTAAGCTTTAAGGTAAAATACATTAAAATATTAAAACGCTTTAAGTCTACGTAGCTGTTCTAAAACACTAAAAGGCATGATGCTGGTTTAAAAAATCATGTGAGTCCGATCGCAGGGGAGATGTGTAAACATCTAGTAATTAAAGATTTTTTATAGCACTTTCTTAAAATCAAACAGAAAGCGTATCACTTATTATTATTATTATTTATTATTTTAACCGGTTAATTTTTCGTTTTTTATTTTTTATTTTTTATTTTTAAGTTTTCATTTTTCATTCAAATTTTTGTTTTAATTTTTTATTTTTAAGTTTTAATTTTTTAGTTATAATTTTTAATTTTTTATTTTTCATTTCTAATTTTTTTTCTTCATTTTTCATTTTTCAATTTTTATTTTTTTTTTCTTTTTCCATTTTTTATTTTTCAATTTTCATTTTTTATTTTTTATTTTTCATTTTTCATTTTTTATTTTTCATTATTAATTTTTAGTTTTAGTTTTTCATTTTACATTTCTTATTTTTCATGTTTCATATTTCATTTTTCACTTTTTATTTTCAAGTTTTTAGTTTTAATATTTTATTATTCATTATTCATTTTTAATTTTTTATTTTTCATTTTTCCTTTTTTTTTTTTTATTATTTATTTTTCATTTTTTCTTTTCATTTTTATTCTTAATTTTTTATTTTCCATTTTTATTCTTAATTTTTTATTTTTTTATTTGCCATTTTTATTTTTTTTTCATTTTTCGTTTTTCATTTTTCATTTTTCATTTTTTATTTTTCATTTTTCATTTTTCATTTTTAATTTATTTTTCATTTTTTATTTTAATTTTTTAGTTATAATTTTTAATTTTTTATTTTTCATTTCTAATATTTTTCTTCATTTTTCATTTTCCAATTTTTATTTTTCTTTTTTATTTTTTATTTTTAAATTTTTATTTTTCAATTTTCATTTTTTATTTTTCATTTTTAATTTTTCATTTTTTATATTTAATTTTTTATTTTTCATTTTTTATTTTTCATTTTTCATTTTTTATTTTTCATTATTAATTTTTAGTTTTAGTTTTTATACCCTATACCACTATGTGGTTTGGGTATAATGACTTTGTGCTGCTGTTTGTAACAACCAAAAATATTTGACATAGACCCATCTTTAATTATACCGATCGAATCAGAATCACTTTCTGCGTTGATTTAACAATGTCCGTCCGTCCGTCCGTCCGTCCATCCGTCCGTCCATCCGTCTGTGTGTCCATGTAAACCTTGTAATCAAACTGCAGGTCGCAAATATGAATATATTTTGATGAAATTTGGTATATAAGTTTTTATCAGCCATGGAATGAACGCTATTGAAATTGGAGAGAATCGGTCCATGGTCAGACCTAGCCCCCATACAAATTACCCATATGAAATCGACATAAATTGCCATAAGATCCAAATTGTCATATAGATCTTACCCAAATTGGGTTGGTATGCGTTCATTACATCCATTAATGAGTAGTCCAAAAATGATCCCTTTGACCCCATATAGAGCTGCTTCCCGATCTTCACTTAAATCTATTAAACAACAAAAATATTGCACTGATTCTTCTCAAATTTTGTTTGTATATATTTTTGCAAAATACAAGAGACTTTACCAAACATGATCAGGATCGGTCCATTTTTGGACTTAGTCCCTATATAGATATAGCGTCCGATATGAACTTTTTCATATCTGCAGCCAAAAAAATTAATAAAAATCCAACTCAAATTTGATTTTTGCTTATTTTCTATGTCCAGTTAATTGGGCCTAAGAGATAGTGTTTCTAAACACATGGTATAGGGTATCGTATAGTCGGTCTAGACCGACTATAATTTTCTTACTTGTTCATTTTACATTTCTTATTTTTCATGTTTCATTTTTCACCTTTTATTTTAAATTTTTTGGTTTTAATATTTTATTATTCATTTTTATTTTTTTTTAATTTTTCCTTTTTATTTTTTTTATTTTTTATTTTTCATTTTTCATTTTTTCTTTTCATTTTTATTCTTAATTTTTTATTTTCCATTTTTATTCTTAATTTTTTATTTTCCATTTTTATTTTTTTTCATTTTTCATTTTTTATTTTTCATTTTTCGTTTTTCATTTTTTATTTTTCATTTTTCATTTTTAATTTATTTTTCATTTTTTATTTTTTATTTTTAACATTTCATTTAATATTTTTCATTTTTCATTTTTTATTTTTCATTATTCATTTTTAATTTTTCGTTTTTCATTTTTTATTTTTCATTTTTAATTTTTCATTTTTCATTTGTTATTTTTAATTTTTTATTTTTAATTTTTTTCGTTTTTTATTTTTCATTTTTAATTTTTTTTTTTCATTTTTCATATTTTATTTTTCCTTTTTTTCCTTTTTTTATTTTTCATTTTTTATTTTTCATTTTTTATTTTTAATTTTTTATTTTTAATTTTTAATTTTTTATTTTTAATTTTTTATTTTTGATTTTTAATTTTCAAACAGTTTATCATAATAGCATAATTTTTTCACCAATACAATCACATTTTGTCTTACGACTCACATGTTACGCTTACATGCTACGCTGTTTTTGAAATTTACCCCCCTGCGCGTATACAAATGAGAGGCAAATTGGTCCTCATATATTGATGTGAAACTTAAGTTCCGACGAGTTAGGTATCAGCCTTAAATGTAATTTTGGTTAGTATTTTATAAAATAAATAAAAGGCTAATAAAAATAAAAGGTTAAACAGAATTGTTCGCATCCCAAGTCATTGTATTTTAAGAAGACATTTTCAAAACTAAAAATTCGTGAAAATAGACTACTTAGTCTACTACATATAACAGGCGATTTTTAAAATTCGCATCAAGTTGCTGTTAAGTTAATACAAAGGAAACGCAGACATTTACACAATACAGATAGATGTGTTCACCAAATTAATACGAATTAATAATAAATTTCTAACGAAATCATTAGTTAAAGTTTATTGAGCCTTTTTTCAAAACATTATATGAATTTATAACATTGTAATAAAAGAAAACTAAAGACTATAATGTAATATTTTAATTAATAAAAACAAAAGAAAATTCAACACCATGCTTAACTTTAATTTGATTCACTATCATTCATTTATAAATAAGTCTAATCCGCCTTTGCTCCCGAAGCTTTCTTATCTGGAGAGTATATCTCTTAAAATAGACTTAAAACTAACTTAAAACTAAAATTATATTAAGAGAACACAAAACTAATAAATAAAAAAAAAAATAAATAAATAAAAAAGTCATAACACAATGAAATATTCAAATCAAAATTTGGTTGTTAAAAATCCAATAGATGACAAATAATTTGTATTTGACCAACTAAAGTCCCTTCGTACATTAAAAATATCTTTAATGAAATGATTTTCATGAAGCGTAAGTCTTTCTATAAACTTTCATAAAATTTCATAAATATAGAGGCCAACAGGAGTAATCTTAGATTGGTTATAAAGAAAACGGCTAGAAAAACGTTTACACTCTGATTCGAAGTTTTTTCCAATAGAACCTCTTAAAATTTTCCGTTCAACGATCTCCATTTCTTTAATTACATTAGGTGTTACCAAGAATCATATATAAATATATTTTAGAGATTAACTATGTAAATTTTTAAGTAAATTCCTCTGGCAGAATTTTTTTTACAAAGAGTTTTTTTTTGCGGATTTCGAGAAAAATTAGTTTTTTGTGAAATACTTTGTATCAAAAATTTATTAGTTTTCAAATTCTAAATATTACATTTTATTTTAATAGCCTAGGGTTTCGGAAAAAAATTATATGACCCCATTATCCATTTTGGACTTGGGGTCACATATGACCCCAAGCTAATAAAAGACAATTTATTCAAAAAATTCAAATATTTTGTAAGTGCTGTTGAATTTTTAGATGTGACGCTTAAAATATAATAGCCAAATGCGGAAGTTTTCCATGCTAAAAATTTGGAATAAATCGAACAACGTTAACCCATTCCTTGCCGAGGCCAAACTTTGACTTTTGGCATATTTAAAAAAATTAATTGTTTTTGTAAACTAAATGAAATCCTTAATATGGATTGGGAAATAAAGTTGTGCTATATTTTACCGATTTTTATGACTTTATAATTATGATGATTTTATAATTTGAAGTCATTAACCTATTTGGACTTGGCGCCACAAATGACCCCAAGCTAGTATAGGACGATTAAGTCAAAAAATTCAAATATTTTGCAAATACTGCTTAATTTTGGATCATTTTAATCCTAGGAGCACATAAGGGTAATTTTTCGTAAATATAGCACAATTTTATTTCCCAACCCGCAGTAAGGATTTCATCTAGTTTACTAGAACAATTAATTTTTATAAATATGCCAAAATTCAAATGTTGGCCTCGGCAAGGAATGGGTTAACGTTGTTCGATTTATTCCGAATTTTTAGCATGAAAGAAAATTCAACAGCACTTACAATATATTTGATTTTTTTTAATAAATTGTTTTTCATTAGCTTGGGGTCATATGTGACCCCAAGTCCAAAATGGATAATGGGGTCATATAATTTTTTGCCGAAACCCTAGGCTATTAAAATAAAATATAATATTTAGAATTGGAAAACTGATAAATTTTTGATACTAATGCCGTTTTCTTTTCTGACAAAAAATGTCGCCCTTTTTTGCCCTTTTTTGGAAAAGTGCATTTTGCATATATTCTGAATTAAGAGCAACCTTATATTATATATCAATCGAAAGGTTTCAAAGTGCTGTGTTCATAAATACAAAAAATTTTTTATTATTATCCTCTTGGAAGTCATAGGGTGAAAATATTCAAAAAAGGGTAACAATGAGGAAATATTCTCATACTATGACCTGAAAGAAGTCAATGGCTGGAATTTTTTGTGATTTACAAGGGCCAGACTTTGAGACCTTTCGATTGATGTATAAGATAAGTTTCCTCTTAATTCGGAATATATAAAAAATACACTTTTCGAAAAAAGGGCAAAAAAAGGGCGACATTTTTTGTCAGAAAAGAAAACGGCATAAGTATTTAGAAAGAGTACATTTACTGAATATTTCACAAAAAACTAATTTTTCTCGAAATCCGCAAAAATAAAGTCTGTAAAAAAAAAATTCTGGTGGAGAAATTTACTTAAAAATTTACACAGTTAATCTCTAATATATATTTAACAAAACATTAAAGTTCCAGATTAATTTTTTTAAATCTTGTTTAAGAAAATTTTTTAAAACTTAAAAATGGACTTTCCAAAATTTTATCAAACAAGATTTCCATCTTTGGTCTCATTTCGCAATGGGTTAAAAACGTGGTAATAAAACAATACTTCATGTCTGAGTGCTGATAGGTATAGAGACCAAAAAAAAAAAATTCTGGCTTTAATTAATTTCTTAAAGTTGAAAAAATTTCCGTCAAATTTCACGATCTAGTTTTTTTTTTTTTTGGTACAAAAGTGGTCTGGGGCATTTGCAATTTCTTGACGAGTTTTTATTCGATTCTGAAGTTATATAGCTTTCCAAAGAGATAATTTAGTACTGAATTCGATTCTTATAACAACTTGTCGAAAAGTTAAACTATGAATTTTTGTAAAATCTGAAAAAAAGTCATATTTTCCCCGTATAAACACATTTGGAATTTTCAGTCGCATTGAGGCACCTCTACATTTTTTTTTGATTGACCCAAAACTTTGTATTTCTCAGTTTTTTTTTGACAGTTTGAAGACTTGTTTTATTAAGGGCCATCATAATATACATATTAAACTAATTTGAAGAGTCGCTGAAAAAATGGGCGTGATCGCACCAATGTGTGTGGCACCAACCATACAAGGAAATTATTATTAATGTCATATCTGTGGTTTTCTAGAATAACCGCGTATGCCATAAAATCAAAATGTTTATGGGAGCCAAAAAAAGTTATATTTGAAATTATGGGCTCGATATAAAGTTTTGAGAGCTTTTTTTTTAACAGTCCTGTAGATATGGGCAATAAATACTTTATATAAAATTTTGAGTCAAAAATCTTCAGAGGAATAGATCCTAGAGAAGGACGAAGAAAACAATCAGCCCAAGTACGAATATTCTCAAGGAATTTCTTTCCCACGGAAAATACTTTTCTCGAGAAAAAAATCCTCCAATTATAAATTCCGCGTGAACAAAAAAATTAATAAGTGGCATCATCGAATTTCGAAGCCAGTTGTTTTGCTTATTGACAATTCATTTTCTATTTTTTTTTGTGTGTGCAAACGAAAATAAATTTATGTTAAGGAAAAATTAAATAAAAAATTAATAGCATAGCTATGATTCGAGCACTCGTGGAGGAAATTGGTGTTGTAGAACAACAACAACGAAATGGCTAAAGTATTGCTAGAAGTCAATTGCGGGCTGAATCTATGGAAAACAGAATCAATGCCTGAATTGGCTCTCATTAAAGTTAACAAAAGTTGAAGTTTGGCTTTATTTGTGGTCTTCAGCCTACAAGATTAATAAAATATTAATTTTTTTTATTTAAATTTTGTTTTATTAAAATACTTTTTACATTTTTATATAAACTCCCGTTTGTTTTGCAAGGGAAATTTTTTGAGGGAAAAAACCAAATTCAAGTGCATTGAGAATAACTACTTTTTTCTCATCGAATTTTTTTCCGAAGGAATTTTTATTCATAATAGTTGAAAAGGGAGAAGTGAGAAATTTCATGCGGAATTTTTGATTAGAATTGGGCTGAATATGTAAATTACACTTAAAGTGTGTGCAGATAAAAAACTTATGTCGACAAACGTCGTTTCTTTGAAAAAGAAAACTACCAATGCAACCACCCATGTAGACCTAAGTTGTTGTTGCTTGAAAAATGGATTTTTTTTTGTTCGTCAACAAAAAGTTAATGGGACTTAGGATGAGAATATAACAACGTATCAAGAATAATAGTGACAACAAATAACAGAAATAAACACACAAGTTTTTAAAAGTGGTTATAAACTGAAAAATAATCCAAAATTATTTTGCATTTTTTTCAGAATTAACAACGTATGTCGCTATGTGTCGTTTTCTGAGAAAATAATTTGTCAGCGATCAAACGTAGGTTGACATACGTCGATAGTGCTGCAAATTAATTTAATAAACATTTAAGTTACGTCGTTATTTAAAGAAAAAACTCAGAAATGGTCAAAATTTCTTTTTTTTTAAATTTAACACATGTAAAGAGCGTTAAAAATTAATATATATGGCATCGTTAACTCAAAACTGACAAAAATGGACATACGCGGTTATTCCAGAAAACCACAGATATATCTAAAATACTGTAATAGAGAACGCATTGAAACTTTGTGTGAGTTCAAAAATAATTAATGTGTAGTTGCTCAAAAAATGGGCCGAATCGGACCAATGGGCATGGCACCTCCTATACAAAAGAATATGAAGTACTATGATAATGACAGTCTTGAAAGTTTTGACAAGTACATTAATTACCAATGTCAGTAGTCGTGGAAAATATGGGCGGAATCGCCAAAATAAAAAAAAAATACGTTAACACCGAAAATCGTAATTCTCGATTTGCACTTAAATCTATCAAAAAAACATAAATATTGCACAGATTTTTCTCAAATTTGGTTTGTATTTGTTTTTCAAAAAAATAAGCGACCCTGCCAAAGAGGGTCGGGATCGGTCTATTTTTCGACCTAGTCCCCATATAAATATAGCATCCGAAATGAACTTTTTTCACATCCGAAGGCAAATTTGGGTTATGCGTATTTACTATATCTAATTAGTTGAACCTAAGAGATAGGGTTGCTAAACGCATGATATAGGGTGTCGAAAAGTCGGTCTAGACCGATTATAATTTTCTTACTGGTTTTAAAGTTCTATTGAAGAAACTTCTTAACTCAATGCTGCCAAGTAGACTTGAAATTTATTAAATTGTGGTTATATAAATTTATATATGATTCTTGGTTCTGTAATAAATTTTCTTTAACTGCTTTTGTCAAGAGTATTTGATTTTGAACAATTTTTTTTTAATTGTCCGAAACTATAAATTTACGATTTTTTAATTCTATTTTTTCGGAATGGATAATAGTAATCAAGTTCAAAGAAGAAGTAAATTTGTTTGTATGGATATCAATGTCAAAATTAAAAAAGATTTCTATCTGACAGAGGAAAGTGACACAAAAGTTCACGGCACACATCATTTTTGAAATTATTCCAATTTGTATTTTTGAAAGAAGTTATAGTAGGAGGCGGATTTAAAATGATCTCATGAAATCATTAAATGATAAAAATCGAAAATAAACTTTTTTTGGTTTTTATATTTTTTTAATACAGTAGTTTTCCGATTTAACGAACATTCGATTCTGCGAACATCGCGTTTAACGAACCGGTCATTTTGATCCATTGAGTACCTTACACAGCGAACAAAAATATTTTTTTTTGTACTCAGCTTAACGAACAAATAAAATTTATATAACATATTTTTTCATTTAGTAGTTTGCTCTTCAACGAATAAACATCGTTTTCGTCGCGTCAATCCTCCGCATGTTGCCTCATGGTTGCTGCCTGGCATGAAGTTGGGTTATGTACCTAAGTTCATGCTTTCTGCAGTAATTCATGTTTCATCGAATAAATGTCGTTTTCGTCATTTCTTTTATTTACGGTTGAGGAATAACGCGTTTCGGTGCTGACCCGAGCGGTTGCTGATCAACATGCATTTAGGTTATGTACCGAAATGCATGATTTCTGGTTATGTTACATAACCTTTCGCTTTGATAGTTTTAAGGATTGAAATCAAATGGCTCTCCCTAACCTCACTTGCGAAGACATGGGTTGTGTAGGGATCCATACGTCGTATAACCTGGCAGTATGACTAGCTGGAGCTAGCGCCAACCTAACTATATTTACAGAGTTAAAAAAATACTTATTTTAAAGAAGATAAAATTCTACATGCCTACATACATATTCCTAAGAAATTTATGACAAATAAAAATAAAAACACAGGAGTAGAAAAAATTGCCGTTATTAAATATTTTTATTTTGCTTGAGCTTGTTTTGCTTGAAGGGAAAAATAAATATTATAGATGATCACCAAAACCGTTTGCGGGAAACAGATCTGTGCAAAAGTAAGGGTTTGTAACCCATCCACAGAGTGTACACGTATAAAATCAAAAGAAAATGTGGAAAATTCAAATCTGATCAAAAAAGAGAAAAACGATAAAACAGGGAGAATTTCCTAGAATGGAAAACAAACTTTTTTCTTGGTTTTATAGACAGCCAAATTTCCATATGGTGGAGACTTCAACGCAAGGCACAGATGGTTGACCGGATTTAAAAAACGTTTTGGAATACGGCTTTTAAAACAAAGTGGGGAAAAACTTTCTCCAAATATGCAAGATGTTGAACCCTTTAAGAGGAAATTACAGAAAGTTATCTTGGAAAATAACTTACCAATGGATGCAACTTTTAATGCCGACGAAACCGGTATTTTTGGAAGGAATTACTTGGCAAAACGTATGTCCGTGCTGGATAGACTTTGTTGAAATATTTTCTCAAATTTTCGTTATGATAAAAACGAGTTTTTTTAAGAACTAAGTAAAAATTAGTGATTTAAAATTTCTTTCGCCGAAGAAGAATATTAAGTAGAAAATCCAGTTGATGAATAAAATTTGGAGCAAAGAATAAAATGCTGAGATACGTCAATTGCTTCGAAATTTGTGTTAAATGGGCCCAACAAAACAATCATTTTGTCACCAAAACTATGATTTTGAGAATAACATTTCTATTCCAAAGAAACAAACACTGCTCGAACAATTTTTTAAGACATCTTTTTCGTGGAATTTGTAAATAAATTTTCACCTATGCTTACTTTTAACTTATTTTTTTATGTTCTTTCCAACATAAATCACATTTTTCAAGTAAGTATTGTGTATAACGAACTTTTCAGTTTAACGAACAGGCCTGACAACTTACTAGTGCGTTAAATCGGAAATATTAATAAGGAAAGGGAAATGAAGGTTCCATCTACCAATTACATTTAGCAAATCAATTTCAATTACAGGTCTGTGAAAATTTTTCTAATTTGAAGAAAAAACTACATGGACCACTCTGTTAAAAATTAAATACAGCAGAGTTACCAGTTATATTTTATAAAAAAATATAATATTATTAGTGTGGCCCTGTTATGCAAATACAACAGCTGATCACATATAAACAAAAAAGAAATTGCAGTGAATTGTTGAATTGTTTACTGGCACAAATCAGTAAATATTTTTAATAATTATTAAATATAGATAAAAAAAAATAAAAAAAATAAATTATGGCATCATGTATGTCAGAAAAACAATTACAACAAAACAATAATGAAACCATAGACACCACGGATGATGATATGAAAGATTCAGAACAAGAGCAAGAAATGGACAAGCCTCAATTACAGCCACAAGCAGAATATTTTAGTTTTCCGGTAAGTTAAGAAATAAATTTATGAATTTGTTGTTTGTCTTTCAAACTAACTATTTTGAGTACATTACAGAATAGTTCGACGTGCTGGGTTTGTAATGGTTATTATGGGCCAAATTTTGGTGAACCACTGTGTGGGACTTGTCATGCGTTTTTATATAATACCGAACCAGCCGAAGAGCTGGAAACTACAATATCTGATGATGAAGATTCGGGAAATGATGAACCGCCCTTCAAAGATAAAACCGAAGAAAATGACGAAGACGATGAACCAGAAGATGAGGTGGATGAGGTCGAAGATGATCGTGAGGTGAATGATGAAGATGTTGAAGATGTGGTAGATGATGTTGAGTTAGAGGTTGATAATGATATGATAGAATTACCAATAGCCGAAGAAGGTGTAGCGCCAGAGATTGATATAGCCGAAAGACAATTAGGTCCGGTTTTGCCGATGGAAAGACCAAGACCTTCAGCTCCTCGCTCTTTGCCACATTTAATGGAACTTTTAAGTGAAGCACGGGCCAACGCTAATGAAATGGCTGTTGGGGCATATAATGCGACTATAAGACTCAATAATATAGTATCGTTGCCGGTTGAAATTATGGTTATTATCTTTTCATATTTAGATGATATGTCCATGTGGAAAGCTAGTGAAGTTTGCAAACAATGGCACAATATTATTGCTCAAAACACTTCTCAACAAATGTGGCGCAAATATTTCAAAGAACGTTGGCCACTCTTCCAAAGTCTTGTGGATGTCAAAGATTGGATGAAATTATATGGCTCTTTAATGTCTTCATGCTTTTGTCGCACTTGCTTGCTGCAGATGGCTCTTAAAACTCCGGCACGAGGACGACAAAATGCCATACGTGCAAATTTTCTACGAATTGATTATCGTCTAGTGCACAGTTATGCTACAGAGGGCATAGAGGCTATACCATTGGATAAACAAAACACATACTGGCAGGCCAGTATATTAGGACCTCCTGGTAGTCCTTATGAAGGCGGGAAATTCTTCATATTTATTTTCTTTCCAGAAAGGTAATAAAGCACTAATAAAAAATGTATAACTCTATCAAACCAAAATGCATTTACTTTAAGGTACCCCATGATTCCACCGACAGTGCGATTCCTTACGAAAATCTTACATCCCAATGTTTCTAGACATGGCGATGTAGGTATTGATATATTCCAACATAATTGGTCCTTGGCTTTAAATGTTTGCAAAGTTTTACTGTCTGTACAAAGTTTATTAACAGATCCTTATACAGAGGTAATTTATTGTTTGGCTTAGTTACTTCAACTATTGATATTAATGCCTTGTGGTTTTAGGTGTGTATGGAGCCGGATATAGGTTATATGTATGAACACAATCGTTCACGTTTCGAGTCTTTGGCCCGTTCATGGACCTGGAAGTTTGCTATGTTTGAACTAATACCTCCTCGTTAATTACGTTTTTTTTTTATAATGCTTTACATTCTCGTACTTTCTATCCTGTTTGTGGAAATGATATAAAATTTCTTTCGTTTATTTTTCTTTTCATTTATTGTTTTTTATTCCTTAAGTTTTAAAAGTGTTTCGAATTATATACAAATATATATATATATATATATATATATATTCCTTTCATTTTTCATTTATATGAAAAGCAAAACTTTTCCTACTTATAAATAAATTATCTTAGTATATATTAAAAGAAAAAGTTTTCCTTATAATTATAAGCAGTGCCATTTGCTTCGGATATAATTTTCTTTTTAAATTTTTTTCGCTTTGGAATACCTATTTTTCTTTGGTATTTAATTTGTTCTTTTTAAATCACATAAAAATATAAAAATCTTATGAAATAACATCTTAAAATTTTTGCACAATAATACGATAATATCTCAAATAAAATCCATAAATTATATAAAATTGTTCGTTTTAGTTTGAAAAAAATTAACCAGTTTGAGAAACTTTAAATATAAAGCAACCCATGAATAATATTTTATTGAATTATGGAAGCAGTTAATCCAAAGTATACAATTTTCCAATTGGCACTACATACATACATATATAAAATAAAAGTTTCAAAAGTAATCACTTCTCATGAACTACGATACACTTTCCTAAATTACCAATTTTGCTTTTCTTTTTTTGCGAAATTACTCTTTTTTTGCGAAATTACTCTTCAATTTAAAGAAAAAAAATAGATAAAGAAAACAAAATTTATTTTTAGTAATGCCAAAACAATGAAAACTTCTGTAAAAATAAGCAAGTAAGAAATTGTGGTCGGTCTAGACCGACTATGCGAAACCCAACACCATGCGTTTAGAGAATTGGTCTTAGGTCCAACTAATTGGGTATAGAACAAAAAACGTGAACCAAATATGTGTGGAATCTTTATTTATTTTTGCCTGCAAATCTGAAAAAGTTCATATCGGACACTATATAGTGACTAGATTGAAAAATGGACCCATCCTGACCATATTTGGTAAAGTCACTTTGAGAAAAATTTTTGCAATATTTTTGTTTTTGATAAGTTTAAGAGAAGATCGGGAAACAGCTTCATATGGGGGCTATGACTAAGAGTTATTTTAAAGGGTTGATTTTTGGACTAATGATTAAGTGATATAATAAACACGCACAGACCCAACTTGGCCGAGATATATGATAATTTGTATCTTATGGCAATTTATTGAAACCCATTTAACGAATCATCGCTCACAAGAAATCGGTGGCAAGAAAAAAGTTTTGTGAAGCTTAAAAATCGGAATAATGATTTTACTGCTGGTCTTAGGCAAAAGAAAATTTGTGAGAAATATTATCTGTAATATTAATAGGCTAGGCGATTTCTTGTGACCGATGTTTTATTCTACCGTTTTATCCCGATTATGACCAAACGTATATTATTTGATAGGTATTTCTTTTTAGCCATTTTGCAGATTTACAGATTTTTAAATTTTTTCCCTTGTTTTGAGTAAATTGCATTTAAAGTTGCTACTAACACATACATAAAATTATACATATGGTATGTGTGTTTTATTAAATTTGTCAATGTGTTTGTTAATGAGTTTGTTATCTCCATTCACAATAATAATAAACCATAAAAGTGTCCGTTTTGAATTGGCTAAGTTGAAATATAAAGCTGCCTAGAAATTGCACTCGAATTCCGAGCGCTGGAATCTGCTAAATCCATTATTTTAAAAATTGTCACGAAATATCGTGAAAGAGGTGCGGCGACGATTCAAATTTCGGCGGCAGGCACCGTAAAACGAGAACAGACCGGGTAATTTAATAGCAAGAGAGTTTATGAAATATCAAACAAGTAAGAAAATTATAGTCGGTCTAGCCCGACTATACGATACCCTGACCATATTTGGTAAAGTCACTTATACTTTGAAAAAATATATACAAACTAAATTTGAGAAAAATCTGTGCAATATTTTTGTTTTTTGATAGATTTAAGTGAAAATCGGGAAGCAGCTCTATATGGGGCCTATGATTAAGAGTTGTCCAATAGGGATCATTTTTGGACTACTGATTAATGGATGTAATATATACATACAAACCCAATTTGACTAAGATTTGTGTGATAATTTGGATCTTATGGCAATATATGTTGATTTCATAGGGGTCATTTGTATGGGGGCGAGGTCTGAACATGGACCGATTCTCACCAATTTCAATAGCGTTCATCCCATGGCCGACAAAGGATCAAATACCAAATTTCATTAAAATATATTCATATTTGCGACCTGCAGTTTGATTACAAGCTTTACATGGACACACAGACGGACGGACGGACGGACGGACCGACGGACGGACGGACGGACATCGTTAAATCGAATCAGATAGTGATTCTGATTCGATTGGTATAATTAAAGATGGGTGTAGGTCAAATATTTTTGGTTGTTACAAACAGCAGCACAAAGTCATTATACCCAAACCACATAGTGGTATAGGGTATAAAAATATTACCGAAAGAGGTCATTAACAATCTGAAACTAAATAATCTAACCCATAAAAACAAAGTTTTTATTAAAACTCTTTCTTTCCTTATGCATATGAGTTTTGAATATCTCAGTGACTGTGCGTGACTGTGTGTGACTATCTTAAAATTAATCTTTGGCCATAACAAGTCTATGGATAAAGTTTCAGATCCATCGGATGAGGGGAAGTGGGGTTTTAATCTCTCCGTGACTGTGCATGAATATGTCAAAGTTAATCTTTTTTCACAGCAAGTCAATCGACCAAGTTTTAGAGCGATCAGATAAGGGAAAATGGGTTTTAAATCACTCCGTGACTGTGCGTGACTATGCGTGACTATGCGTGACTGCGCGTGACTATGTCGAAGTTGATTTTTCTGTACAGCATATATATCGACTAAGTTTCAGATCGGTCGGATGAGGGTAAATGACATTTGGGTCACTCCATGACTGTGCGTAACTACGCGTGACTACGCGTGACTATGTCGAAGTTGATCTTTCTTTACAGCAAGTATATCGACCAAGTTTCAGATCGGTCGGAGCAGGGTAAATGACATTTAGGTCACTCCGTGACTGTGCGTGACAATGCGTGACTGCGCGTGACTAAGTCGAAGTTAATCTTTTTTTCACAGCAAGTGTATGGACCAAGTTTGAGTTCGATCAGATGAGGGGAAATGACATTTAGATCACTCCGTGACTGTGCGTGACAATGCGTGACTAAGTCGAAATTAATCTTTTTTTCACAGCAAGTGTATGGACCAAGTTTGAGATCGATCGGATGAGGGGAAATGACATTTAGATCACTCCGTGACTGTGCGTGACCATGCGTGACTGCGCGTGACTAAGTCAAAGTAAATCTTTTTTTCACAGCAAGTGTATGGACCAAGTTTGAGATCGATCGGATGAGGGGAAATGACATTTAGATCATTCCGTGACTGTGCGTGACCACGCGTGACTGTGCGTGACTATCCCAAAATTAATCTGTAGTCACGACAAGACTATGGGCCAAGTTTCAGATCAATTGGATAAGGGGAATGGGGTCCACCCATGACAGGCAGACAGACAGACAGAGAGAGAGAGTATGACTTAAAAGAAATTGTTTAAAAAATTTGTGCTCGATCTGTTTCCCGACGAACAATAGAGGCTGATGTTGGTTGTCATCGTCCTGCGAAGAAACCACTGATATCAGAGAAAAATCTTCTGGCTCGCATAAATTTTGCTAAAGAACACATGAACTGGTCAAAACGGAATTGGAATACTGTTCTCTTTTCAGATAAGTCCACGTTTAATTTAAGAGGCAATGAACGTTTGTGCGACGTTGGATACAGGCAAATTTTAAACGACATAATGCATCCATACGAGGAGGAAAATATGCCCCTGGCCTCCAAAGTTGTAACCGAATGCCTACAATCTAATACAGGTCGTGTTCTGGAATGACCAGCCCAATGACCAGATTTCTGCCCCATAAAAAATCCATGGTAAATTGTAGATCGATAAATATGGCACCGAAATTACACAAACCAGACAGATCTCATAGAGGCAGCTAGTTCAGAGTGGCAAAAAAATGCAATGGATATTATCAAAAATTTAATTGACTCCATGCCTCGGGCGTTGTGAAGCAGTTCCTAAAAAATAATTGATATCCAACAAATTATTGTTTAGTAAAAGTTTCCAATGTTCTGTCAACAGCATTAAAACGAATTCTTTTAAGTTTTGTTATTTTTTTCTTTTTTACTCCCTTTCTTTTAGCTCGTAGTGTCTGTTTGTCGGCCGAAAAAACTTTTCCTTTCGCGTGATCCAATCGAACTTTGTAGACAGACTCCTGGCGACGATAAAAATGATCCAAAAAATTTTCGTTAAAAAAATTTGATTATACTAATTTTGGATTTTTCGAAATTTTGATGGTTTTTTTTAATTGGCAACCCTACAAATGTTCCAGGAAATGAATAAACTTAATTTACAAATAAAGCGAGCGTAATAAATGGGTTAATTTTTTTGATAAATAAAACATAAAAAATTTTTAAATTAAAAAAATTGTTTTTTTTATTATTTTATGATCTAATTTTTTGGTATTGACCGTATAAATAGTCAAAAATATATTTTGTTAAAAGTTTCCATTGTATTTTCACTCACCTATATTGTATACCAGCTGACCCGGTAAACGTTGTTTTGCCATATAACTTATTTCTAGTGAATATTTTTGGTTGTTAATTATGATGATATGGATTAACCATGCCCTCTGTTTTGATCCCGCCCATTTTTCACATAACTTCTCACACTCATCACTCGTGAAGTCACATCTGGTTTCAAGACTGTCGGGTTTATAGAACTTTAGATAATATTTTTTGTATGGGAGATGTCACACCCACTAATCCGATCCCGCTCATTTTTGGTACGACTACATTAACATCCAATTGACGTGCAGAATGTTTCAAGATTCTGGCCATCATAGTACTCTAGATATACATATGATGATATGTAATTACCATGTATGGGACTTCACACATTACTCCAGATATATGATGTTAAATTTTTTTATATATGGGAGGTGATACGCCCACTTGATAAATCCAAAATAATATGGCCTATTTTACTTTCCTGATACAAACTTACACTCTGTGAAAATTTCAAGAATATCGGTCCCTTGGTTTAGCCACCTATTAATGTCAAACCCACGAACAAATTTTCATTTTTATTGTATACTAGCAGTATACCCGCAACGTTGTTAGCGTAATTATTCACCCCTGTTCTTGAAACCACTATCACAAAAAAAAAAACTCGTAAATGAAAATATTCTTAAATCTACGAGTTTTTTGCTGTTCTCTAATTTCAATAAGAATATTTTTTCTCGTTTTAATTCACATAGAAAAGGCTTTGTGGATTCAAAACAAATGCCCTTTATTTTCTACTAAGCAGGTCTTAAGAGATAAAAAAAAACTATTTGATATTTAAACTCTAACATGTTTTTTATTGAACCTTGTCATTATTTTAAAAAATTAGACATTAATTTTATGAAAAAAACGATTTTAAAAAACGTCTACATTTTGCGCTGACTTAAAAAAAAAAACTCGTAATAAGTGGTCGATGTTAATAAAACACACTTTTTGCGATGAACAGCATCATATAACTATAATAACTTTTTATTTACACAATCTATTTTCCATTATAATTTTTTCAATTATAACATAGATTCTTTATGCACTAATTATTGCAAATAAAGGAATTAAAAAAATTTTTTCATCAAATCACATATTTTTATTTTTTGCATATGTTCGAAACAGTAGTGATGCCAGTCAAATCCAATTTATTTGAATATCGAAATTTTTTTGGTGATGCCTAACTTTTCAAAAATAGAAAAGTCATTTTTAATTAAATGAAATTGAAGAACAAAAAATTAAATGAACAAATAAGTTGTTGTTTTAAAAGAAAATATTTTTCTTTATGCTTTTTCTATAAACTTAAGAAAAAACATGCACAAAATACTTAAAAGTTTTTTGTGAAACTGAATAAAGAATCATATGGCACCTCGGTTTCTAGATAACATATGTTCTTAACTCAAACACATGGTTCTTAACTCAAACATATGTTTCCATTAAATAAATAAAAAAAGTGGTTTCAAGAAACCCAAAATTTCAATTTCATGTGATTATAAATTCACTCTTATTCAAATAACAACGTTTCAAGAACAGGGCTGATTATATTAATTATTTAAGCCATAAAATATTTAAAAACAATAAGAAATATAGTTTGAGTGACAATACGATGGATACTTTTAACAAAATATATTTTTGACGACTTGGATGGAATCTTTTATTAGTTTAAACATTTGTACGTTTTATTTATTTAACAAAAAAGAAATATTAATATTACTTCAGAAAAAATTAACAAAACTTAAAAGTATTAATTTTTATGCTGTTGACAAAACAATGGAAACCTTTACTAAACAATAAAACTGTGGAATAAAATGATGGTTATGATCTTGAGGGTGGATGATTTCTATACCGAACGATTGTATTAATTTATTTTAGTAAAACTCCCGAAGTGTTTAAACGTTTTGGGTCCATTTAAATATATTATTTTTTGGTCAACACTATTCGCAAGATTAATGCTGATTTTATGGATTTATTCATAGAATATTTCTCACAAATATTCTTTTGTCTGCGGCCATCACTAAAATCATCTATTATTCTAGATTTTAACTCTTCATTAAACTTTATTCTTGCCATTATTTTATAATAATTGAAAGAAAACATCAGAATTTATAAATATTTAAATAACGGTTAAAATTTTTAAAATTTTTTTTCACTGGTTCTTCTATTTTTCATTATTTTAATCAACTCTGGTAAATAAATTTAAAAGTTTTCACTGTTTTGGCATCACTTAAAAAACATATTTATTTTCGTTTATCTATTTTTTAGTTGTATTTTTTGTAACAAATGTGTTGTCTTCCAATATAGAATACACCCAATAGTAATTTCGTAAAAGAAATACATAATTTTATCACTAAGCGAAATCTTGTCAAATTTTGAATTTTGTAAAAATTTCCAATGCATTGCGACCTACTCTATTTAAGTTCCACTTTTTTATTCATTGTAGGTTCGAAAATTATTCAAAAATAATATTATTTGTAATATTGATGGCTTAGTTTGGAAAGAAGTAACTCAAGCCATAGGACAAACGCTATTGAAATTGGTGAAAATGGATGCATGTTTAGACCTTATCCCTATTCAAATGACCCTTATGATATCGACTTAACTTGCCATAAGATCCAAATTACCAAATAGATCTCAGTCGAATTGGGTTTGTGTATGTTTATTACATTCATTAATCCGTAGACCAAAAATAAACCCTATAGGACAATTCACTTAAACCTATCTAAAATAAAAATATTGCACAGCTTTTTCTCGGTTTGTATATGTTGTTGCAAAATATAAGTGAGTTTACCATAAATGTTCAGGATTGGTCGAATTTTCGACGTAGATTTGGTTTATGATTTTTTTAAACCCGATTAGTTGGACCTAAGACCAATTCTCTAAACGCATGGTATAGGGTATCGGTCTAGACCATCATTTTCTTTCTTGTTTTCTTAAGAAAATGTACTTTCAAAGGAAAATATACGAGTTGAAAAGTATCACTTTTGCATTTTTTGGCCGTTTTTACCCCCCAAGGGATTGAATTAAAACAAAGTTTATTCTTCTCCGATGTATGTGTCTCTGGTGAAATCTATATATCAAATTTCATATTCCCAAATTACTTTGTAAAGAGGATACAAATAGGTACACTTTTACACTTCCGTTTTTGCCCACCGCCCTCTTTAACATCCGAATTTTCAAAAGCTTCCTTCTCATTTGATGTTTCTATCTTTTGTGGAATCCACAAACTATATTTTATATTTTTTTTTTGCATGTTTAGAAGACACCAGATATATAATTTTTACTTCTCTGGCCGTTTTTCTTCCCCCACACGTTAGAATTACCGATAAATTCATCCATGACTGATGCCAACGTATTCAGTGGAGTCTGTATACCAAAATCCATAAATATAGACTAATATGTTAAGAATTTCCAAAAGTTTCCCTCTCAGCGGGTGTTTCTATCTCCAGTGGCATTCACGAACCTCATTCTTTATTCGATTGTTTAGAAGATACCAAATGTACACTTATTAGAATTACCAATTAATTCATCCCTGACTGATGCCCATGTATTCGGTGGAGTCTGTATGACAAAATTCATGTATACAGATTAAGATACAAAACGGTACCATTTCCTCTTTTTTGACCGTTTTTACCGCCCTTAAAATCCGAATTCCAAAAGTTTTCATCGCATCTGAAGTCTCTAGTGGAATCCACATACTGTATTTCATATTCCTAGATTCATTTGTTTAGAAGATACCAAATGTAAATTTTTTCCCTTTTATTTTCCCCTTTTTAGCTCCTTAAACGGCGAATTTCTAAGAATCCCTATTTCGGTTCGAATCTGCCTTCCAAAAGGACCCCACATTCCAAATGTCATATTCCTGGGACCATTTTTAAAAATATTCCCTTTTGGGACGCTTTTACCCCTTTTTACCCCCCTTAAAGTGCGAATTTCTAAAAATTTATATTTTGGTTCGAGTGTACGTCCTGAAAGGAACCTATATTAAAAATTTGAAAATTTGATATTCCTGGGATCTTTTTAAAGATTTTATTAAATGTCCCTTTTTGGATCGTTTTTACCCCATTTTACCCCCCTAAAAATGCAAATTTCCAAAAATTCTTATTTTGGTTCGAATCTGCGTCCCAAAAGGAACCAACATTCCAAATTTCATACTCCTAGCACCTTTTTTAAAGATTTTTTAAAAATGCCATTTTTCGGCCGTTTTTACCCTTTTTTTACCCCCTAAAAATTCGAATTTCCAAAAATGCCGTCTTAGTGGATCTACACTCTGTAAAAGGAACTTACATGCCAAATTTCAAATTTCTAGGTTCAGCGGTTTGGGCTGGGCGATGATGAATGAGTCAATCAGTCAGTCACTCACGCAACTCTTTTATATATATAGATAGATAGAAGATATATCTATAATTTTAATAGGCTAGACGATTTCTTGTGACCGATGTTTTGTTCTACCGTTTTATCCCGATTTTGACCAAAAGTATATTATTTGAAAGATATTTCTGTTTAGCTGTTTTGTAGATTTACAGATTTTTAAATTTTTTTCCTTTATTTTGAGTAAATTGCATTTAAAGTTGCTACTAACACATACATAAAATTATAAATATGCTATGTGTGTGTTTATTAAATTTGTTAATGTGTTTGTAATAAAAATGAGTTTGTTTTTTTGTGTTGATTTGTGAATTGGCTATAATTGATTAGCATACCTTTAGAGTCTTTCTTTAATGAAAAAATAAAATTTCCTAGAATTTGCACTCGAATTTCGAGGGCTGGAATCTATTAGTGTATATTTAATTCTTAATTAGATGAGTTGGCGTATAAGTTATATTAATTAAAATATTATGTATACTTATGTCGCTGTTCATTACTGTCTCTAATAAACACCTGCTGCTAAAAAAGCGCAAAAAGCTTTTGTTACTCACAAAAGTTCCTCTGCCAACAACAAACAGCTGCTAAGAAGAAAAACAATGTTCGCTCTCTCCTGGAAAAAACCATGATGCCATTTAACACAACACACAATGAAAATGGCCTGCACACAGGTAGATATAGTTTAAAAGAAAATCAGCATATCAGTACGAATTTGAAATTACACTAAATAACGTCGTCGTGTAATGTTAAAAATAAATAATAGCGAAGCAATAATATTAAGTGAATACTGAAAACAAAACAAAAAAAAAAAGAAAAATAATACAATTTATATTTTTATAAATATAATAAAAAAAAATGTTATTAAATAATCTTATGGAAGATTCTAAAAAATTAAATACGAAATAAAAATTAATTATGAATCGTTTAAATACTTTTTTGGATGAAGTTTTAATACACAAAAAAGGCAAAGGTGAAATCTAAAGCTTTAAATAATTCACCACTGATTTGTGATTTTTAAGTGTTTAGTAATTGTGTGTGTGCATGAAAGTATGAAGTATGTGAGTGAGTGTGCTTGTAACAACAAATATCAAATGTAAAGAAATAAAATACGGGTTCTCGAGAATTTATATAGAAAATTTGAAAATTTTAACCTAAAAAAGATTAACGAAAAAAAAAAGTAAAAACAAACCATAAATCTCTGTTATATAGTGTTTACTTAAAAAAAAAACAATTTCCTTTAGTGCAAAGAAATAAATAAATTTTACACAAAAATAACTGTAACCTTAACATTTCAATTAAATTTATTCAACAGTTTTCCTTATTTTTTTTAAAATTAACTTGATTGTTTAAAAAAGGTATGCCACACTCTTTCTCTCACTCTCTATTTCTCTATTATTCTCCTCCTCAAGCTCACTCTTATTTTAATTTACAAAAACTTTTTTGCTAGCTCCTGCTTAAAGTTTTTTTTCTCTAAATTTACATCAACAGGAGAGAGTAAATGTTTTGTTTGTTTTTCTTCCTTAAAATATATTTATATATATATATATATATATATATATATATATATGTGTATATTTATATGTATATATATGTTGTTCTTGTTGCTCTCAACAAGGACTTGGTTCTGCCTAAAGCTGTGTTGCTTTTGTTGTATGTTAAAGAATTTTATGAAAAGTTTGTACAGATATGAGAAGACTGTTACAAAAATATTTTGTTTGGCTCTCTTTAAACCTTTAAAGTACCAACCGAATATTATGTTTACAAAAATGTTCGTTTAAAAAAAGGTTTTAAAAGGTTCGACTTTGTCTTACCAGTATTCTCAGATATTTAATACTTCAATATTCAATGGAAATTGTGTTTTAATAGAAGACATTAGTTTCATTTAGGTCCAGTTTTTGAAATGTCAGTTAAACCTAGTTTAGTAAAACCGAGAATTCATTTTTTCAGACATGTCCAAATTCATAAAGGAAATGATGAATAAATTCTGGGTTTAACAAAACTAGGTTTAACTGATATCTCAAAAACTGGGTCTTAGTTAGCTCAACAATTTAATGAAAATTTCATGGAAATATTTTTTAAATTGTTCTGAGTTAAATTGAAATAAAATCTTTAAAAGCAAAAAATATAATTTGTTTCAAAGTTGTTATATTTTTTAGTTTGTTATATTGGAAGAGGCTTAAATAGTATAACTTTTGCTTGAATTCTCATTTGGTTGTTTTCAGCAAATATATATGAATTTAATTGTTTGTTAGATTTATAGTCATTTTTCAGACATATTGCAATTACTACTGTAATTAATATGCAATTTTTAATTTTTGTTTAAATGGTGCGTGGTAGAGAAGAAGAAAGCATATATTTCAAAAATTCATTGTTTCTATATGAAAAGTTTTTCTACTTAGGGCGGCCGTGAGGTTTTGAACCGTGAACCTTCATATAGAAACAACCTATTCAATTAAATCATAACAATTATCACAATGTTCAATAAATCGCTGATGAAGGCTGAAATGCCAGAAACCGGTCCGATTAAGAATACAGTGCAGTTATGAATTTTTGAAATATATGCTTTCTTCTTCTCTACCACGCACCATTTAAACATATATAGGAATTTAACTTTTTACCAAACAAACTATCTACTGATGAGGGCTGGTGACTCTTCCCGAAACAGCTGTATAACCTGTCATGTAGAATATAGATCAATTTTTGAAACAAATGTGCTAATGCTTTTGCTTTATTTAAAGTAAAAACATTTGATCTTGAGCCTGAACAATTTCAAACTCAATCATTAAATTGATAAAGATCGAAAATAAGATTTTTTATTTTTATAAAAAATAATAAAAAAAAAGAGAAAAAGTTTTTCCAGTTAACTACAGTGGTTAAACAAACACGTACACCAATTATTTTCTATTATATCTCTTAATTTTAGCTTACCTTTGATTGTGAGGTTAATAGTTTTTTGTAAGCTTTATTTCGATTAAATACAAAATTAATAAATACGCTCAAGGGGGGTAAAAATCTATTTCACAATACAATCACAATCTATTTCACAATGTAAGACAAAAACGGTGTGAGATATGAGTGTATTGGTGCAATGATTGTGATTAAAATTATTGCAGCTAATTCAACAACCCCACAAGTATAACCTTATTACTAATATAACAATATCGAAATATAACAGTTAATTCAACAGCATACAAGTATAACATTATTACAAATATTACAATATCGTAGTATAGAAACTAATTTAACAAAAACTAGGCTAAATGTATAACAACTGGAAATTAAAAAAAAAAAAATATACTGAAATCATAAGTCCTTCCAAATTAAAAGAATCTTTAATTATAATATGTTTACACATCTTCCCGTTCCTATAGAACGGGTTATTCGTTCTATAGGAATGATAGACAAACGGGTATGGGAGGTTGTCTAAGGTTGGCTAAGGTTGTCTTTAGATCTGAAGACTACGGTAATTTTGAGTCTATTTTTATTGAAACAAAAACTCGATATTCGAAGCTTCTGGTTGGTGTGGTATATCTTCCGCATAGTAAATCTATTAATGTTGATATAATGGAAGAGCGATTAGGTGAGCTTCTAGTAAATTATTCTGACATTGTAATTATGAGGGATTTCAACTTAAATTTATTTAATATTAGAAATTCTCATTTCGTTTATTCTGTATGCCAGAGATTAGGTCTTACTTGTGTTCATAATAGTTTACCGACTCATTTGGATGTTTCAAATACATCTACTTCTTTGCTAGACTATTTTCTTATAATGTGATGATGTCTTCTCAGATGCAGTGCCCCTCCATATCACGTCATTCTTTTATTTTTATGAGTGTTTCTCTTTTGGTACCTCGGGTAGATGAATTTATTGAATATAGAGATTACAATAATGTTAATTTTTCTGTTTTGGAAAACCAATTGCATCACTTTGATTTTGCGGAGTTCTATAGTAACCCGGATGTTGAAAGTCAGCTTTTATGTTTGATGGAGTGTGTTAATTCTTTGCATTGTAATGTCCCTATTAAGAGAGTTAGAGTTCGGGTAGTTAATGATGATTGTTTTAATTCATCAAAAATTAAATTCCATCTCTCGCTAAGGGATTTAGCATATAAAGCATATCTTCGAATACCGTCACGAGATATTTGGAGAATTTATTGTAAGACGAGAAATAAAAGTAAAACTATTATACGCAATGCCAGGAGAAATTTGTATACCAATAGATTTAGGAACATGAACGCTAGAGCTATGTGGAAGGCTTTTAGACCCAATGAAGTGTCTGATCCTTTCGAAGAATACGACCCGGACGAACTTAATAGGAAGTTTTTATCTTATAGAACAGTTGATACTTTTGATCCTTTTAATAGTAATTTAAATTTTAGTGAATATGGTTTTACTTTTCGATGTATTAATTATAATGAACTTTGTGTTGCTGGGGATAGTATTAAATCTAATGCTAGTGGTCCCGATGGAGTGCCGCTTAAATTCGTTAAGTTGATATTTCCATTGATTCACAACCATTTTTTGTATTTTGTAAACAACATTCTTACATATTCTGTCTTTCCAGAAGGGTGGAAAGTGGCCAAAGTTATGCCTATTGGCAAAAATATTTCGAATAACGATAGCAATGATTTTAGACCATTTTCTATTGTTCCCATTCTTTCGAAGATAGTGGAGCATGTTATGAAGGTGCAAATGATGAAATACTTAGATGAAAACTGTTTAATAAATTCTTTTCAATCGGGGTTTCGTAGGGGTTACAACACCTCTTCTCTTTTATTGGGTCTTACTGATTCTACTAGAAGAATTGTTGATAAGAATCACGTAGGAGTTTTATTATCGATTGATTTATGTAAAGCCTTTGATCGTGTAAGTCATTCAATTTTAATTCGAAAGCTTTGCAATTTTTTTGGATTTTCTAGAATGTCATATCAATTAATCTTTTCATATTTGACCAGTAGACGTCAGTTCACACATCTTAAGTATTCTGATTCTGATTGGATGGTTGTAACAAGTGGGGTTCCGCAAGGGTCGGTTATAGGGCCCTTACTGTTTATGTTATATATTAATGATCTTTTTCAATCATTGAAGGGTTTCCTTGTGAAGCTTATGTCTATGCTGATGATATTCAGCTATTTTTTTCAGAACGGCAATTTTTTTGGTGTGCTTGAGAGGGTAATAAATGTGTTGTTGTCTGACGTTGCTGAGTGGGTTTCTAGTTCGAACCTTTGCATTAATACTTCTAAAACTAAGGCAATGATTTTTAAATCCAATTTTTCGGAAGTTAATATCTCGATTATGATTAATCGTGACCCTGTTGAATTAGTTGAGTCTATGAAATGTCTTGGAACCTTAATAGATTCTAATCTTCGTTTTGACCGCCATATTAATTGGTTGTCTTCAGAAGTGAACTTCATTTTAAGACGGGTGTATTCTCTAAACCTTCATTTACCACTCCATTTTAGGAAAAGTATCGCACATGCACTATTTATGTCAAATATTCTTTACTGTGCTGAAGTATTTACGGGATCTACAGGTAGGGAGTTTCGGAAATATAACGTTCTGCTTAATAAAATAGTTCGCTTCGTATATCATTTAAAGGTTCATGTACCCATTTCCAATTATGTTGTGGATTTTTTGGGGTGTAGTTTTAGGAAGTTTTTAAATATTCGAATTCTATTTCACTTTTATAAAGTTTTGAAATCCAATTGTCCTGAATATTTACTTCGACTATTCATTTTTTCACGCTCTACTCGGAATCCTCAATTAATTTTCCCACGTATAAGAACCTCCCTTTTTGAATTCTCTTTTCAGGTAAGAGTTTCGAGAATTTGGAACTCTTTACCGCGTGAACTCAGGTCACTTTCTTTTTCGGCAAATATATTTAGAAACAAACTTGTTGAATATGCTCGCCTTAATAGTGTTTAAATTATGTGGCCTTTAATTCGTTAAAGTGACTTATTTATTTACCTTTTTCATTAAGAAAGGATATGACATTTTTTGTTCCTCCTTTCCTTTGCAATCATACCATATTATTTTTGATTCGGAATTTTCAATTTCAATAATTCCTATTCATCTCATCTTGTTAAATGAATTCTTTGTTTATAAGCTATAAGATTCGTGTAATAACTTTCTTGTAATAACTTTTTTTTTTCTTCTTTTATAATTATAATTATAATTTTTTTATAATAATTTTTTATAATAATACTTAAGATATCTGTTTGTTAGCTCACTAACCGTATACGCCCAAAGGGCTCGGTTAGTTTAATAAATTAAATAAATAAATAAATAAATAAATAAATAAACTGGCTTAAATTTGAATCTGGTACAGTTAATGTAATGCAATAAATGATTTATTATTAATATTTTGTCTAGAGTCACTTAGCTGGAATCACCTACTCTAGACTCTTAGGTATCCTCTCCACCAGCTTACGACAAAAGCTTGGTTTGATATTTTTAAATTCCTCTGCAAGAAGTCAATTCAACTCTGATTTTTATGTTTTCTTATTTATTTATGCAACGTGATGCCTCCAAATGATGCCTCGATAGGGTTAATGCTGGTACTCTGATATATTATATCCATAACATATGAACAGTTTTACAATATGATTGGTATCGTTGCCCTGGCGGAAGTGTAAGTTGTTTCTTACACCCTCATTTTCCTTGGATTTGGGCAAATTGGCTTTTAAAAAATCTAAATATACTATATAATCCATTATGCCTTAGAAGAAACCAAGACTTTCAGGACCAGCTTGGTCACCATCGTATTTCACAGTTGCTTTTATGTGTTTGGATAGAAGGAGTTCATTGGCTTTCGCCATACGTATGACTTTCCACCAGATCTAAATATGTTAAATTTTCAAAAAGAAAACTCCATGGTTTCATGTGTTTTGGCTAACTTTAAGCGATCCGTTTTTTATATTTGTTGCTTGCTATTGTAACGTTCAAATTAGCCCTATAAAGTATATTCCCGATTCGTTGTGTGTAGGCTTTCTTTCCCGTAATTGACATTAGATTTAATGCATAGGGAAATGGGCTTTCCTTACGTATTCTAACAATAATCCTTTCTTCTACTGCTCTGAAGATTTAATTATTCGCTTTTTTTTTGGATATCTTTATACCCTATATCACTATGCGGTCAGGTTATAATGACCTTCTGCTGACAAAAATATTTGACCTAGAGGCAATTTAGCGTTGTCCGTCCGTCCGTCTGTGTGGCCATGTAAACCTCATAATCAAACTACAGGTAGCAAATATGAACATATTTTGATGAAATTTGGTACGCAAGCTTCTGTCAGCCATCGCACGAACGCTATTGAAATTAGTGAAAATCGGTTCATGTTCAGCTCTAGTACCCATACAATACCCCTATGAAATCGACTTAAATTGCTATAATATTCAAACTATCATGTAGATCGCGGTCAAATTGGGTTTGCGTATGTTTATTATATCCATTTACCAGTAGTCTACAAATAAACCCTATAGGACAATAGCCCGCCTATGAAGATGGGTCCCGATTTTCAATTAAATCTATCAAAAAACAAAAATATTGCACATTTTTTTTTCTCAAATTTGGTTTGTATATGTTTTTGCAAAAAGTAAGCTACCTTATCAAATATGGTCAGGATTGGTCCATATTGTGACCTAGTCCCCTTATAAATATAGAACCCGATATGAACTTTTTCATATCCGAAGGCAAAATTGGTGTATGCCTATTTTCTATATCTAATTAGTTGGACCTAGGTGATAGCGTCTCTAAACGAATGGCATAGGGTACAATACGGGTATAATTGTCTTACTTGTTTTTATTTGTTTTGAAGTCGTACAGTGTTTCAATATATAGTGGCAGAATTTCTATCTTAAATATTGGAAATTTCGCGTGTAGATTTTTCCTCCTCAGATTGTATTATTGCCACAATTCTGTATTATACGCACGTTCCCACTTAATTTTTTTTAAACATTTTGCAAACTATAGACAAACTTCTTAAAATGTTTTTAAACAAATTTGGATTTTTTAATAAAAAGGTAAGTGTACGAGTTTGGCTTTTACAAATTTCATTTTAAAAATATCCCTATTCCTCTAATAACAATATAATTGATTTCGAAATGTAATGTGGGATAATATGCCCTAGAAATCTTACATGCAAGGAGTATTGGTATCATATATAAATATGGGGTTATCTAACACTAACACAGTAATCGAGGTGTGCGAGTTTGGCTTTTAAACACTCTACGTATCAAATGAAAATTAAAAAAAATACCTCTTATGCTAATCCTCGTTTTTCCAATGCAATCTTAAAAAATGTTGGTCGGAGAATGGGGTACAAATAGTTAAATCTCATTTACTACAAAATGATTATGGATTATTTTTTTGGCTGGAATTTGAAGTTTAATTTCTTGTTCATTCTGGAATTAAAAAATATTTTTAGTCAATATTTCAAATTATTTGATATATCACTTATTCTGGCACTTTTCCTTGTTTAGAATAAACTCAAGAATTTTCGTCGGATTATTTTGGATTAAACAGTTCGGTTTTATAAATTAATAACAGGCTGAAAAGTCAAAACAGTAGAAAAACACATGTTTTTGGGTCAATTCAGTTTTATGTTTCAATATAGTCTTCTTTAAGCTCGATGTCCATGTTCATTTCCAAATAATATCATACAAAATAGGTTCATAATTGAAGGTAAATCCATTTCTTAATGTTTAGGAATAGAAAATAGCTGCAGTAATAAACAAAAAAATCATGTGAGTTCGATCACAGGGGAGATGTGTAAACATCTAGTAATTAAAAATTTTTTTATGGCAATTTTTTAAAGTCAAACAGAAAGCGTCATCTATGTATCACTTATAGCAATCAACTGCAGGGGCTCTGCTAATATAAAAATATTTATTATTATATATTATTTCAACTGGTTAATTTTTAATTTTACGTTATTCATTTTTTATTTTTAATTTTCGATTTTCATTTCTTACTTTTTCATTTTTTATTTTTAATTTTTCATTATTTATTTTTCGTTTTCCGTTTTTTATTTTTCATTTTTCGTTTTTCATTTTTCTTTTTTTATTTTTCTTTTTTTATTTTTCATTTTTCATTATTTAATTTTCGTTTTTCATTTTTTATTTTTTATTTTTCATTTTTCATTTTTCATTTTCATTTTAAATTTATTATTTTTCATTTTTCATCTTTCATTTTTTATTTCAAATTTTTTATTTTTCATTTTTTATTTTTCATTTCTTATTTTTCGTTTTTCGTTTCTCATTTTTCTTCTTTTATTTTTCATTTTTTATTTTTAATTTTTTATTTTTCGTTTTTCGTTTTTCATTTTTCATTTTTCATTTTTCATTTTTCTTTTTTTATTTTTCATTTTTCATTTATTTTTCGTTTTTAATTTTTCATTTTCATTTTAAATTTTTTATTTTTCATTTTTCATCTTTCATTTTTTATTTCTAATTTTTTATTTTTCATTGTTTATTTTTCATTTTTCATTTCTTACTTTTCGTTTTTCATTTTTCTTCTTTTATTTTTCATTTTTCATTTTTCTTCTTTTATTTTTCATTTTTCATTTTTCTTTTTTTATTTTTCATTTTTTATTTTTCGTTTTTCATGTTGAATTTTTCATTTTTTATTTTTAATTTTTCATTTTTAATTTTTAATTTTTTTATTTTGATTTTTGATTTTTCATTTTTCATTTTTCATTTTTCTTTTTTATTTTTCTTTTTTTATGTTTCATTTTTCATTTATTTTTCGTTTTTCATTTTTCATTTTCATTTTAAATTTTTTATTTTTCATTTTTCATCTTTCATTTTTTATTTCTAATTTTTTATTTTTCATTGTTAATTTTTCATTTTTCATTTCTTACTTTTCGTTTTTCATTTTTATTCTTTTATTTTTCATTTTTCTTCTTTTATTTTTCATTTTTCTTTTTTTATTTTTCATTTTTTATTTTTTATTTTTCATTTTTTATGTTTCATTTTTTATTTTTCGTTTTTCATGTTGAATTTTTCATTTTTTATTTTTAATTTTTCATTTTTAATTTTTTATTTTTAATTTTTTGTTTTTCATTTTTTATTTTCAATTTTTTATTTTTCATTTGCAAACAGGTTTTACATATCATAATTTTTTCACCAATGCAATCATAAGTCACACCGATTTTGTCTTACGTCTTACAAGTTACGCTGCTTTTGTGATTGTATTGTGAAATAGAAATTTACCCCCCGCGCGTATAGATGTTTACACATCAATAAGTAATTCTTGGATTTTTTACGCAAATGTGCACCCCTGCATTGTCTTGATGAAATAACAAATAGTCGGTGAAGAGGTCCAATATTACTGATTATTTTTTTCCTTTTCAAGGTAATCTATGTGAATTATGGCGTTTTTTTCCAGAGATTGACAAATTAAAAAAGCTATTTTCTTAATTCGGTCCATCTCATAAAGTTTTTACACCATTTTTCAATATGGCTGAAAATTTGTAAGCACCATCTTATAAATTTTAAAAGGACTTTCATCCAGTCCTAGCACTGGATAGAACAATATATAATTTTTTAACAAACAAACAAATTTGCTTATTATCTCCCGATAGATTGTTAATAAAGAATATATAAAAAAAAAAATATATATATCTATAATATTAATAGGCTAGGCGATTTCTTGTGACCGATGTTTTGTTCTACCGTTTTATCCCGATTTTGACTAAGCGCATATTATTTGAAAGGTATTTCTTTTTACCCGTTTTGTAGATTTATAGATTTTTAAATTTTTTCCTTTCTTTTGAGTAAATTGCATTTAAAGTTGCTACTAACACATACATAAAATTATACAATGCTGTGTGTGTTTCTTAAATTTGTTAATGTGTTTGTAATAAAAATGAGTTTGTTTTTTTGTGTTGATTTGTGAATTGGCTATAATTGATTATTTAATGAAAAAAAAAAAAATCCTACAATCTGCACTCGAATTTCGAGGGCTGGAATCTGCTAGTATATATATAATTCTTTAAGTTTTTCAGTTTTCACATTTTATACCTTATACCCTATGTGGTTAATCACTATATTCTGATGTATGTAACTACTAAAAATATTTGAGCTAAACCCATCTGTTATTGTATCGATCGACACTTTCTGAATCGATTTAACGATGTCCGTCCGTCCGTCTGTCTGTGATTTCATATAAACCTTCTAAACAAGCTACAGGTCGGAAATATGTATAGTTTTAAATGAAATTTAGTGTATAAGCTAGTCCCCATACAAATGGGTTTTTGTTTGTTTATTAAATCTATTAATCAGTAGTCGAAAAACAAACCCTTAATCATAGTCCCCTTATAAAGCTGCTTCCCTATTTTCCCTTAAATCTATCAAAAAACAAAAATATTGTACAGATTTTCTCAGTTTGGTTTGCATACGTTTTTGCAAATTTTAAATTTTTCGACCTAGTGCCCAATAAATATAGCATCCGATATGAAATTTTTCATATATGCATGTAAAACTTGCTTATGCTTATTATTTATATTCAATTAGTTGCATCTAAGACCCTTTCCTACACATATGGTATAGGATACGTTATACACCGAATAACGTATCCGATAATAATTTTCCCACTTGTTATCTCTAAATTCTTAATATTTACTAGCAGATTCCAGCGCTAAAAGTTCGAGTGCAATTTCTAGGCAACTTTATTTTTCAACTTAGCCAATTTACAAATCAACACTTTTTTGGTTTAATATTACTGTGAATATATAATTACTGTGAAAATATAATTTTATGTATGTGCGAGTACCAACTTTAAATGCAATTTACTCAAAACAAAGAAAAAAATTTAAAAATCTGTAAATCTGGGAAACAGCTAAAAAGAAATACCTTTCAAATAATATGCGTTTGGTCAAAATCGGGATAAACCGGTAGAACAAAACATTGGTAACTAAAAATCAACTAGCCTATTAATATTATGGATACCCTATACCACTATGTTGTCAGGGTTTAATGACTTTGTGCTGATGTTCTAAAATTATTACCAAAAATATTTTCCCTAGACCTATCTTTTATTATACCGATAGACTCAGAATCACTTTCTGAGTCCCTTTAGCGATGTCCGTCCGTTCGTATGTTCATCAGTCCGTCTGTGTGTCCATGTATAGCTTCTAACGAAACTACAGCTCGCAAAAGAATATATTTTGATGAAATTTAGTATATAAGCTTCTATCGGTCATAAAATGAAAGCTATTGAAATTGGTGAAAATCGGTTCATGTTCAGACCTAGTCCCCATACAAATGACCGCTATCGACTTAAATTGCCATATATCCAAATTATTATATAGGTCTCGGTCAAATTGGGTTTGTGTTTATTACATCAATTTATCATTAGTCAAAAAAAAAACCCTATAGGACAATTCTTAGTCACCCATATGAAGCAGCTCCCCGATCTTCACTTAAATTTATCAAATAAACAAAAATGTTGGACAGATTTTCCTCAAATTTGGTTTATATAGTATATATTTTTGAAAAAAATATGTCACCTTATCAAATATGGTCAGGATTTGTCCATTTTTCGACCTAGTCTTAATATGAATATAGCATGCGATATGAGCTTTTTCATATCCCAAGGCAAAAAAAATGCCACTCAAATTTCGTTTATGCTTATTTTCTATATCTAATTAGTAGGATCTGAGAGATAGGGTTTCTAAACGCATGGCATAGGGTATCGTATCGTCGGTCTAGACCGACTATAATTTTCTTACTTGTTTTTTATACCAAACAACACAGAATTAAGTCAAACTAAAAAAAAATCTATTTTTTGGTTAAAATTAATTGAAGTTTAAGGTAAAAGTGGACTTTTTCCGTAACCATTTGGTACCAAATTAAAAATGTTTTATTTCTATCATCACTGGTATATGTGTGTGCGTACATTTATATGTGTGAGTGGTAGATTTTACTTTGCCGTATGGTTTAGTAAATGAAGAGGTCACCTATATATAGGCATTACTGATGATTTTCTACTCGATACTGAACTGTAACGCACACCTACACATATATAGAGTGAGAGACTCTCGCACAAGTTCTAACAATATGGATTTTGTATGTGGGTGTTATTATTAATATTTAAAAAAGTTTTGTTCATTTTCTGCATTTGACTATAATATTTATTCATGTTCGATAATTCAAAGTATGTGTATGTGTAGATCCTTACAAATATTTGCATTATTATTATTTTAATGCGATGGTCCAACTAATGTTAATATAGAATTTATTTTACTAAACAAAATGTTAGGAATACAATCTTGCCGATTTTTGTCATCGTAAATTTGCATAAAAAATATATTTAAATTTAGTATAATATAGATTTGTTTATATATTTAGTTTATAGCATTATGTGTGTGCGTGTTTTTGGGTGAATAAAATGTTCATAATATTTTAATTTGAATTTATAAGTTTCTGTGTAAAGAGATTAGTAAAGAAACCTTTTTTAATTCGTGCAGTTGTGACATAGAATATATTCTACTTTCTGATTAGATATTTACACATTAGCGACCTTTATAAGTGGATAAATATGAAATAACTACTCTTTAACTTTAAAACATAATTGTTTAATTTTGTAAAAAAAAACAAGTAAGAAAATTATATACGAATGCATTTCGAAAGAGGGTCTTGGTTACAACTTTGCTAAGGCACTAACTGGATATAGAAAACCAAATTTTAGTGGCTTCGTTATTAATTTGTGGCGTGGAGATATAAATAAAAATCATGTGAGTCCGATCGCAGGGGAGATGTGTAAACATCCATAATTTAAAGATTTTTTATAGCACTTTCTTAAAATCAAACAGAAAGCGTATCACTTATTACTATTATTATTATTTATTATTTTAACCGGTTATTTTTTAATTTTCCGTTTTTTATTTTTTATTTTTCGTTTTTCATTTTTCATTTAAATTTTTTTTTTATTTTTCATTTTTTATTTTTAATTTTTAATTTTTTTTCTTCATTTTTCATATTTCATTTTCCAATTTTTATTTTTTATTTTTAATTTTTCCTTTTTAATTTTTTTTTAATATTTTATTTTTAATTTTTCATTTTTTATTTTTCATTTTTTATTTTTCATTTTTTATTTTTCATTTTTCATTTTTATTCTTAATTTTTTATTTTCCATTCTTAATTTTTTTTTTCATTTCTCATTTTTGTTTTTCATTTTTCATTTTTCATTTTTAATTTTTAATTTTTAATTTTTAATTTTTAATTTTTAATTTTTAATTTTTAATTTTTAATTTTTAATTTTTAATTTTTAATTTTTAATTTTTAATTTTTAATTTTTAATTTTTAATTTTTAATTTTTAATTTTTAATTTTTAATTTTTAATTTTTAATTTTTAATTTTTAATTTTTAATTTTTAATTTTTAATTTTTAATTTTTAGTTTTTAATTTTTAATTTTTAATTTTTAATTTTTAATTTTTAATTATTAATTTTTAATTTTTAATTTTTAATTTTTAATTTTTAATTTTTAATTTATAATTTTTAATTTTTAATTTTTAATTTTTAATTTTTAATTTTTAATTTTTAATTTTTAATTTTTAATTTTTAATTTTTAATTTTTCGTTTTTCATTTTTTATTTTTCATTTTTCATTTTTCATTTTTATACCCTATACCACTATGTGGTTTGGGTATAATGACTTTGTGCTGCTGTTTGTAACAACCAAAAATATTTGACCTAGACCCATCTTTAATTATACCGATCGAATCAGAATCACTTTCTGAGTTGATTTAACAATGTCCGTCCGTCCGTCTGTGT